>CM059290.1:1270000-1415000 GCA_030340665.1 Neosalanx taihuensis
TCCTGCTCACACCACCAACACACCTCAGCATGGACACAGGGGCTGGGGGGGAGTGTGTGTGCAGTGTGTGTGTGTGTGTGTGTGTATTACCATGCGGGGCTCCGTTGCTCTTTAGCAGGCTGAAGCAGTAGTGTGTGTGCAGTGTGTGTGTGCAGTGTGTGTGTGTGCAGTGTGTGCAGTGTGTGTGTGTGTGTGTGTGTGTGTGTGTGTGTGTGTGTGTGTGTGTGTGTGTGTGTGTGTGTGTGTGTGTGTGCGTGTGTTACCATGTGGAGCTCCGTTGCTCTTCAGCAGGCTGAAGCAGTAGTGAGAACACTGCGGTCCGTTAGCCAGCCCTCGCAGCATGTGCAGGTAGGGCAGGTACAGAGGAGCAGGGAGCAGGTCACCCATCTGACGCACAAACTTAGACAGCACCACCTGAGACACACACACAACACACACACACACACACACACACAACACACACACAAGTTACTTAACTGATATTTTCACAGTTGGCAAGTTGCTTGTAGCAACATCTACCTCTTAGTCTCTACCTGCTTGTGGGGGGGTCTCTGTGTTGTCCTACCTGCTTGTGGGGGGGTCTCTGCATGGCCAAGCCCAGGTAGGAGCCCTGCAGGCTGGTCATCTGGAGGGACTCAGAGGGGTTCCAGAACTCCAGAGCCAGCTCCAGACCAAACGGGTCTTTACTGTAGAACTCTCCTATCTGACCAGGGAACAGAGAGACAGGTCAGAGACAGCAGGTCCAGTGTGTGTTTGTGTGTGTAGACAGCAGGTACAGTGTGTGTGTGAGTGTGTGTGTGTGTGTGTGTGTGTGTGTGTGAGGCTGACCAGGCTCATCAGGTGGTCCAGGTCTTTGCGTAGTGAGGATGGAGGCTCGCTGCCCATCTGCAGAGACATGTGGATGAGACGAGCATCCTCGTCGGCACGGTTACGCAGCTGCTTGACCTGTGACATCATCAAAACAAAACTGCTTCAAAGACCAAACTACAGAGCAACACTCCCTGCACCTGAAATACCTTATATACCTGAAATACTGATTTACACACCTGCAAGACCTACTAGTTAAAACAAGCTTCTATTGCTCTTTCTCCCCCACACACACACACTCTCTCTAACACACACTCTCTCTCTAACACACACTCACACACTCTCTCTAACACACACTCTCTCTCTAACACACACTCACACACTCTCTCTAACACACACTCTCTCTCTAACACACACTCTCTCTCTAACACACAGACTCTCTCTTTAACACACACAGACTCTCTCTAACACACACACACTCTCTCTTTCTAACACACACACACACTCTCTCTCTAACACACACACACACACTCTCTCTAACACACTCTCTCTCTAACACACACTCTCTCTAACACACACACCCATCGTGCCCCCCCACCTTCATGGGCATGAGAGCCAGGAAGTCAGTGATGAGTGAGTGCAGTCTGCGTGTGTAGAACTCCTCCTGGGAGAAGCCCTCGCATCCCAGCATGCCCTCTGTCATAAACAGGAAGACGCCTCCCAGCAGCGCCTGGTCTGTCAGGGCCTCGTCTGCCTCCGTGAACTCCACCAGGGCTGGACACACACACACACACACACACACACAGGGACACACACACACCCATAGGGACACACACACACGGATCCACACATCCACACACACACACACACACACACACACACACACACACCCACACAAACACACACAGGCACACAGGCAGAGACACACACATGACAAGATCAGAGACTTTTCTGCATTCGACCACAACAGAAACATGGAAGCAGGTCAGTCTTTGCTTGGTCAGTCTTTGCTTGGTCAGTCTCTGCTTGGTCAGTCTCTGCTTGGTTTGTGGATTGTGATCGTGTGAAACAGAAGTAGAAAGGAGAGAGAGAGAGAGAGAGAGAGACATAGAGAGAGACAGAGAGAGAGAGAGAGAGACAGAGAGAGAGAGAGACATAGAGACAGAGAGAGAGAGAGAGAGACAGAGAGAGAGACAGAGAGAGACCGAGAGAGAGAGACCGAGAGAGAGACAGAGAGAGAGAGACATAGAGACAGAGAGAGAGAGAGAGAGAGAGAGAGAGAGAGAGAGAGACAGAGTCAGATAGAGAGAGAGACAGACAGAGAGAGACAGAGAGACAGAGAGAGAGAGACAGAGAGAGAGACAGAGAGAGACCGAGAGAGAGAGAGAGAGAGACATAGACAGACATAGAGACAGAGAGAGAGACAGAGACATAGAGACATAGAGAGACAGAGAGACAGAGAGAGAGAGAGAGACAGAGAGAGAGAGAGAGACATAGAGAGAGAGAGAGAGAGAGAGAGAGAGAGAGAGAGAGAGAGAGAGAGAGAGAGAGAGAGAGAGAGAGACATAGACAGACATAGAGAGACAGAGGCAGAGAGAAGTCAGTGTTACCTGCTCCCTGAGGCAGCTGGGACAGGGCTCTGAGGGCCAGGGCCCAGGCCAGACGACACACAGCCTGCAGGCCTGGGAGCTTCCAGGGCTGAGCCTCCACCAGCCGGGCGTGGACCGCAGACACATACTGCCTCTCTGTCAGCAGGGGCAGGGCCTGCAGGAGGTCTGATTCACAGGGAGGGGGAGGAGCCAGGGGGAGGAGACACAGGGAGGGGGGAGGAGACACAGGGAGGGGGGAGGAGACACAGGGAGGGGGGAGGAGACACAGGGAGGGGGAGGAGACACAGGGAGGGGGAGGAGCCAGGGGCAGAGAGGGGGAGGAGACACAGGGAGGGGGAGGAGACACAGGGAGGGGGAGGAGCCAGGGGCAGGGAGGGGGAGGAGACACAGGCAGGGAGGAGGAGACACTGGGAATTAGACTTCCTGATTGGGTCAGTGTGAGACAGGCTGACCAATGGAAGCCCTGTGTCCCTGTGTCTCCTCTCCTCACCATCTCTGTCCTCGGTCCCTGGTTCCAGGAAGCTGACGTCTAAACAGTAGAGCAGGCTCATGACCAGAGCCAGGTTCACACTGTCCAATGAGCCGTCAGCTTCTGCCGTCACCGTCTCCAGGTGGCCAATCAGGGCCAGGGTGTCGTCTTTGCTTAAAGGTGATTGGCAGGTCCAGGAGAAGAGGGAGTCGGCCAGGGCCTGTCGGCACTCTCGGATGAGGTCAGAGACCTGAGGGACAGGAAGTGATGACACTGAGGATTACGTCACTTCTCATTAGCCGTTCCTCACATTAGTGAGCCCAACACTGTAACCAACAAGTTACTTGCTACACCCGTTACCACAGCAACAATTTAGTCCCCAGTCCCACCCTGCTCCTTCCCCAGTCCCTTCCCCAGTCCCACCCTCCCCCCCTCCACCTCACCTCCTTCCTGTGTTTCTCGTTCCCCAGGCCTCTCTCCTTCTGCAGCCTCTCAAACTCCCGGGTGACGCTGATCTCTGACACCAGGCTCAGGATGCGCCTGGCCAGGCCCTGGCTCATCAGCTCGTCTGTGAACCTGGTGGTGAGGGCCACCAGCTCTGCACTGGGGGGGGGCAGAGGGGGGGGGGGCAGAGGGGGGGCAGGTCAACACACAGCAGCCCCCCCCCCAGAGGGAAAACACATCCTCTCTTCAACCTCCACTCCAATACTGGATCTAAACAGCATGCAGACCAGATCACCCTGGCTAAGATGACAGGAGTGCATTGTGGGACATGACCATGTCCCTTCCTACCTCAGCTCCAGGGTGAAGGTTTTGCCGTGACGTGATTGGATGAGGGATCGGAGGGAGTTGGCCACGCACAGCTTGCCGTCCCAGTAGAGCAGCACAGCCACCAGGCCCCGGGTCACCCCGGGGAAGTAGGGCTGCTGGTGCTCACCTGAGAGACGGGTCAAGGGTCAGCCTCAGGAGCTAGTTCATTCTGAGCTATTATGACCTGTTTTGGAGGTATTTGGAGGGAGTGGTGGGGGGGGGGGGATTCTGCAGATACAGTAGAGACAGTAACTCCACACATGGGTGATGCCCTTCCATAACACTGCTCGGTGTAAGGGAGAGAGGTAGGTTTGAACCCAGGCCCCTGTGCTGCGTCCTCAGGGAGCAGTGTCTCTTACCAGCCAGCAGCAGCTCCAGAGCAGCCAGCTCTCCGATGTCAAACAGGTCGCTGAGGATGAAGGTTTCAGTCAGGAGCTGCTCTGGAAGGAGCCTGGAGCCCTGCTGACCCTGGATGGAGATGCCCTCTGTGCTGGCCTTCCTCACCTTCTCCCTCTGCTCTGCACTTTTAGGCTGGGGGAGAGGGAGGGAGGGAGGGAGGGAGGGAGGGAGGGAGGGAGGGAGGGAGGGAGCATGAGTTAGCCTGTAATACCAACATTTTATGATAGAATACCACACATTTATAAACAGAGCAGAATGCTGTCAGTGTGTGTGTGTGTGTATGTGTATGTGTGTGTGTGTGTGTGTGTGTGTGTGTGTGTCTCACCGGGTTCTTGAACAGTGACAGGAAGTGAGGTTTGTGTTTCTTCAGCTGCAGGTCCAGAAGGTGCACGCTCTCTGGCTGGCGCCTCCATACTGCTCCCTCCACCGTCTCCCACAGCTCCTTCAGAGGGCCCCACAGGCTGGCTCCTACACACACACACACACACACACCACACACACCACACACACACACACACACACACACACACACACACACACACACACACACACACACACACACAGCTCTGGTTACTACTACATTTACATTTATTCATTTATCAGACTTTCTTATCCAGAGAGACTTACAGTAAGTACAGGGACATTCCCGCCTGAGGCAAGTAGGGTGAAGTGCCTTGCCCAAGGACACAACGTCATGTTGTCACAGCCGGGAATCGAACCGGCAACATTCAGATTACCAGCCTGATTCCCTAACAGTTCATCCACCTGACTACTAACATGGACAAAGTTCGGCTTTGCTTTATTCACAAGCTAGCTATGCTTAAAAACAACATTAGACACCAATTATTAGGAGGCTTTCAATAAACCATCCGACTTAAAATCACTTTGGCTACAGCTTGTTAGCTAGATTCATTAGTCCAAGGTTTAGACTGTAAACACATCTGACTAAAACTAACACAATAACACATCCATACACACACACTAACAACTAACACACACTAACACATCTGACTAAAACTAACACACTAACACATACATACACACACACTAACAACTAACACACACTAACACATTTGACTAAAACTAACACACACTAACACATACATACACACACACACTAACAACTTACACACACTAACACATTTGACTAAAACTAACACCTAACACATACATAAACACACACACACACACACACACACACACACACACACACACACACTAACACACATCTGTCTAAACCCTCATCTAAAACATGAGGATGCCTTTCTGATCATGTGTGCTGAGTGATCCAGCCTGGTACTACCAGCCAGTCTGGTAAACAGCTAACTCGGGTTAAAGGACTTCAATATTGTGAACTAAAGTGTTCGGGATTGTTTAACAAATGAGAGCACCTTCTACAAAGTTTCACTGAGGATAATAGAAGAAAATAGAAGATAATCGAGTCCAGACCTGAATTTACCGCCATCTGGGCCGCCATGATGAAGTCCGTGTGAGGGAGGTCCTGATGGACCCTGAGGATGCCGGAGCAAAATTATATTCTTCAGAAGATATTTGAGTTATCACTGCGTTTTAGTTGTTAGTTTGGTTGTTTTAATGGCTAAAACTGTTATATTAATATATAAATACACAAGTTTAACTGAAACAATGGAAAGTGTGGGTATTTCTCTTCTGTCCAGGCAAAGTCTTTGGCATCAAACTGCTTAATGGAAAATTGAATTTATATTTGAGCTTCTTCTTAATTTTTTTCAAAAAACTCACACTGATTACTGTTTCTCAGTAAACACGTCCTCAGTTTTTAAACTGAAAGAACATTTACAATATGGCTGAAATATGATTACTTTTTTGTTCAAACGGAACCTTAGTAAATGTCTTGTTTCCCAGAACCATTAAACGGGTTGCACCAGTGTAACACACGTGATGGAGAAAATCTAACAGCGATGAGCAGATGACCGCTGTGACATAAATGAATGTCTGCTCTCTAAATTATATCTGTACTCTTAACGTCAGTAGTATGTTATAACAATACTATGTTATATAGATATAGTGATCATGGCCAGAGTTGTTAAAGTGTTTAAGACTATCAGAAATCACTGGAAGAAGTCTACAGTGGGAGTGTGTGTGCTGTCA
This sequence comes from Neosalanx taihuensis, assembly GCA_030340665.1. Lineage (NCBI taxonomy): Eukaryota > Metazoa > Chordata > Actinopteri > Osmeriformes > Salangidae > Neosalanx > Neosalanx taihuensis. Next base: position 1,276,223 of record CM059290.1, read on the forward strand.
TACGGTGGATACTGGCTGTACGGGAAACACTGGTGTGTTGACATTAATTCATCATGCTTCATTTAGCAGACGCTTTTATCCAAAGCGACTTTCAATTTTAAGTTGAATAAATAGGGTGAAGTGCCTTGCCCGAGGACACAACATCACATAGCCACAGTCGGGGTTCGATCTCATAACTTTCCGATTACAAGGCCAACGCCTTAACCCACTGAGCCACCTGACTCCCGTCATCTTTGGTCATCGTTCTTAGACTAACGTGTGTTTTTCCTAACGAAACCATCCTTATAGTGGTGGTTTATATTATCCATAGTCAGATCAGTATTGAAGTCACATGATGTCATATCACTTAAACAGGCTTCTTAGGTTGTTCATGATGTCTTGACTCTTTGTTTTAAAGTGACAACGTGTTGCGAAGAGAAGCTTGTCTAGAAGCCCAGGTGAGTGCGATCATTTTCCCCGTGTGACGTCTTTACCTTGTCATACCCTGCTTCAGTATTTGACATCGGACGTCGTCCACCATCTTTAGCTGTCTAAACTCTCTGTGATGTTTCAGCAATTCGGCCGTCAACAGATCTCTCCCCAGGAACAACTGAGAAAGGCCACAGTCATCCTCAACCCAGCCGCCTGCAGCGGGTACAGACACAGCCTCAGTCCTGTAAACGTTACCATGGCAGGTCACCTGTGTGTGACTGTATTTGTTGTCATGGGGATATCTGCTGTTGCTGTCTGCCGGTACAATAAGCCTTGCTTAGGTTGCCACTGTACCCTGCTGTACACAGGAAAGCCAGCCAGTTATTTGAGAAGAATGCCGCCCCTATATTACACCTGGCTGGAGTGGAGGTGACCGTGGTCAAGGTAGGTGTTTTAACTTCCTGTCTGTCTGTGAAAGCAACTCCTCTGCGTGTATCTTTAAAAAAAAGAAGCATTGCAGCTCCAATAGACCCTCCCCTCTGTCTCCTCCAGTCTACTGACAGTCCCCTTTCCCCCCCCCATCTCCTCCAGTCTACTGACAGTCCCCCCTCCCCCCCCCCCATCTCCTCCAGTCTACTGACAGTATCCCCCCCCCACACACACTGTCTCCTACAGACAGACTATGAAGGTCAGGCTAAGAAGCTTCTGGATCTGATGGAGCAGACCGACATGCTGATCGTGGCAGGAGGAGACGGCACCTTACAGGAAGTGATCACCGGTCTCCTGCGGAGGGCTGACGAGGTACGGCGAGGGGGGCGGGCGCCATCGCTGCGCCTGCATGACATCACAGAGCGCCGTCCTGTCTCTGTTCCCATGATGCATGACTCCCAGGTCAACACTGACTCGTCACTTCCTGTGTTACTTCCTGTGTTGGTGTGTTGTAGGAGACTTTCAGCAGGACTCCCATAGGATTCATCCCCCTGGGCTCTCATAACTCCCTGAGTCCAAGTCTTCACCTCCTCAGTGACAACAAGGTCAAGTGAGTGACTCCTGTTCAGTCCCACTGCAGTCTGCTCTGACTCCAGGACTCCAGAGGAGTCACAGGGGCGACTGGCTACACAATCTGAACCTAAACTATATAAGAGATTCATGCATTGCATCAGTGGATCACACTGAACTTCCACACCTCAGATGTGTGTGTGTGTGTGCGTGTCTTGAGTGATCTCTCTGTAAGCTGTGCTTGTTTTCATCACTCACCTCCAGGTACATCACCTCCGCTACCCTGTCCATCCTGAGAGGAGAGACCGTACCTCTGGATGTGCTGCAGATCAAGGTGAGAGAAATTACAAGACGGGATTCAAGGACTTGTACATGTGATTTATATAGCTAGTTATCCTTACACAGGTGATATGTATAGCTAGTTATCCTTACACAGGGGATATGTATAGCTAGTTATCCTTACACAGGTGATACGTATAGCTAGTTATCCTTACACAGGTGATATGTATAGCTAGTTATCCTTACACAGGTGATATGTATAGCTAGTTATCCTTACACAGGTGATATGTATAGCTAGTTATCCTTACACAGGTGATACGTATAGCTAGTTATCCTTACACAGGTGATATGTATAGCTAGTTAGCTGTGTACATGTACAGCAGAGGAGCGTGCGTTAGTGTGGTCCTGTAATTGCATGAGTGTGTTGTTGTGATTGGTCCACGCAGGGGGAGAAGGAGCAGCCAGTCTTTGCTCTGATTGGCTTACGCTGGGGTGCTTTCAGGGACGTGGCAGCCACCATCAGCAAGTATGAACTGAAGAACACTTAAGCCCCATTTAAGACCAGGAATACGTTTACGTATCAGAAACTAAACTATAAAAAGTACAAGGTACAAGTTAAAGGTAAAGAAATACAGTTAGCATCCAACCAGAAGTGCAAAACAGTTATTACAACAGAATATAATAAATATAAGTATACTCAGAATATACACAGTATGAACAGTATAATCAGAATATACAGGGTATGTACAGATTAAAGTGATTTAAGACAAATGTACAGCTGTATAGTACAAGATGCTACAGTATTAAACATAAATTACAGGGTTGCATGTATGTACAGTTAGTGCAAATGATGCAATGAGCAGATGTGCAAAATGAACAAAAGTGTGTCGTGTGTTAAGAGAAGGTCTTGTTCCCTCCACTCTGAACATGAATCTTGTTGCTGTGTCTCTTGTCTTAGATATTGGTACCTGGGTCCATTGAAAACCAGAGCAGCTCATTGGTTCAGCACATTACGGGTAAGATCCTTAATATAAGGAGTGTTGAACAGCTGTTCCCTGCTGGATCAGGTGTCCCCTACCAGGCTGGTGCTCACAGTGTCCCTGTCCTGTCCCACCCCAGGAGTGGCCCCAGGTCCGTGAGGCCTCCGTGTCTTACCTGGCCCCCACCCCCCGCCCCCCTGACCTGCCCACCCACAAGCCCCCCCGCCCCAGCCTGCTGCACCGGATCATCCGCAGGTGGAAGAATTACTGGAGCCCCCCTGTGGAAGGTGACACAACCACCCAGCACCTATACTGGTCTAAGGGCTGTGTGTGTGTGTGTGTTGATGTGTTGAGATTGTTGTGGTCTCTCCATGTTGTGTGTTCATAACTCTGATGTGTGTGTGTGTGTTTGGTTGTGTGTAAGAATGTTGATGTGTTGAGATTGTTGTGGTCTCTCCATGTTGTGTGTTCATAATCTGATCTGTGTGTGTGTGTGTGTAGAGCCTCCTAAGGTAGAAGAGCCACCCCAGTGGGAGGAGAAGCAGTTGTCTACGTTGGAGCTGTTCATACACACTCACAACAAGAACCCTGTGGAAACGGTACACATGCTAACACACGCTACACATGCTAACAAACACTACACATGCTAACACACGCTACACATGCTAACACACGCTACACATGCTAACACACGCTACACATCCTAACATAGCTACACATGCTAACACACACTACACATGCTAACACACGCTACACATGCTAACACACGCTACACATCCTAACATAGCTACACATGCTAACACACACTACACATGCTAACACACGCTACACATGCTAACATAGCTACACATGCTAACGCACGCTACACCAGCTTCACTGTGTTCAGCAGCTTCACCTGAACACCTGAGTGTCTTCTCTCTTCAGCGTGTGGAGGATTCCATGGTGTTGAGTGTTGAGCCAGACAACTTCACTCTTGGAGAGTTCATCACTGTGGGGTCAGTAAGGGACATACTGTCATCATTACTGCTTCGTACTCTCCTGTCACACTTCACTTAGAAACTGGACAAAAATGACCCAGAAATGTATTTGGGAAAATCAAACGATGCTTTCTTCCTTGATCGTAGGATTAAGAAAGAAGAGGATCCCACTGTGTTCACTAAGAAGTCTCTGACTGTGGAGGCCAGTGCTGTCCAGCTTAACCTGCCCTCGGTGAGGATGACCCTGACCTCAGGATGACCCTGGTCTGACCTCAGGATGACCCTGGTCTGGCCTCAGGATGACCCTGACCTCAGGATGACCCTGGTCTGGCCTCAGGATGACCCTGGTCTGACCTCAGGATGACCCTGGTCTGGCCTCAGGATGACCCTGACCTCATTCAGATTCAGATTCAGATTCAGATTACTTTATTGATCCCGAGGGAAACTCCTTTGTATCAACGGCACACAGTCTCGCAAAGCACACAAGGGTAAGGGTGTGAGGTAAAAGATTAGAAAGTGTACACAGGGGTAGGGGGTGGGGTCAATAACAATAAGTAAAAAAAAAAAATGGTGGGTGAGGTGAATCCTCCCAGGGAGCATAATGATTATGTACAGAAGCTATACATTTACAATTATACAGTAATGGTCTTGTATAATATACAGTATTATATTAGAATGTACATGATTTTCAGTTTTTGTACAGAATGTGCAGAATGTACAGCAGAATATACAGTATGTCCAGGATAAAGTGCAGGTTACAGACTATACCCTTATAATCAATCCCCTGCAATCCCAAACCTCAGGATGACCCTGACCTCAGGATGACCCTGGTCTGACCTCAGGATGACCCTGACCTCAGGAGGACCCTGGTCTGACCTCAGGATGACCCTGGTGTGACCTCAGGATGACCCTTTCCTCAGGATGACCCTGGTGTGACCTCAGGATGACCCTGGTCTTTCTTCCCACAGGAAGGGGCGGGCTTCTACAACATCGACAACGAGGCGTACGAGGCCATGCCCGTGGAGGTGCAGCTGTTGCCACGGAAACTGCGTTTCTTCATCAACGCCGAGCGCAGGGAGCAGCTGCTCAGCCAGATATAGGAGGAGGAGACCTGGCTGACCAGGGAGGAGGAGGAGGAGGAGACCTGGCTGACCAGGGAGGAGGAGGAGGAGGAGGAGGAGACCTGGCTGACCAGGGAGGAGGAGGAGGAGACCTGGCTGACCAGAGGAGGAGGAGGAGGAGGAGACCTGGCTGACCAGGGAGGAGGAGGAGGAGACCTGGCTGACCAGGGAGGAGGAGGAGGAGGAGACCTGGCTGACCAGGGAGGAGGAGGAGGAGGAGACCTGGCTGACCAGGGAGGAGGAGGAGGAGGAGGAGACCTGGCTGACCAGGGAGGAGGAGGAGACCTGGCTGACCAGGGAGGAGGAGGAGGAACACAGACCTGCCTCTCTCTGGAAGGTCTCATGCCCCCCAGACCTGCCTCTCTGTTCTACGCCTCACACACTGCCCCTCATCCTCCTCGAGGGGACTTCCTGGAAAACCAGCACCACCCCCTGGTAGCCCCACCCCCTGGTAGCCCCACCCCCTGGTAGCCCCACCCCCTGGTAGCCCCACCCCCTGGTAGCCCCACCCCCTGGTAGCCCCACCCCCTGGTAGCCCCCCAGAGACACAGCACATGTCCTCCTGCTACAGTACACTAAGCTGCTCTGCTGCAGCCCAGGTCAACATGTCCTGAATCACAGAGGCTAACAGGAGGATGATGACTGTAGATGGACCACATGTTGTGTTGTTACCTCTGCCCTGTATGTACAGTACATCAGTATGGACCAGAAGACTTTGGTAGATCTTTATCATGGGCAAAACCAAAATCTAGAATAATAAAAGTTAACGTCTGATGCCCAGGTTGTCTTTATGTTCATATTTAGCTTAAGAATAAAATAACTTAAAGAAACCTTCTGGAGTGTCTGCTATATCAGTGGTCCTCAACCCTGGTCCTCAGGACCCGATATCCTGCATGTTTTAGATGTTTCCCCCTTCCCACACACCTGATTCAAATGCTGGTTCGTTACCAGGATTCTTCAGAGCTAGATAACGACCCATTCATTTGAATCAGGTGTGTTGGAGCAGGACAGTGAGGCCCCTGAGGACCAGGGAAACATCTAGAACATGCAGGACAGTGAGGCCCTGAGGACCAGGGAAACATCTAGAACATGCTGGACAGTGGGGGGCCCCTGAGGACCAGGGAAACATCTAGAACATGCAGGACAGTGAGGCCCCTGAGGACCAGGGAAACATCTAGAACATGCTGGACAGTGGGGGGCCCCTGAGGACCAGGGAAACATCTAGAACATGCAGGACAGTGAGGCCCTGAGGACCAGGGTTGGGGATCACTGTGCTAAATAACTCAATGTTAAGTGTTTGAGTTGAGTTCAGCACGTCACTCTGCAGTATAGAACACCACCTGGCCTTGGGAGTAGAAGTCTGCATATCCAAACCAAACAGACAAACACAGACGATAACAGCTTTATTGATTCACACTGGCAGTACTGTGTCCCTGTCATTAACTCACCTCAGGAAAGAGACGGAGGTCATTGAGTTCCTCAGGGTGTGTACCCAGCTAATGTCACCTTCTGTGGAACTAGGTCAGGTGACCGGGTTAAGTTAGCTATATCTGTGAGTGCAGTGTTGATGACGGTTACAAAACACACTGAGAACGGTCAGTACAGGGAGTGTGCAGATCGCTGTATGCTGGTGTGTGTGTGAGTGTTTGCAGGACATATTAGCTCTATTGACATTCAGTGAGGTGGCACACTGTACTAATAAAGTCAGATGATCGAATGCTGGTTGAAGTACGTGACAGAGTTCAAAGAGAAGGCATATCAGAAGGTGTGTGTGTGTGTGTGCCCAGTGAACACACCCTCTAGGACACACAGGAGAGCCAACACAGTAAGAACACGCTGTGTGGAGAGGACGACAATACAAACACCTCATGACTGTGGACAGGATCATCAAACACATTGCGGCACATGACAAACTGTCTAGTTTACCCTGCGATGATGGAGTCAACACACAGGTGTTACCTCACACAGGTGTTACCCCACACACACAGGTGTTACCTCACACAGGTGTTACCTCACTCAGGTGTTACCTCACTCAGGTGTTACCTCACTCAGGTGTTCCCTCACTCAGGTGTTACCTCACACAGGTGTTACCTCACTCAGGTGTTCCCTCACTCAGGTGTTACCTCACAAAGGTGTTACCTCACTCAGGTGTTACCTCACTCAGGTGTTACCCATCACAGGTGTTACCTCACTCAGGTGTTACCCATCACAGGTGTTACCTCATCTGAAAGTGTCTTCCTGAACACTCTGGTCCCAGTCTGACCTTTCAGGATGTCCCCATTCACACCAGTGACTGCAGGTCCATTGACGCCGACAGCTCAGTTCATTAGAGGCCAAACAAAAGAGGCCCAGTCCCTCCATTCAACAAGTTCTCAGCTCCCACAAGACGAGGGGAAAACAGGAACTCAACCCATAATGAATGGAGCGGTGTTCAAAAGAAAAGAGAAACAGAGAAGGGGAGAGAGAGTTAGAGAGAATCCCTTCATGCAGACGACATGGAGCCTGTCTGTCTGCCTGGTGAGGGGTGAGGGGTGCAGGGGAGGGGTACAGAGTGGTCCCCCCTCTCCTCCACCCCAGTAACCACCTCTCCCAGACACAGAACGCACAAAGAGCTCTCTGTCACTGTGACAGACTAGTGGAGCCTTTCTGCAGGACTGTCCCAGACAACAAGACGCTCTCCTTGCTGTGTTACTGTGCAGCGATACTGTGCAGCGATACTGTGCAGCGATACTGTGTAGAGTCACTGTGCAGCGATACATCAGACCAGTTACTTAACAGCGACCATAAGGAACAGCACATTTATGTAATAAAATCACACACAGCTAAAAACTGACCTGTGAGGGGAATTAGTTATGAATGTAGGGAGATCTATACTGACCACCCAGTACATCTTAAATACAGTGATTGTAGTGGAGGTGGTTTAAAACCCAGTGCAGGACTTAACAGTGAGAGAACTTCCTCCAGAGCAGCCCCAGCTAACTCACACTGCCTCCACTCTGCCTCCATCTGAGCACGACTCTCCCCAACACAGGACCAGAACAGACATCCACCTTTTAAAGGAACACTGATAAAAAGCAGTCGGTCAAGATGCAGCAGGAGTCGCCAAGTGATTCACATTCATGGAGGTTTCCCTCGGTTACAGTTGTTCATGGGACAAGAAATGGGATCAAATGTTACACAGCGCAGAATAAGTCACCACACGTGTTGAGGCCATGTTCAGGCCGTGTTGAGGCCATGTTCAGGCCGTGTTCAGGCTGGTTCTCCTCCCCCAGAAGTCAGATTCTAAGGACTCACAAACTTCCTGTTCAAAAGAGGGCAGTTCTAAACTGACAAGGCCTTCCAGAGGGGGGTAGTTCTGGGGTAATGGGGCCTTCCAGAGGGGGGTACTTCTGGGGTAACGGGGCCTTCCAGAGGGGGGTAGTTCTGGGGTAACGGAGCCTTCCAGAGGGGGGCAGTTCTGGGGTAACGGAGCCTTCCAGAGGGGGGTAGTTCTGGGGGAACAGGGCCTTCCAGAGGGGGGCAGTTCTGGGGTGTAAGATTCAACAGAGCTTCAGAAAGGTACTCCAGAGTTTTCAGTGGCAGCATGAGTTATCTATGACCAGCATGGCGTCGATGCCATACAGCTCCAGCAGTTCCACCAGGAAGGAGCGGTCTCCCTGGGGGTCCAGACCCATCGCCCTCACATGCTCTGCGGTCAGAGTCCGGTCCAAGCTCCCCGCAACCTCCGACAAGATCTGGAAGATTCGGTTGTTTTGCTCCATGAAGAACCTGGAGGGAGGAGAGGGACCATTTCAAGTCCCAGTTTGACAAAACAAAAGAAATACATCATATTTTAAAAATAAATTAATTAAAAAAACTCACAGAACAAAGAGGTCCTCCTCATTAGAGGTGCAGTCCTCATTCACTTCCTGGGAGTACAGAAGCATTTGCCTGGAGAAAAAATAAAATAAATCATAACCATTCCATTAAAAACACACTGTAATGGAACCTATTTATAAGACTTAGGCCCAAACAATTAAATAGTTTATAGTTTAAATAGTTTATCAGTTTAAATAGTTTATAGTTTAAATAGTTGGTGTTAGAGCTGGTATTTCTCTCTCCAGTCTAAATGCCTCTGGTACCTCTGTTCACTTAGCTTCCTGTACTTGTCCTTGTCGGCTTCGTTGAGCCTCAGCAGAGGTTTCACTGAGTCTCTGGGAGTCTTAACGTTCTGGTTATCAACATACACATCGTACAGCTCCTTCTTCTCCTCGAATATCTTCTCTGTCGTGCCTGAACACACACACACGAAGACACACACACAGACACACAGAGACACACACAGACAGACAGACACACACACAGACACACAGAGACACAGAGACACACACACACAGACAGACACACACACACAGACACACAGAGACACAGAGACACACACACACAGACAGACACACACACAGACACACACACACACACACACACACAGACACACATACACAGATAGACCCACACAGACGCACTGCAGGTTAAAACATGTAGTAAACCTAATCTTCCCTCCCTGGTAACACCCTGTCCTCCTGCAGCACCCTGGGCCCACACTCACAGGCTACATACGACAGCTCCGTCTCCAGGGTGGAGATGTCTGCCACGTTGATGTAGAAGAAGGGGCGGAGCTCCGGCACGGCCCCGCCCAGCCCAGGTATGGACATGTTAGCCAGGCAGCAGCAGCAGTACACTGCAGAGTAACAACAGACACACAACTGTTAGGATACACAACCAGAACAGAAAACAAGATGTGTGTTTTTCCATGAAGAAAAACATGTATTAAACCTGCAATTATAAACACACATGAGTGACTGAGTGTGTGTGTTGTGTGTATGCTAGTGTGTGTGTGTGTGTGTGTGTGTGTGTGTGTGAGCAGCTGCCTGCCTCACCCCTGTAGCAGACCACCCCTACAGGAGGGGGGGAGAAGATGAGGATCCGCTTCCGCAGCAGAGCCAGCTTCCACAGCACCATGATCTGCTCCCCAAAGAACTGGATGAACTGGGACATGCAGCCTGCAGGGTGGGTGATCTGGAGGGAGGGGAGAGGGGGGACAGGCACAGCCAGGTCAGACACAGGACGCAGCCTGGAGGCTGAACACAGACACACCCTGAGCCTGAACAGCAGCCCATACCCCTCATCCTCCCCCTCATCCTCCCCCTCATCCTGCCCCTCCTCCTCCCCCTCATCCTCCCCCTCATCCTCCCCCTCATTCTGCCCCTCATCCTGCCCCTCCTCCTCCCCCTCATCCTCCCCCTCATCCTCCCCCTCATCCTCCCCCTCATCCTCCCCCTCATCCTCCCCCTCCTCCTCCCCCTCATTCTGCCCCTCATCCTCCCCCTCCTCCTCCCCCTCATTCTGCCCCTCATCCTGCCCCTCCTCCTCCCCCTCATCCTCCCCCTCATCCTCCCCCTCATTCTGCCCCTCATCCTGCCCCTCCTCCTCCCCCTCATCCTCCCCCTCATCCTCCCCCTCATCCTCCCCCTCATCCTCCCCCTCATCCTCCCCCTCCTCCTCCCCCTCATTCTGCCCCTCATCCTCCCCCTCCTCCTACCCCTCATTCTGCCCCTCATCCTGCCCCTCCTCCTCCCCCTCCCCCTCCTCAGTCCTCTTCCTCCCCCCCTGACCTTCATCTCTGGGTGCATGCAGCGGTTGATGGGTGCTGCTGCCCACACACTGCTGGGGCAGGCGGTGACCAGGCCGTTCTCTGCAGGGGGCAGCACAGCCTTCTTGTCTTCGTAGAAAGCCTCCAGAGGGAAGTACTGACCCGGGTACTGCAGCTGCTGTCTGACAAACACACACACAAAGTACGGGGTTAAAAACTAGCAGAGGCAGTTTAGTTGTTGTACAGACGTTTTCTAAAGTTGTTTTCTGTAGCTAGCAGCCTGGGTCTAAGGTGACTTTCAAGTGTAGGTGAGACAACTTTTTAAATTGAACCATTAATTGTACTGTTCTACTGTTAAATATCTGTTCCACAGGGGGGGGCGGGGGTGGGGAGGAGGAGGGAGGAATGTGTAACACCTGAGAGAAACAGGCAGCCCCAGCAGAAGCCTGGCTGGGAGACAAGCTGGGGGCTGGAGTGACACCATCATACCATCACATCATACATTCAAGTCTGGAACAGATGGAACTATGGATGGTATCTCTGTGATGTAGTGAGGGTCATTCCAAGAGCAACACCAGCAGGAACAGAGTGTTTTCAGACACCAAGCCTGAGGACTGAGCTCCATGCCAGCTTAACTCTGGAAACAGAATTCTTGGCAGTAATGTAGACCCCTGCCTACAAGACAGACTATTGCTTTAATCAATCTGTTTGGAGCATTTTTATGCTTTACTGAGCCATTTACATGTAGTCATTTATCAGACGGTCTTATCCTGAGCGACTTAGAACAAGTACAAGGACATTCCCCCTGAGGCAAGTAGTGCCTTGCCCAAGAACACAAAGTCATGTAGCCACAGCTGGGAATTGAACTCACAACCTTCGAATCACTAGCCCAACGTCTTAACCGCTGAGCCACATGACTCTACTCACAGAGACCTTCTTGCAGAGAGAAGACAGTGAGGATGGACACAGGAAACTAAGGTCACAGAGATAACAGCAGTGAGGTGGTGAGACAGGCAGGCAGGCTTGCTGTCAGACAGGCAGGCAGGCTTGCAGTCAGACAGACAGGCAGGCTGACCGTCAGACAGACAGGCAGGCTTGCAGTCAGACAGGCAGGCAGCCTTGCAGTCAGACAGACAGGCAGGCTGACCGTCAGACAGACAGGCAGCCTTGCAGTCAGACAGCCAGGCAGGCTTGCTGTCAGACAGGCAGGCAGGCTGACCGTCAGACAGACAGGCAGGCTTGCAGTCAGACAGACAGGTACTCACCTCACCTGGTTCTCCAGGAAGTGCATGTAACGGTACAGCAGGGTGTAAGAGGGGGACAGGATGCCCACAGACTTCATCCTCGCCCCTCTCTCCAGCTCACTCTCCACAGGCATGTTGGCAAAACAGGCCATGCCAAAGTAGCAGCCTTTACGGAAATATCTGGAGCGTATAAACAAGAAGAAGATGATGATACATGCTGCTGATTGTGGCTGGATTCTGTAGTGTGTATCTCTGTGTGTATCTCTGTGTGTATCTCTCTGCAGTGTGTGTGTGTGTGTGTGTGTGTGTGTGTGTGTGTGTGTGTGTGTGTGTGTGTGTGTGCACCTTACATGAAGTCATTGGCGATGCGATGTGAGCCGCTGGCCATCGACTTGAACTCCACGCCGTCCAGATTGACGTCTTGAGGCAGACACCATTCCACCATGTTCCCTAAAGCACACACACACACACCAACGTGAACTTCATCAGTCTAGCTTGTGTCTTTAACTGTGAACATGAAACATCTTCTAACGCGTTTTATAAGACTTCTATCTTCCCAGACTCCTTGTAGTAGAATAACTCTCCCTGTTTCTGTGTGCTGGGCTCTTATTTGAATAATGCTGAGAGATACAAGGACCTGGAGTTGCATAACAAATACCAACTATGTTCTTGCACCGTCATCTACAGAGTCTCTCTCCTACAAAAGTGTTGCTCTTTATTTAACTCACCTGATCTGGTGTCAAAGGTCACTACAAACACAGCCACGATCTGATCCTTCTCCTCCCATCCGGTTAGACGGTGTTTCACTGATATTCCAGGGAACATCTGGTTAGAGGACTCAGTGGGACCTGGATAATCCCCCCCTGGTCTCCTGTGCTCCGGGATCCTCGCACTGTGCTGGGGGATCCTCAGCTCCACGCTGCTCACCGTCACATTGCTCAGATCCTCCGCAGTGACGGTGCTCTGGATGCCCGGTCCGATGCTGCCCGGTGCCAGGATGTCTGGGGTCTCAGATGCATGATCCTTGACTGGAGCAGCAGACGGTGCCCCCTGGGGGGGTTCTCCTGGGTGGATCTCCTCCCAGTCCAGGAGCGGAGCGCGGTCTGAACCCTCCACCATGATGCTGCGGAGCCGCGAGCGCAGAAAAAACAAAACACAAGTCCGCGAGCGAATATCTTCCCCGCCCTCCAAAACTAAATTAACCGACTGACTTAATTACCGAGCACAGCTTTCACCCTGTTCCTTCGTTCCACGGGGGGTATTTGAAGCAGGGAGGACATGCAGGTCTGCAACCTGTCCGCTTCACGAGCGTCTCCGTGTTTTCATGACGTCAAACACTTCCGCTCACGTGCTTCATGTTCAGTCAAGCAGCGCGTGTTTGTGAGCGTTCTTGATGACCGCATTCTTTCAATAAACATTTTTAATTAACTCAGGCGATGCAAGTTGTTGTGTTTAGTATGTTAATCAGCTAGTAGAGTGTTGTATTCATGACAGTTTTCCTGCTTTTATAACTCTTTCTAAAGGTGACAGTGCTTCTTTAGCAGGTGTGTCAGGCTGGATTAAACAGCCAATCAGATCAACAGGATAAAGAGGCAAACCTTCAAACTGCTCATATACTGACTCAGAATTGACTCCAAATTTGAGCGTGGTTCTAGTAGGTTAATTTGGAAAGCCGAAGACCGTGAGAAGGTAAATTACTTTAAATGTAGTTTTAGTTCGTTAAATGAGAATGTCACATTTGGTTGTTTGTGGATCGTTTGTTCTGCAGAGGTTGTATCTGGCACCCATGTGCTCGTGCAGAGTAACGGAGTGAACTTGGGATGATATTAAAAATTGAAGCGCTTAAAACGTCTCATTTTAAATGTTTTAAAACTTGTCGTTGTGAGTCTGAGTCTGGGGATGGCGTTGGGTGAGAGAGCCGTGCAGAAACTGGACTTTTCCAGCTGTGGAGAGGACACGAGCAGCGACAGCGGCTCAGATGACTGGTGCCCACGAGCTCCTCAGATCCGGAGTCCTCGTGACCCGTGCATGACCCCGAAGGCCTCGCGCCATCGAAGGAGCACCGCTGTCTCTCCGTCCCTATCCAACACCCCCATACCCTATGCTGCGTGGAGGAAACTCAGACTCTGTGACTCTCCCAGCACTCCCAAGGTATGACTCACTCCTGCTCAACTTCTTTATGAACTGAACTTGGTGTCCCATCACTCAGGCCCTCTCCACTACCCCTCATCATTCTGGTTTATATTCCTAACCCCCCCCCCCCCCCCCCACCTGTACCTGAACCCCATATCCCCCCCCCCCTCACCCCCTCCAGAGTCTGCTGACCAAGAGTGTCCTTCCCTGCTCCAGCACCAAGCCCATCCGCAGCAACAGAGCTCTACACTTCTTCTTGACTGACTCCGCCCACATCCCATCTGTTAATGTCAACCCGTTCACCCCTGACACAGTGAACAGGAACAGCAACAACAAGAGGAAGAGCAGGCTGAACGATGAAGAGGAGGAGAACAGCTTTGACTACAGGCACAGGTGATGCAGGTTTGAAGAGGAAAACAGAATAGATGTCCTGCACTGACAAAACACCCTGTGAAACTGAAGTGCAGATATATTATTCATGCATGTTACTTTTGAGCGTGTTTTAAAACAAGTGCATGTAGCTGCCAGTGCAGTAGGCCAAGACGATATCCCTTGATAACATTTCTTGAATAATTTACGTCACTAGAAAAGTTTTTTAAAACTCAATTTGGAATGTTGAAAACAAGATGATTGGACTCGGATGTGGCGTTATCGATGCTGTGTGGCTGACAGGTGTAAAAGGTCCCCCAATGGGAGCTGGAGGAATGTGGTTGCCAAGGCTACGCTACTTTCCTCAGCATCAGGTTCCTGTGTGATCGTAGCTTCGTGCTCATTGGCTCATGACGAACTGACTCTGTGTCATAACTGTTGTCTGTCAGAATAAAGAACAGCCTGGCGTCATCTGAAGACGATGACGAGGTGTTTGTCCCTCCAAAGGTACTTCTCATCTGAACGACTTCTGTTCGTGATTTAATGACGCACGAGTCACTGTCTCTGCTGCTCTTCCTTCTCTGTCTTATCTCTCCAGCTGGTGCTTTATTTATCTTTTTAGCACTTAGTGATTCACTAGCTCACTTCCTGTCTTTGTATTCTAGTCATCCCATCTGCTTTATATTCTGGGCGTCTATCTCAGTCCTTTTATAAATATCCTTTTTCTGATCATGACTGCGCAAGTGAAAGCATGCCCACACAGGCTGTCCCTACACAGAGCTCTGTACCCAGAACAGTTGAGGCGAGGTGTGATTTTTCAGGAGCATCTGCGTGTGTTCTTCTGTCCGTCCACAGAGACGTGCTGTGGAGGCCTTCATGCTGTCCAGATATGAGAGTGAGTTCCTGGAGCTGGGCTGTATCGGCGCGGGGGACTTTGGGACAGTGTATAAGTGTGTGAAGAGGCTGGATGGATGCTTGTACGCCATCAAACGGTCCCGTCAGCCTCTTGCAGGCTCGGCCAGCGAGTGAGTCTAACACTAATATATCTCCACCCACCGCTGGGTAGATGATTTCAGGCTATTTACAGGCACACAACCAAGTTATATATCAAGCATGGTCACTTCTTTATTTAAAGTAAAAATCACTTTTCTATTAATGAGCAAGTAGTTCCCACGTCACACCATGCGCCATCGAGGGCCAAGATCAGGGGAGGGAAATCCTGGTCCTCGAGGCCTGCTGTCCTGAAGGTTTTAGATGATTCACTACTCCAGCACACCTGATCCTAATGAATGATCATTATCAGGCTTCCATAGAGCTTGATAACAACCTGTTCATTTGAATCAGGTGACTGGGAAACATCTATAACCTTCAGGACAGTGGCCCTCGAGAACCAGGATTGCCCCCCCCCCCCCCTGCTGTACACCATCATGGCTGTGGTAGGCTGCTCAGTGAGTTGAGGGCTGTTTGTTTCGTCCCCCCAGACAGCTGGCTCTGAAGGAGGTGTATGCTCACGCTGTTCTCGGACACCACCCACACGTGGTCCGTTACTATTCTGCCTGGGCGGAGGACGATCACATGATCATACAGAACGAGTACTGCGATGGTGAGTTGACCTCGATCAAGTTCACTGAGTAAGAAAACCAAACATTGGGTGAAAAATGCTTAGCCAAGTGATTTAATCCTTCAGTGGTTCAAGAATCTTACACCTGTGCCTACAGAGGTCAGGTAGGTGAGCTGGCTGATGAGTACCGGTCAGGGGTGGATCTTTCATGTCTCACCCACACCTGCCTCCACCCTGCCTCAGGTAGTTTTCCTGCTTTGCCCCCCCCCCCTACAGGTGGGAGTCTCCATGATGTGATCGTGCAGAAGCAGAGCCAGGGAGAGATGACATTCACGGAGCCAGAGCTCAGAGACCTGCTGCTCCAGGTGGCCATGGGTCTGAAGTACATCCACAGCACTGGGCTGGTGCACCTGGACATCAAACCCAGTTAGTCACAAACACAGTAACTTTGTTGAGCTGTTTTGTCACACTTAAACCCTGGACTTCTGAACCGAATGTCCTGCTTGTTTTGGTGCGAAGAACCAGGGGAATACATTTATACTTGTTGATCATAATGGTTTTATTATCCACAACAATCAAACCTACCTCCTCTTCCTCTGGTTTTCCTGCAGGTAACATCTTCATCTGCCTGCCTACCAGCTCCAGTGCAGGGAGAGAGGCTGAGAGTGACGAGGAGGAGGAAGAGGAGGGGGAGGATGAAGGCATACCAACTGGGATAGTCTATAAGATTGGTAAACACTGCTATACCTCGTACAGACCTGAAAAGTGTATGCAGGTTTCCCTTGGCAACTAAGGTTAAGGGCACTGTTTAACGTGGTCAACTGCCTGGGAGTGTATATTGTAGGAAATGTGGTTATGTTTTCCATATCTTATTAACTTGATCATGCTAGCTATCCAATAGCTGCCACCTGGCAAACATACTGACAACAAGTTTGGATTGGAGACTGATGTTGATGGAACCCAATCAGGAAAGAGCTTGGCTGAGACTGTACATGTTCAGAAAGGACTGATTGGTTGCTGATCTCTTGTGTGTAGGTGACATGGGTCATGTGACGTCCATCAGGAGTGTGGAGGTGGAGGAGGGAGACAGTCGCTTCCTGGCCAGTGAGGTTCTTCATGAGGTGAACAACAACTTCCTTTTCTACTTTACTTCCTTTTTATACTATGTGACCAATCAGGGCAGAGGGTTGTTTTCAGATGTAGTTGGGACAGCTGTTTGTAACAGGATGTAGTCTATAATTTTGTGAAAAGTGACGGATAACGACATTTGCTGTTTTCAAAAAGGAAGTCTACGCCCTTGAATAAAAAAACAAAAAACTGCTGACACAAGTTGTGTATCCTAACCACACTGATAAGAGTTTATCATGTACTAACTTTGACATTTAGTCATTTAGCAGACCTTATCCAGAGCGACTTACAGCAGGGACATTCCGCCAAACCATGTAGGGCAAAGTGCCCTACCCAAGGACACACTGTAATTTGGCACAGCTGGGAATCAAACCGGCAACATTCTGATTACTAGCCTGATTCCCTAACCTCTCAGCCACTTGACTCCCATGTAAACTAACAGTATATTTGTGGGGTTTGTCCAGGACTACAGCCACCTCCCAAAGGCAGACATCTTCTCCCTGGGCCTCACAGTGCTGCTGGCTGCAGGCGCACCCCCGCTGCCTCAGAATGGGGAGCAGTGGCATCACCTGAGGCAGGCTCAGCTGCCCTGCCTCACCCAGGAGCTGTCTGAGGCCTTCAGAGGCCTGGTTCAGGTAACCATGGAGATTAGAACCCATGCTGAAAGGTGTGCTAAAGGTGTTAGTGGTGCACTTTGGGTCTCGTGAGGTGATTTCAAACGTATTGTAAATCAATGACGTAAATCAGACTTAAATCAATCACGTCGGATTTCCATTTCTAAACACCTCAAAGCTTCTGTGAAATGATATTAAATTAAACAAATGATTTGCAACTTATACGGTTTCCACACATGAAGGTTTGTAGCTTGAGTGTGATGCAGAATAGATGCAGGTCCTGGTGTCTCCCCCTCCCACCAGACCCTGCTGGACCCAGAACCCTCTAAGAGACCGTCTGCCTCGGCGCTGTGTCGCCACCCCGTCCTGAGGAAGGAGAGGGCGAGCAAGCTGACTGCACAGCTGCGTCTGAAGCTCAACGAGGAGAAGTTCAGGACGGCCATGTTGGAAAGGTGCGGGGAGAGGTGGTGATCCTGAGGGGAGGGGGGGGACAGAGGGTTAGACCTTGTTTGGTTTGACTATATTGGCTGATTGTACACAAGAGGGCGCAATTTCCTAACATCTTAATCTCTTTGAGTTGATAAACAATGGTCATATGCACACTTGCCAAAGTGATAACTGACCCACATGTGTTTCCAAGTTAGTCAGTAAAATGTCCTGTAACGGTAGTAAAATCTATAAATAAATCTAAATATATTTATATTTCTATATTTTATTGACTGACTAGTTTGTCCATCTCCTTGTCATCCACAGGGAGCTCCAGGAGGCTCGTTTGGCAGCCTGGTCCCCAAAGACGGCGCTCCCTTCTGGGCTAGAGCAGCAGGGGAAGGCTGGTTCCCTGCCCAGATCTGGACGAAGGCTGGTGGGGAGAAATGCTTCTCGATCCATCAGCTTTGGATGTCCCAGCAGTAGATTCTGAGCAGCCATCATCAACACGCTACATCTCAAAGAAGGAAACTGACTTTCAAGGATAACTGCCTAAAGGTCATAAGGTCATATGGGGTTATTTTTGTCATGTGCCATGATTATGAAATTCCAAGGTTCATGGTCTAATTTATGTGAAATTTTGTAGCGCACTTGAGTTGTGAATGTTTTTTTTTTTGGTTTAATTTAGACTGGTTACATATACCAGTGAATACAATTTCAGATGAGTAAATTCAATTTTAATTGTTTTTATTTTAATGTAAATAAACTTTTAACATGTTTTATAGTCAGTTATATCTGGATAAATTTACTTGGTTTTTTGAGAACTTGCACTTGGATGAACTTTACTTCTACTTTTTAACTTTTACTTCTGGCGTTCATGTCGTGCCACATTACAGTGGTTTACCACAGCACATAACAGCACAGGGGGGTTTCCACACGCTTATCTATGGTGACAGAAGTTAACACTCCGCTTCTTTTATCTATTTTTTACATGCTAAATATGAATAGTACAGCTTAGATATTTTTCTTAATTTGTTGTGCACAGTGAACCATCAAAGAATGTTCCACACCAGAATTAACTGCAGTCAGTAAAAGGCAGAATAAATATCAAACTGTGGTTTCATTAATCAAATCAACATATAGTTGTATAGCCCTTTTTACAAGCAATGTCACAGAGGGCCATAGAACTGCCCCTCAACCAACCTAAACCCTCAAGGAAGACAAGGAAAAACTAACTAGGGAGAAAAAATGGAAGAAATATTGGGAGGAGTAATTCAGTGACCCCCTCCAGGAACGATTTGTTAAAGTGAGGAGCAGAACACAGGCTAAACCATAGACATTATATAATGTATATGGGCTAAACAGTCACATTTAACTCATTTTTATTTTTTATACCGTACTTTATCGTGGCCCCCTATTGGTATTGTTATGTTATCCTGCAACTCTGTGTGCTGTACTTTACCCAAATAAAGGTGTATCTAATATCTCTAGAAAGTTAATAAATTGAATATTCAAAGTTGTATTAAAATGCATAGACCTGATTGGCTAATTTTGGAACATGATGTAGGCTCCGCCCCTTCTTGTCTACGGCGGCGAGGCTTTAATTTGACCTTTTCATGCGTTTCACTTTCAGTGAGTTGTGGTCTAGCCAAGATAGTGTATCTGTTCAAAAAATTGTTTAAAAAACGAAGGTGATTAAACATTACATTTGAAAAACTTTTCTTGTTGTTATATTAGTCTATTATTATTCACAAATACTTGGGATGGATATTCATCGAATCCGCTATCTTGGTTGTTTTTGGCGCGTCCTGGAATTTAGATTATTGAACATTTTACCGAGCTAAATTAAGAGAGATGTTAGAGTTATATAATGTCAGACCCAGTTTTAGATTAATTTATCTAACTTGGTGCATTATTCTTTTCGGGTATTTCAGCTCTTCTGTGATACTAGGTACAGTAGAAAGACCGGGATGGAGGACAACATGGGAGACAAACTCCTTAACCACACTCCCCTGGTCATCCTCACCTTCCTGCGGCAACATCCAGGCTTCATCAACCAGGAGCTCCAGACGGAGCTGGACTCTTTATCCAGAGATCTGAACATCATCCCGGATAGAAACTGTAACTCTCCGGGTAACATCTCCCTGGATGAAGGGGAGCTCCAGACAGATGGTCACTTCAGCAGCAACATCAGGGGACTGATAGCTGATCTTCAACCACAGGCTGATCTGAATGGACATGGTGGGTTTGTCTGTCTTGATTTTAAACTTTGAAACTTAGTAGATGCACTTTGTGAATTGACATGGAGTTAAGGTGTTAATCAACAGATTCAAATGTGCAGTGTGATTGCATACATCTAGTTTAACATTATTTTGACCCTCCTATTTGTTGTAATGGGAAATTTGCTAACTTGTCGATGTTACCAAGGTAACTACGGTTATATAAATATATCTTAGCCTACTCCTAAGTGCTGAGCAGTGGGTTTGAGGAGCACCTTTGAGGATGGATGTGTTCAGTGTGTTTTGTTTTGAAGGTTATGAGGTTCAGGGAGTGATAGATGTTGCAGCAGATCTGATCTTCATCGCTCAGCAGCTGGAGCAGAGAGTGGTTGCCAAGGCTACAGAGAACCTCACTAAGAAGATCCAGAGCTCCTTAGCCTGGGTGAGTCTGCAGACATATCAAACACCATCACAAAATACTATATCTGTTAGATTAGATTAAATCTTGAATTCATTTATTTCAAAACTTTGTATCTGTAACCATAGTCACCATCATGGAGGACACAACTTATGTGATCTT
Organism: Neosalanx taihuensis; assembly: GCA_030340665.1. Classification (NCBI taxonomy): domain Eukaryota; kingdom Metazoa; phylum Chordata; class Actinopteri; order Osmeriformes; family Salangidae; genus Neosalanx; species Neosalanx taihuensis. The sequence goes on from CM059290.1 coordinate 1,296,893, forward strand.
GCTCCTTCCAAGGTTTCTTCAATTTTTTCTCCCTAGTGAGTTTTTCTGGGAGTTTTTCCTCGTCTTCCTTGATGGTTTAGGTTGGTTGAGGGGCAGTTCTATGGGCATATGTGAAGCCCTCTGTGACATTGCCTGTAAAAAGGGGTCTGTACAAATAAATGTTGATTTGATTTGACAATTTCTTTAAATCTAAGAATGTTTAAAACTCAGTTTAACGTCGACAAACTGGTCAAGGTTCTCTGCTACGTCACCATAACACCCAGCTGTGGTTCTCTGTTCTCCCTCTCTGTTCTTCCTCTCCAGTCCTGGAAGAACCACATGGTTGTGGAGGTGGACTGGGTTCTAAGCCAGGGTGTGCACTCCCTGCTGGACCACCTGCCCAGGGAGAGGGTGGTCGTGGCCCTGGCCCTCACGCTGGTCAGGGGGGTGTGCGAGAGGGCTCCCAACCTGCTGCGAGGCCTGTTCTCCACCGCTCTGGAATACATCGGCTCCAGGTGATTTCCGCAAAACGGATCTGGAAATGGGAGCGCAAGGCATTCTAGAACGCTCTACAATTGTTCCGATTCTAGAATTCTAGCATCGCAAAACATGATTCTAGAACAGGGGTGGGCAATCCTAGGGAAACATCTAAAATCTTCAGGACAGCGGCCCTCGAGGACCAGAATTGCCCACTCCTGTTCTAGAACCTTTGCAGGAACCGTTGGAATGTGTCGGATCAGCACGGAACCTGAACTTGAATTCTGTTCGTCCCGTTTAAACATTTCAATCAGGGGTCTCAAAGTCGTGCCATCGAGGGCTGATGGGGGTGCAGGTTTTCGTGTCAACCAATCACTACACCAGCTGATTTCACTAATGAGTTTCTCTACTTGGTGAAATCAGTTGGTGTACCGTGATTGGTTGATGTGAAAACCTGCACCCAGTTAGAGACCCCAGATTTAAAGGATGTTTTGGTGAACTTAGCTGCTGCTTAAACAAATGTTGTAGCTACAAATGCCCTTGGTAGACTGTATGGTAGCATTTATAAACTATGAAGTTCAGGTTTGTACAAAGTTTTTTTTTTCTTATACTAAGATTTGTTTGAAATTTGTTTCATGTACGGTGTGTAAATAAATCTGTGTTCATTATAAATCGCAAACATTTTAATATTTTTTTTATTCTGGTCTCAAACTGTACATTTAGGAAATGTCTTACAAAGTGACATGTTGGGGTCAGTTCAAATCCAAGTCAATCCATTTTTATCGATACTGAGAGATTCAGAAACGGCAAACCAACCGTTTCCATGTACATTTCAGATAAAGTGTTTTAACTTACAACACTTGAGATATGTAACAGTTTATAACTATTACGACTGACAAACTATCTGTTCTCTTTAACCCACAGATCTTATTTTGCTCAGAGTTCTTAAGCATGTGTTCATCTAAGCAGTAACCTGAGTCGAATGCATTAATAATGAGCCCTATCTGTTCAAGTATTTGAGGTCTGTTTGATTTGTCTCGTGTGTAGCTACTTCTTGGACTTCCATCATTTAAGCTACGCTGTGCAAAAATAAATCAAGCGTACCCCAAATATAAGCAGATACTTTATACAGGTCTGCTTAACAGCAACTATGAAGAGCGTGAATCGTTTCAGTAAAGGAGACAAAATACTTTTCAGATGAAAGTTTTTACGTTAGACAAAATAAATTCCCAACCTGGCACCAGAAGATGGTCTGAAGATATAATTCCTGTGTCTTACAGGTCAAATATTACTGTAGAGAGTGAATTCTTCTCTCTATACCTGAGGCCTAGTGTATAGATGTTTTGGGACTTACACAGCTGAGCTTAAAGAGATCATGATCTGGACAGTTTGATTATCAGGGCTGATGTTAGACGCTTCACTCCCAAACAAGCCAGACTTCACCACATTGCGAAATCAAAACAGACCTGAGATTGAATGTGAAAGAACTCAAGTCATCAGCTATGAGAATCAAACGCATTTGAATCTTTTAAGTTGTACTCGCCTATAAACAGACTAGTTAAGTGTGGTCTTGGTGGAAAAGACTCGCTGCCACTGAAGACCAGGGACCCATCAGTAGAGTTAACTGGGCACGGGTGCTTGTGTGTTAAGTGTTAAACCAGTTGAGAGGGATAGCAAGGCAGTGTTAGGTGGGGTGACAGGCTGAGAAGATGTCCATACAAGGAGCATGGCTCAGCAGGAGGCTGAGAAGGTGCTTGCATAGCCTGGCCACAGCAAACATGAACTGGGGGGGGGGGGGGGGGTCCTCTCTGTCCTTGGTCATGCATTTATGACCGGGAGGTTCTTTAGATAAGGAGAACACAAGATAGTCTCTCTCCAGAGGAGATGGAGGGAGGAGAGAGGAGAAAGAAGGGAGATGACGAAGGAGCGAGACAGTAGCTGGCCAAATCTTAACCACGATGCTGTGTTAACGCTGGCTATTTGTTTGGTGTGGTTTACAATGTTTTCTCTTGAGGACTAGTCACATACACGGTTCTACACCAGATACTGTGAACATACATCATACATGTTTCTAAGGATTGGTGAATGAAACTCACAAGTACATTCATTTTATGATCGTCATTACGAAACCATAAACATGACTGAGGATGAACTAAAACCAGTTAGGGTGAATTTCCCTTCAGGTGTGTCAGACCAGCCAGTCCCTCCGTCATACATCAACTAAGTGTATCCTTATGATTACTGAACATGGAGGTACTTTAAAGATCAAATAAAAGGCCAAATAAAAGCCTCTGAAGCACTGCTTCGTAGTACAGACAGTATTTTCATGCTCACGGATTTTAACAGAAACGTTTAATGTCAATTTAAAGACGCAAAACCAGGAGAACTGAAACATCTGCTTCACATTTTATAGACGTTACGTGCCGTGTCAACAATATGTTCATCCATAAGGGGCTCAGCTCAACTGACATACTAAAAAAAAAAAAAAACTGATTTAACTAGCAGGCACATCAGGGATAAGTACATGTGGTTTTCACAGGATTCCTAATTCTAAAAAGAAAGAAAAAACTGTTGCTCCTCAGGTCAAATCATACATGAAATGAATGGTTCTTAGACCCAGGAATACTGTGGTGCGACTTGGTTTCCTTCTCTGAAACAGGACTTTTGTGAGAAGCTCTAACACTGCACCTGGATCCACTGGGCGTTAGACTGAGAGAGCAGGGGAACAGAGAGCCATCCTAGAGAAGCTGCAGCTCGGGGGGGGGGGGGAGGAAATGACACCTCACTTGTGTGCTTGTTCACCTTACATCAGACCACCACCCCACCCCCACCACCCCCCACAAACAACAAACAGGCCAGATGAGAGAGAGAGAGAGAGGGAGAGGGAGAGAGAGCGAGAGAGAGGGAGAGGGAGAGAGAGGGAGGGAGAGGGAGAGAGAGAATGATGACTCAGATATAGTCCAAGTCCATACAGATACAATGTCCTTTCCGGTTGGAGCAAAACAACAGGAAAAGGAAGCAGAGAACCAGAGAGAGGTGCGTCCCCCCCCCCCCCAAGGTGTGAGTATTCACCTAACGAGGCACACAGCAGCCCTGGGCCCTGACAGAGCATCTTAGAGGAGGAACGCTGGTCTAGGATCAGCTTCCAGCCTAGTCCCACACCCTCTTCTAAAGGCATGGCTGATCCTAGTTCACCACTCCTAGTCTGAGAGGTGTCTACAGGCCTCCAGCCTGTTGTGAGGCATGAACTTGTGTGCTTTAGGACCCAGGGGAAGCCTGCCTACTTCCTCCGGTAGGCCAGGGCTGTGTAGGCGACCACAGCAGCGATGGCCACCAGGGCAGCACCGCCGTACAGCAGCACAGGGAGCTCTCCAGAGTCTGGCTCCGGTTCTGACTGCACGGGGGGCTCCTCAGGAGGGGGCTCGGAGGGGTCCTGGGCGGGGGGCGCGGCCAGGAGGGGAGCAGCCACCGGTTCGGGTACGGTTTCTTCTTCTGGGGGCGGGGCTTCTGGCTGGGGCGGGTCTGGGGCAGCAGTGACCTCAGGTGGAGCTGAGAGGTCAGGTTCTGGTTCTGCTGGTGCTGAGGGAGGGGGGGTAGGAGGTGCCTTGACTGGAGAGGGGGGCGCAGCCTCCACTGGGGCTGGGACAGCCTCAGGTTGGGCCTCCAGAATCGGGTGGGCGATCTGGGCCTCCTCAGCGGGGGGCGGAGACTGTATCAGCACGGCGGCGACAGATGGCACGGCGTCCTCCAGACTCACGGGCGTCTCTATGACGACAGGCTCCTCGAGGGACACCAGGGACGACGGGCCGGTTTCCGCCGTTTCCGGAAGGTGCGGTGGCAGCGGTGACACGTCTCTGAACTCAGCCCTCAGCTCAGCCAGCTCGCTGTCGGTCCCCAACACGCTCATCAAGCTCTCCTCGACCCCGCCCCCTTCCAGGAGCTCCGCCTCCTCGCGCTCTACGTGGACGATGTCTGAGTTGGAAGAGTTGTTCTCGCTGCGTTCCTCCGCCAAAGCCACGCCCTCGATGCTGTCCAGACTCTTGACGTCTTCAGGGTGCTCCATCATACCCACCTGATGGAAGAGGAATGAACTGATTAGAACTGGAATGACTAGAATTAGAATGATGGGAATCGGATAGATTGGAGACAGACAGTTCTGGGCTCATCTGCACTCATGGCCTGCTAGAGGGGGGGGGGGGGGGGGGGGGGGGGGTACCTGTGCCCAGGACTAGTGGCCTGCTAGAGGGGGGGGGTACCTGTGCCCAGGACTAGTGGCCTGCTAGAGGGGGGGGGTACCTGTGCCCAGGACTCATGGCCTGCTAGAGGGGGGGGGTACCTGTGCCCAGGACTACTGGCCTGCTAGAGGGGGGGGGGGGACCTGTGCCCAGGACTAGTGGCCTGCTAGAGGGGGGGGGGTACCTGTGCCCAGGACTCGTGGCCGGCCAGGGACACTGGAAGGCTCTCCGTCTGCCAGGAACACGGCTCACTGCTGTCTCCAGTGGCCAGCAGCGATGCAGGCGGACTCAGCTGGCCAGGAAGCTGCTCTCCAGACAGGATGTAGATGTCGTTGCTGTCCTCAGCGATGATCACACCCTGTTCCTCCTCGTCCTCTAGGCTAAACACTGTACCCTGGAGGGGGGGGGGCAGATAGGTCAGGTCAAAAGTCGGTTCACCATGATACCATCTCCTTTTAAATTAAGGCTTTCTGCTCAAAAGAGGAACATGAACACATGCAAATGAAAAATACTTTGTTGGTAAATTTCCCTGGGAAATACTCCCATAGAACAATGACAGGTGTGTGACACTGGAAGTACCTTCATATTCCAAACTTTCAGTTTAATTTCTGATACGCCCAGACCAGACCAACAAGTCTAGCTAGCTAGAGACAGTAGCTAGTTAGCCAGATACAGTAGCCAGTTAGCTAGAGACAGTAGCTAGTTAGCTGGAGACAGTAGCTAGTTACAGACAGTAGCTAGTTAGCCAGAGACAGTAGCCAGTTAGCCAGAGACAGTAGCCAGTTAGCTAGAGACAGTAGCTAGTTACAGACAGTAGCCAGTTAGCTAGAGACAGTAGCTAGTTACAGACCGTAGCTAGTTACAGACAGTAGCCAGTTAGCCAGAGACATTAGCCAGTTAGTTAGAGACAGTAGCTAGTTACAGTAAGTAGCCAGTTAGCTAGAGACAGTAGCTAGTTACAGTAAGTAGCCAGTTAGCTAGAGACAGTAGCTAGTTACAGACCGTAGCTAGTTACAGACAGTAGCCAGTTAGCTAGAGACAGTAGCCAGTTAGCCAGAGACATCAGCTCTAGGTTTTAACCACAGGCCGTCTCCTCTGACACTGCTGCAGACACTGAAGTGAATCTAAACCACACAAAACAGACTTCCTCAGAATGGTAGTCGACCACAAGTTCCAAGTTAACCACTAAGGACCGCTTCCATTCATTTGCAACAGCGGGAAGATTTGGTTACAGTTAGACAAGACATCCAACTTGAAGGACGTTTGACAAACCACATGAACAGGAGACAAACAATGAAATGACTCAGGGATCCACTTTAAATACATCAGCATCACACTGTCCTCTTTGTCTGAGAATGTTATCAGACATCAGTGAACTGGATGATAATGTACAACATGACAAAGTCTACTAGCAGCTTTAAAGCTACTTTGAAGCAATGTTGTTTAATAATTTACAAGTCTATCAATTATTAGAATTGTGATGACGTTCTGCAGATGGAATCTTCCCTCCCAGGTTAAATCAAGGTTGTTTATTGGTTGTAGAGTTAAAACATATAAACGTAATATTGCATCATGCCACACTGCCTCAAGCCAAACATTGGTCATTGTGAAAAGTGGCCAATAACAGCCTGATGTAAGATAATGAGTCTTTAACAGGGAAATGAGTGTTTAGACTGGCAAGCATGCCTCCAGATCAACACAAACTGAAGGATTCAGAGAGGCTTGGACGCCACCTGGTGGTCTGAGTTATGAACTGAGGATCAGGAAGTCTCCTGGCTCTGTCGAGGCCTTTACTCAGTTCCAGTAGGTCACTGCTGTTAAACTCGTGCCATCGAGGGCCAAGATGGTTGAAGGTTTTCGTGTCAACCAAGCACTAACACCAGCTGATTTCACTAACGAGTTTCTCTACTTAATGAAATCAGCTGGAGTTAGTGATTGGTTGAAGTGAAAACCTGCACCCATCTGAGCCCTTGATGGCACTATTCTGACACCACTGCAGTAGGTACACCCACTGCATACCTTAAGGTATGTTTTAAGTAGGTACACCCACTGCATACCTTAAGGTATGTTTTAAGTAGGTACACCCACTGCAGTACCAAGACTGTGTATGCAGAGGAGCAGAGAGAGAGTAGGGCTATTTCTGGTCTAGGTGCTTGTAGCAGAACACGTACACACACACACACACACACACAGGACTGGGAGCTTCAATAGAGAGCTAACAATGAGCCGCAGTGACTAAGAGATATGCTATGACTCCTCATGGCCCAGGGCTTCGGCTAGGCTAGCTTGTGCAAGGCGGAGGTGTGGGCACCAGCCGACCAGTCACTCAGAGCAGCCCTCCCGGCCTGGCCTGGGTGGGCGAGGTGGGGCTCTCTCTAGGGAGGACCCCCTGCTGAACCCCTGAACCAGCCAGGAGCCATGGCAGAGAGCCAGGCTGGACAGAGCCCTGGAATGGGACTAGCCTGGCTGGTCTAGACTGATATCGATCCAGACAGATGGGAGTTATCCTGGGTCCCCCTGGTGGGATGTGGTGCGCCTGTAACAGCTCTGTGTTCCTGGCCTGTAGGGGACAAACTCTGGGAACAGGGCAGCTTCACAAGCTGAGAGACAGCAGGAACACATGGACACAAGACAGGAGAGAACAGTTCTAGAGGAGAGACCGCTCTGAAGAGAACAGTTCTAGAGGAGAGACCGCTCCGGAGAGAACAGTTCTAGAGGAGAGACCGCTCCGGAGAGAACAGTTCTAGAGGAGAGACCGCTCCGGAGAGAACAGTTCTAGAGGAGAGACCGCTCCGGAGAGAACAGTTCTAGAGGAGAGACCGCTCTGGAGAGAACAGTTCTAGAGGAGAGACCGCTCTGGAGAGAACAGTACTAGAGGAGAGACCGCTCTGAGGAGAACAGTTCTAGAGGAGAGACCGCTCTGGAGAGAACAGTTCTAGAGGAGAGACCGCTCTGGAGAGAACAGTTCTAGAGGAGAGACCGCTCTGAGGAGAACAGTTCTAGAGGAGAGACCGCTCTGAGGAGAACAGTTCTAGAGGAGAGACCGCTCTGGAGAGAACAGTTCTAGAGGAGAGACCGCTCTGGAGAGAACAGTTCTAGAGGAGAGACCGCTCTGAGGAGAACAGTTCTAGAGGAGAGAAGAGAACAGCACCTGATCGGCCAGCTTGCTGCAGAGCCAAGCACAGCAGATCTGTAGAGACGCATTGTTCTTGAAATTGAAATGAGTCCATATGTTTTCCGTTTTGCATTCTTATTGCTTGGTAAAGCCCTGACCACTGTCCTATCTCTGCTATGTAAAACCCTCACTCTGTATGGCCTGAAAGGTTAGGCTCCTTACAAGGACGTTTCAGGAGGATTAAAGCAAATGTCCCAACACAGCATCCACTCTCGTCTGCTTTTAAGCTGATTGGAGAGTGTGTGTGTGTGTGTGTGTGTGTGTGGAGTGTATATCTGCATCTATGTGTGTGTGCATGAGAGAGAGGTTAGTAATATTTCCCAAATCCCTTTACGGCATCCTGGCCAGGGAGTAACCAGCCAACAGGAGAGATTATAACCTTTAACCCCTCACAGTGTATACTGGCGTGTGTTACAGTGCACATTCTGTATGACTCACCTTGGGCCTACAGACGTTCCCAAGTCTGTCAGTTCTTTCTCTGCATAGACCCAGTCTCAAGAACGCATCTTAGAACCCTCAACAGAACCCACTTAGAACGATCGACTTATCACGGACTGAAGACACGGACAGATAAAAAGCTACTGCTATCTGCAGATGAGCTTTACAAAGCGTCAGCTTCTGCCTGAAGACAAACACAGGCTGGGTACAAGTCAAGCTGACCTGGGATCACTAACAGCAGAATGTTGGCAGAGCCCAAACTCATCTGCTACAACCAGCTAAGTTCCCATCAAGAGAATCATCGTATTCATGGAAAAACATATTCATCAACAGGCCTACCTGACGAGCTTCACACAGCTGGATAGATGCAGTAGAGATGTAGTACAGATGTAGTACAGATGTAGTACAGATGCAGTACAGACGCAGTACAGATGCAGTACAGATGCAGTACAGTCTAGTACCAGAGACGGATCCTCGTGGATGAAACTGTAATCTACAGTAGTTTCCAGGACTCAGTGAGCAGCGTGTATCAGTAGTTCTGTTAACTGCTGAGCTGTGGGGAGGTTACCCTCCCTCTGAGCCTGTAGGACAGTCTGGGAGGGGCTGGGCTGTTGTCAGGCGTATCCTACAGGTCTCCACCCTTCCCACCAAGACGCACACACACACACACACACATTCCAGGCACAGGAAAGTAGACTGCCTCTTGACAAACGAGGGTGGGACACCTTGCACAACTTTTAGATTTCCTGCAAGTATTTTCTACAGTTCATTTCATACAGCGCAGGGTTCTAGAGCACAGGGTTCTAGAGCACAGGGTTCTACAGCAGAGGGTTCTAGAGCACAACGTTCTACAGCACAGGGTTCTACAGTGCAGTGATTAACCATTGTTGTTAGAACAAATTAATGTAAAGTGTAATCGTGACATTGTTATTAGCAGCTCAGATTCAAAGTAGAAGTGCAGCTCATCTTATAATGAAAACTGAATTCACACACTACATGCTACAGCCCTAACATACCTCCAGACACCGGGAACACGCTACTAACATGCCTCTTTCACATCCAGACACCGGAAACACGCTACTAACATGCCTCTTTCACATCCAAAACACCGCTAACACGCTACTAACATGCCTCTTTCACATCCAGACACCAGGAACACGCTACTAACATGCCTCTTTCACATCCAGACACCAGGAACACGCTACTAACTTGCCTCTCTCATCCAGACACCAGGAACATGCTACTAACATGCCTCTCTCATCCAGACATCAAGAACACGCTACTAACATGCCTCTCTCATACAGACATCAAGAACACGCTAAGTCCTTCCAGTGCCAGCCCCTCAGGGACAGGATGCTATTTCTAAAACATGAGTGGAGGAACCTGATTCTTTAATGAACTATCTAGGACAGACTTTGCTCCAGTTCTGCATCAGAAAGAGAAAGGGGGGTGGGGGGGGTCCTGGTCGAGGGGTTAAACCAACGTACAACGGGCCAATCCCCTTCCTCCGAGCCCCACTGACTGTCTGTCACAGGTCCGTGTCATCTACCCCCAAGTTAGCATACTTCTGGCCCACACATCACATCTCCCTGCTAACCCTCCTCTCCCCAGCCTGGCTCAGATAACCACTCTGCTGGTTGCTGAGGCAACACAGCGCCTGTCTTCAGACGGTGTAAAACATTGATAGAAGGCCGTAATGTATTTATGCTTTAGGTGTGTGTGTGTGTGTGTGTACAGGTCGGCCAACATGCTGTAAACACTGGACTGAACATGGTGTTCTGTAGATAACATGGAACTAGACTGTTGCGAAAGATTAGAACTCAGTAACTGCTAAGACAAGTCAATTAATGAGGCTGCCCCAGCCTCAGATCGTCCAGGGTTAGAGGCCAGGCCTGTAGTGGAGGCTGCCCCTGCCTCAGATCGTCCAGCGTTAGAGAGGCCAGGCCTCTAATGAAGGCTCCACCCTGAGAAGCTGTCGTTGACCTATAATGCTACACTGCTCCTCCATCGCTCCAGGGCCCCTTCAAACAATACTCCTCCCTATTAGCACGCTGGACTGCCTCTAAACAAGCCATGATCCTTCAGGCATGACAAAACACCCACTGTGTGTGTCTGTACACTGAGACACTGTTAGTGAGGTTCTGATTCCATTCAAACTCTCCTTCCATCTCAGCTGTCCGGACGGAGAGAATATTCCATGAGCTTCATGATGAAAGACTACAGTGGCTCATATTAATTTCCCCCGAATCAGAAACTCCCTTCATAAACGATGCCTAACCCCATTAACCTTCCATCATCCAGATTATCTGTGACTCCAACAGGGCATCATAGGAGACAAGAGAGAAAGCTGGTTCTGTTCTGGGCTTTCAGATTAAAGACACATGAGCTGTAATCTGCAATAAATCGCTGGTTCTTCTTCGAGATGGAGAGAGCAGGAAGGTGGGACATCCAGAAGGTTCTTTACCTCAAGTACGTCAAGCCTGGTTCATGTGGAGCAGCTGTTGGGGCTGATGCTGTGGTTCAGGACCAACATCTGGGTCAGTCTGATACAGTTTCAGCAGCTAGCTGGCAGAGCTAGCAGGGTTAGCAGGGTTAGCACGTACGCAGAGGGAAGGACAGATAGAAGTGGGTCTGGACTGGACTCTGATTTGACAGGATTTATATCTGAAGTTTATTTTTGCACTGCTGACAGACCCACTCCAACACCCACACACACCCACCCACACACACCCACCCACACACACCCACACACACACACCCCCACAGCAGCTATCTCTTATATAACAAGGCAGCAGAAAGCTGAGCAGAGGCCATGCAGACATGCCCTGACACAGTCCAGACCAGACACTCTGAAAACTTCACTGACAAACAACATGAATCACTAGGCAACAGAGCACGGTTATCAAAATATCCAAACTGTTCAGCTACTAAAAGGTATTTTTACCTCAGTGAGATGCGTGTGAGAAGTGACCTTCCTGGAGGTGCACAGACACACACACAGACACACACACACAGACACACAGACACACAGACACACAGACACACAGACACACAGACACACAGACACACACAGACACACAGACACACACACACACACAGACACACACACACACAGACACACACACACACACACACACACACACACACACACACACACACACACACACACACACACACACACACACACACACACACACACACACACACACACACACACACACACACACACACACACACACACACACACACACACACACACACACACACACACACACACACACACAAGGCTGTCTGCTCTGAGGCAGAAACACAACAGCATGGCAGCCTGGACTATGATGTGGCAGACTGAACTCTGCAGCCTTCAGGGGTCATCTGAAGACCCCCCCCTCCCCCTCCTCCTCCTCCCCTCCCTCCCTCCCTCCCCCCAGTAAGAGTTACATCAGCTATGACGATCTCTGTAATCCTACATGGCCAAAGAGCTGCGTCAGAACACACACAGCAGTTTCCCTCCTCTCTGTCCTGAAGGACAGAACTGCAACTCTGAAGGACGAAGAGAGAAGGGGAGGGAGAGAGAGAAGGAGGAGGGAGGGAGAGTGTGAGAAGGAGGGAGAGAGGGAGGGAGAGAGTGAGTGAGAAGGGGAGGGAGAAGGAGGGAGAGAGTGACAGAGGGAAGAAGTGGAGGGAGAGAGAGGGAGAAGGAGGGAGAGTGAGAGAGGGAAGAAGGGGAGGGAGAGAGAGGGAGGAGGGAGAGTGAGAGAGGGAAGAAGGGGAGGGAGAAGGAGGGAGAGAGTGAGAGAGGGAAGAAGGGGAGGGAGAAGGAGGGAGAGAGTGAGAGAGGGAAGAAGGGGGAGGGAGAGGAACAGAGAGGCCGATAGAGGTAACACAAGTAGGAAGAGCACTAATAACTCTCCGACAGTCCAGTGACTGTAGAACGGCCCAGAGCTTTCAATGTCAACAGAGAGGCTCCAGCACATGGAGCAGATCTCCTTCCTCCCTCATCCTGCTCCTTCCTCATCTCTCACTGTCTTTTCTAACAGTCTCCTCAGTGGGTTAACATCAGCACACAGACACTGCAGACACACACACACACACACACACACACACACACACAACACAGTTATGGGTCGTCCATCTTGTAGTTGTCGAACGGCGTTGACGTGACATGAGGTCCTGATCCTCAGTGTAATCTGACGTATGCAACAATGAAACAACAGCATGCAGGCCAGGCTGTAGCCCTGTCACAGTGGGGGGGCGACCTCATTACACCACAGAAAGCTGGAGTCGTGAGGAACACGCCTGGCTCTCTGGTCGACCACACCACCATGATCACAAACCACAGCGTTCACAAGTGTCAACTCTCATCTCCGTACACTAGACAGTCAAACAAGCTGAAACCGGATCTGCTCCACAGTATCTCTGTCTCAAAAGTCCAGGTTTGAAACCACAAGCAGGCTAACACACACACACAAACACACACACACACACACACAGGCAGAGATCAAGGTTTTCAATACCTCACTGTCCAAACATTACACTTGAAACACACCAAGCCACCCAACCCCAGGATGTCCTACCTAGACAGTGTTTGGTCGAGCGGCCGTGTAGAAGCAGCTTCACAGAGCAGCACGATGGTGAGGAAGAGGAGGAGGAAGAGCAGAGAGGAGCCAGCAGAAGATAAAGAAGCACTGCCTCAGATCTGGATCCTACAGAGTGCTGCTTACCACTACTTTCAGGCTGGACAAGCCCTCCCCCTAAGTAGGTCCCTCCCTCCCTCCCTCCCTCCCACTCCCTCCCTCCCTCCCTCTCCCTCCCTCCCTCCCTCCCGCTCTCCCTCCCTCCCTCCAGCCCACGCTCTTCCCCTCTCCCTATTCTCCTCCCTCTCTGTCTCACTTGGTCTCCCACTCTTCCCTCCCTCTCTGTCTCCCAATGTCTCTCCCTCTCATTTTCTCTCTCTCAATCTCACCCCCCCTCCCCCCCCCCTCTCTCTCTCTCTCTCTCTCTCTGAGCTGTCACTGTCCTTGCACTCTGTCCATATTGTGACATAACATCATGCAGTGTGAGAGTGTCCTAGTCAGCATGGCGGTGTGGGGGGGAGGCTGAACCCATGACAACATCGCCCACCCACCTGGCCCCCCCACCTCTGCAGGTCACATGACCTGCCCACCCTGCTGCAACCTCCTCCTCAACACGCACACAGACTATTCCACACACGCAAGCATATTCAACCTAAATGCCACAAATCCAGTCAGCCTGCAGACCCACTGCCAGTGTCTGCTGACCAGCCATCACACTCAACTAGCCAGTCCAGTCTGCTGACCAGCCATCACACTCAACTAGCCAGTCCAGTCTGCTGACCAGCCATCACACTCAACTAGCCAGTCCAGTCTGCTGACCAGCCATCACACTCAACTAGCCAGTCCAGTCTACTGACCAGCCATCACACTCAACTAGCCAGTCCAGTCTACTGACCAGCCATCACACTCAACTAGCCAGTCCAGTCTACTGACCAGCCATCACACTCAACTAGCCAGTCCAGTCTACTGCTGTACCCAGGAGCTGCTGGTAATACAGCAGGACATGAAGATAAGACATTACAGACGCAGCTCATGTAAAGTAGCTGCTCTTCTGATCGTGTCCAGAACATCTCCTGTTAGGTCACTCTGAAGGCATGATGGGATATCTCATCTGCTTCACATGCAGAACAGACCAACGTTCCCTGTCAGAGACCCACACCTGTGTGTGTGTGTGTGTGTGTGTGTGTGTGGCCTGTCAGAAACCCACACATGTGTGTGAGTGTGTGTGTGTGTGTGGCCTGTCAGAAACCCACACCTGTGTGTGAGTGTGTGTGTGTGTGGCCTGTCAGAAACCCACACCTGTGTGTGAGTGTGTGTGTGTGTGTGTGTGGCCTGTCAGAAACCCACACCTGTGTGTGAGTGTGTGTGTGTGTGTGTGTGTGTGTGTCTCTACTCACCAGAGATGAAGCACCAAGTCCACTTGGGCTTTTTTCACTGAATCAAAGCAGAGGTAAATTCCTCCAGAATCCTTCCTGCTTCTGACTAATTAGTAACCAGCCTCACTGTCACTGTTAGAACCCTCACAGCTCCACATGATGCCTGTTTATCTGACCTGTTTACATCCTGGGAAAACTTCCTGTCTGACTGATAAGGCAACAGCACATCAAATTGACATTTACATTTATTCATTTAGCAGATGCTTTTATCCAAAACGACTTACAGTAAGTACAGGGACATTCTCCCTGAGGTAAATAGGGTGAAGTGCCTTGCCCAAGGACACAACATCATATAGCCACAGCCGGGGCTCGATCTCACAACCTTCTGATGATGAGCCAACACCTTATCCGCTGAGCCATCTGACAGCCCCACATGATCTGAAAATGTGTGTGTGTGACCTTGACCTGTCACACTAATCCAGCAAGCGTGCGGTCGTGGTGCCTCTCCAATCACTCAGTGTGGTCTGAACTGGGAGGGCGGAGGGTTGCCAGGTTGGTGAAGGAGCCCCTGGGCAGATTGAATGACTGCTTTGCTGCTGAGTGAGAAGGTGTCCGGTGTCACAGGGTGAGAAAGTAACGATGGGAAGGTTCATCTCAGGCAGCAGACAGACAGAAAGATACATGAAGGATCGAATGATGCTGACCTAGTTAAGCTTCTATAGCACACTGGAAATCACCAGTAAATAGGCCAGTTCCACACACTGATGTAACCCCACAGCTGTCTGCAGCAGCTCCCTGCTCCTCCTTTCAAACCTGGCTGTCAGGTTCTGGTCGTGGAGAATGTCTAGGATCTCAAAGCAGCTGTAAATACTCCTCAGTACTCTGTAGTAACATCACTGAACTCAGTAATATCAGCTCATCCATCACACATGGTCAGCATAGATTTATTCACATGAACACACAAGTTTTAGGATTTTAAGACGGTACAATGTAGTGTTTTTATAATCGGTTATAGTGTGAAACTGTGCGAGTTGTGAAATGTGTTTGTTTTTTGTGTTTAAGTTAGCTCTCTGTCACCCCCTGGTGGTCGTTCTTGTAATGACCAATATGCAGGGAGAAGACTGAGGTGGTCGGCATAGCAACTGCAGACTCATGTCGTCCTCTGGTGGACACAGATACCAGAGCCAGCATGGTAAGGCAATACCAGGGTTCAAAGGTCATGCTGATAGGCAAAAACAGGGTTTTGGAACTAACAATCTTTCCCATGTCTCCTCAGTCTTGTCCTCACCCTCTCACCCTCTCACCCTCTCACCCTCTCACCCTCTCACCCTCTCACCCTCTCACTCTCTCACCCTCTCACTCTCTCACTCTCTCCCCAGCTCTCACCCACTCCCCTCTACCCTCCCGCTCCTCTGTATTAGCCAACTCACCCATCCCCCCTGCTGGATGATGTAGCAGGCCTCAGCCTCCTCCAGGTACCGCACCCCCAGAGGCAGCAGGCTGGTCAGGCTCTGGCCCTCTGCCTGCAGGGCCTGGAGCAGCACCAGGGGAACCAGCACCTGGGGGAGGAGACAGAGAACCCTGATGAGCATCCTCCGACCAGCCTCCTCCAGCCCTCCAGCCAGGTAACACAGCCAGGGAACACAGCCAGGGAACACAGCCAGGTAACACAGCCAGGTAACACAGTCAGGTAACACAGCCAGGTAACACAGTCAGGTAACACAGCCAGGTAACACAGCCAGGTAACACAGTCAGGTAACACAGCCAGGTTACACAGCCAGGTAACACAGCCAGGGAACACAGCCAGGTTACACAGCCAGGTAACACAGCCAGGGAACACAGTCAGGGAACACAGCCAGGTAACACAGCCAGGTAACACAGTCAGGTAACACAGCCAGGTAACACAGCCAGGTAACACAGCCAGGTAACACAGCCAGGGAACACAGTCAGGGAACACAGCCAGGTAACACAGTCAGGTAACACAGTCAGGTAACACAGTCAGGTAACACAGTCAGGTTACACAGTCAGGTAACACAGCCAGGGAACACAGCCAGGTAACACAGCTAGGTAACACAGTCAGGTAACAGCCAGGTAACACAGTCAGGTAACACAGCCAGGGAACACAGCCAGGTAACACAGCCAGGTAACACAGTCAGGTAAGAGGGGGCCTTGGTGTGCTCCTCTCTCACCTTGTTCCAGCCTCCCTGAGTGTGGCAGGACATCTCAAACACCACATCTCGGAAATGCTCGTAGTCCAGGGGGCTGCAAAACACACACACACACACACAGATACACACACAGACAGACAGACAGACACACACACACACACACACACACACACACACAGATACACACACACAAACACACACAAACACACAGACACACACACACACACACACAGACAGACAGACACACACACACGCAGAGAGTAGTGACTCGACTGACCTTGAATGACCTCAGGGCAACTACAGAAAAAGGACAACATATGTTTGGTCTCAGCTTTCCCACAGCACCCTCACACATCAAACAGCCTAAAGGAAATGCCCCCCCCCCCCCCCCCCCCCCAACTAGTTCCTGGTTATAAATAAACCTCAGTGGAAGAAAACCTGACCTTTCATAACGTCCATGTGACACAAAACACACAGTCACTAGCCCTGACTCTTAATCCCCACACAGATGAGACACTACACACCCCCAAACACACACACACACACACACACAAACCCACACCCCCAAACACGCACACCCTGCCAAAAGGTATTTCCAGACAGACCCCCACAGGAGTGTGTGAGGGTGGGCAGCAGGTTCTTACCAGCTGAGCAGGGAGTGTGTGGCAGTGTGCAGGTGTGTGTCCAGCAGGTTCTTACCAGCTGAGCAGGGTGTGTGTGGCGGTGTGCAGGTGTGTGTCCAGCAGGTTCTTACCAGCTGAGCAGGGTGTGTGTGGCAGTGTGCAGGTGTGTGTCCAGCAGGTTCTTACCAGCTGAGCAGGGTGTGTGTGGCGGTGTGCAGGTGTGTGTCCAGCAGGTTCTTACCAGCTGAGCAGGGAGTGTGTGGCAGTGTGCAGGTGTGTGTCCAGCAGGTTCTTACCAGCTGAGCAGGGAGTGTGTGGCAGTGTGCAGGTGTGTGTCCAGCAGGTTCTTACCAGCTGAGCAGGGTGTGTGTGGCGTTGTGCAGGTGTGTGTCCAGCAGGTTCTTACCAGCTGAGCAGGGTGTGTGTGGCGGTGTGCAGGTGTGTGTCCAGCAGGTTCTTACCAGCTGAGCAGGGTGTGTGTGGCAGTGTGCAGGTGTGTGTCCAGCAGGTTCTTACCAGCTGAGCAGGGTGTGTGTGGCGGTGTGCAGGTGTGTGTCCAGCAGGTTCTTACCAGCTGAGCAGGGAGTGTGTGGCAGTGTGCAGGTGTGTGTCCAGCAGGTTCTTACCAGCTGAGCAGGGAGTGTGTGGCAGTGTGCAGGTGTGTGTCCAGCAGGTTCTTACCAGCTGAGCAGGGTGTGTGTGGCGTTGTGCAGGTGTGTGTCCAGCAGGTTCTTACCAGCTGAGCAGGGTGTGTGTGGCGGTGTGCAGGTGTGTGTCCAGCAGGTTCTTACCAGCTGAGCAGGGTGTGTGTGGCAGTGTGCAGGTGTGTGTCCAGCAGGTTCTTACCAGCTGAGCAGGGTGTGTGTGGCAGTGTGCAGGTGTGTGTCCAGCAGGTTCTTACCAGCTGAGCAGGGTGTGTGTGGCAGTGTGCAGGTGTGTGTCCAGCAGGTTCTTACCAGCTGAGCAGGGTGTGTGTGGCAGTGTGCAGGTGTGTGTCCAGCTCTCTGAGCACACGCTCCCCCAGAGCAGACAGACAGTCTTCCACTGAGCTCTCTGGGTTGACCGGGCTGAACACAGGAGAGGTGTGGCAGTCGAACCCTGTGCTGGGGAAGGCTGTGCACACACACACACAGACACACAGAGAGACACACACACACAGAAACACAGAGAGACACACACACAGACACACACACACACACAGTTGACATTTATTAAGATTAAGATTAAGCTCTGGCAACTGTTAGTATGACTGTCTGTGTGTGTGTGTGTGTGTGTGTGTGTGTGTGTACAGAGTACACCATGTGTGTACTCTTACAGGCTAAGATCTCATCTTCTAGTTTCCTCAGCTCGTCCTCTACCTCTCCCTTTATCACTCTGTTCCTCTCTCTCCTGCTCTCTCCATCCCCCAGTGAGGCGTCATCTGCAACAAGAAAACAAAAAAACAATCCATGATGTCATTAACTGGTCAACACTTTACATTAAGGTTACATCACCCATCCAGTGATAACAAAGCAATCACTTCTATATGTTTACAGCAGAATAGATTATATTACATAAGTGTTAGTAAGAAGAGCATGAAGAACACAAGTTAGAGCAACTTCTCCTGAGTCCTTCTGTATCTCTATCGATCTGCCTGACCTCCAGTCAAGTCTTTTACCCGACAGGAATCTTCCGGAGAGCTTTGATCTAGCGAGGAGTGACAGGATAAACAGACATCAAACCCAGAGCGGTCAAAGACTCGATCAATCATGTGTGTGTCCGTCAGAGAGAATCTGGGTTTCTGTCTGTCAAGGAGATTAGCCGACCCCAGCACACACACCATCGTTTTTACCAAACTATCAACAACAACAACAACAACAACAACAACAACAACATCATATCTCTTGTGGCAGCTTTCAGGCAGTTTTATTTTAATTGCATTGTTAAGTTGTGATCTGGATGGGTCTATACCAAGCCTGAGGTCTATAAGGGCTTTAAACAGCTGGGCCTGTACTGTACTGTACAGCCTGCCTTCTGTGCAACCTATTCCTCTACTCCTCCTCTTCTACTCCACCTCTTCTCCTTCTCCTCCTCTCTCACTGCCTCTCCTCCCTCTCTTCCTCCTCCCTCTCCTCCTCCTCTCCCTGCCTCTCCTCCTCCTCTCCCTGCCTCTCCTCTCCCTGCCTCTCCTCTCCCTGCCTCTCTCCCTGCCTCTCCTCTCCCTGTCTCTCCTCCTGCCTCTCCTCCTCCTCCTCCTCACTTTCTCCCATTTGTCTCTAAGCAGAGGACCTTGAAGTCTCTGTCCTTGCTGCATGAGAGCAGCTATGGACCAGCGCACTCCAGTCAATAATTCACCATGTTCACACTGGGGGCACACAGTAGCTCTGCTCTACTCTACACAAACAGCAGGATGCCTTCCAGTGCTTTAAAACACGCTCACCTTATTACGCAACATTCTCAGGAGGAAGCCATCCACCCAGTGAGGTAAAACATTGTATGAGTCGAGAGATTTAATGGGTTCTTGTTTATCAATTGAACTACTTCCCACAATGCAGTTGGTGCACAAGGTGTTTTATTGAGCCCAAAACCTGCCACTCTGCCCTGTTTGAAAGCAGCGCAGCAGAAAAATAGGAAGTTTGTTTGGATACAAGGCATCAATACAGGAAATGACACCAAGCTATCATGGGTGTCCAACCCTGGTACTCGAGGCCAACTGTCCTGACAGTTTTAGATGTTTCCCTGCTCCTGCACACCTGACTCTAATGAATGGGTCATTATCCAGCTCTGTGGCCCCTGAGGACCAGGGTTGGAAACCCCTGGCCTAGGTAAATGAAGAGGGGTGATTGGTGGGCAGCAGAGGAGCTGCAGTCTGAAGTCTAGTGATGATACAAAGGGATCAGTCATCACCACCATGCATCAACCATGACTCATCACATTCCCCTCCCCCACTCACACTCCACCAGCAGAAACATCCAGTCAGTCAGCCAGGCAGGCAGGCAGGCGGTCAGGGTCCCTGGCTGGGCCTGGACAGGAGGCCTGTGAGCCACCTGACGGTGATTCTGCTTGACAGCCTGGAGCAGCCGAGCGGAAAACAGGGATCAGACACCCGTCTCTTTCTAACTCTAACTTTCTAACTCTCTCTCCCTCCCTCTCCCCCTCTCTCTCTCTCTCTCTCTCTCTCTCTCTCTCTCATCACCATTGCGTAATGAAAACACAGAGACATTAAATAGAGAAAGCTTCTGCATAATCCTCTTGTTTTCTCTGTCTTTAGTCTCTCTTCCTGTCCCAGCCCAGAGGCTGAAGGGAGGAGGAGGAGAAAGCTTGCCCTCTGAGGACACAGAGTCAGGCTGGGCACTAACTGGCTGTGCTCTCTCTGTGCTCAGGCTGTGCTTTCTCTGTGGTCAGGCTGTGGTCAGGCTGTGCTCTCTCTGTGGTCAGGCTGTGGTCAGGCTGTGCTCTCTCTGTGGTCAGGCTGTGCTTTCTCTGTGGTCAGGCTGTGGTCAGGCTGTGGTCAGGCTGTGCTCTCTCTGTGGTCAGGCTGTGCTCTCTCTGTGGTCAGGCTGTGCTCTCTCTGTGGTCAGGCTGTGCTCTCTCTGTGGTCAGGCTGTGGTCAGGCTGTGCTCTCTCTGTGGTCAGGCTGTGCTCTCTCTGTGGTCAGGCTGTGGTCAGGCTGTGGTCAGGCTGTGCTCTCTCTGTGGTCAGGCTGTGCTCTCTCTGTACTCAGGCTGTGCTCTCTCTGTGGTCAGGCTGTGGTCAGGCTGTGCTCTCTCTGTGGTCAGGCTGTGGTCAGGCTGTGCTCTCTCTGTGGTCAGGCTGTGCTCTCTCTGTGGTCAGGCTGTGCTCTCTCTGTGGTCAGGCTGTGCTCTCTCTGTGGTCAGGCTGTGCTCTCTCTGTGGTCAGGCTGTGGTCAGGCTGTGGTCAGGCTGTGCTCTCTCTGTGGTCAGGCTGTGCTCTCTCTGTGGTCAGGCTGTGCTCTCTCTGTACTCAGGCTGTGCTCTCTCTGTGGTCAGGCTGTGCTCTCTCTGTGGTCAGGCTGTGCTCTCTCTGTGGTCAGGCTGTGCTCTCTCTGTGGTCAGGCTGTGGTCAGGCTGTGCTCTCTCTGTGGTCAGGCTGTGCTCTCTCTGTGGTCAGGCTGTGCTCTCTCTGTACTCAGGCTGTGCTCTCTCTGTGGTCAGGCTGTGCTCTCTCTGTGGTCAGGCTGTGCTCTCTCTGTGGTCAGGCTGTGCTCTCTCTGTGGTCAGGCTGTGCTCTCTCTGTGGTCAGGCTGTGCTCTCTCTGTGGTCAGGCTGTGCTCTCTCTGTGGTCAGGCTGTGCCGGCCAGTCGGAAAGCCCCAGGCTATAAAAAGCTCCACAGAGGGAAGGTCCTATGATTAGGCTCCACAGCGACACCTGATGCTGTCAGACACTGCCGCCCTCCAGGAACCCCCCTACACCCCCCTACACTGCTCGACCCTCACGGTCCTCACAGTCCACAGAGGCCAGCTCAGCCACCCTCAGGAAATGAGGTCATATCTGCTACAGGAGAGGCAGAGGAACATGGTTACTAGGCAGGCTTGGGAGTATCGATACATTACAGCCTCAACCTCAACCTCATCACCTCTAACCCCATAGGCACTCATAATACCACGTCTGTTTACACCCACTTAATCACGCTCTGATCTTGGCAGGTGCACAGATGGCAGCGTTTGATGTTGCTTAAAGAGGTGACTTGAGGTAAAGATGGCCGCCCTGTTTAAGTGAAAGGGCAGAGTGAGATTAGATAACCACAACTAGGATATACCAGCCCTCCAAAACAAGCTCAAATGTCAGATCGTAAGTCAGCTACGACCGATCATGTGTACCGAGCTGACAGGTAGGAGGGTGTATGGTGACCCCCCTGTCTACACCCTCCAAGCACACCTGAATGAAAATCATCCTCACAGAAAATGGGGGTGAGTACACCAACACTCTCACCCTGGACGAGTGGGTTGGAAACCCCTGACCTATGTAAATAAAGAGGGGTGATTGGTGGGCAGCACAGGAGCTGCAGTCGAAGTCTAGTGATGATACAGAGGGATCAGTCATCTCACTCACCACCATGCATCAACCATGACTCATCACATTTCTCTTTCCACCCCACCCCCCCCAACAAACACACACTCCACCTACTATGCACACACACACACACTCTCTCCACCTACTACACACACACACACTCTCTCCACCTACTATGCACACACACACTCTCTCCACCTACTACACACACACACTCTCTCCACCTACTACACACACACACTCTCTCCACCTACTATGCACACACACTCTCTCCACCTACTACACACACACACTCTCTCCACCTACTATGCACACACACACACCCACCCACATTCCCCTCCTGCTACACACACACACACACACACACACACACACCCTGTCGTTCTTACCGTGTGTGTGTGTCCGTGAGGCGGTGAGCAGACCCAGGTAGTTGAGGACGACGTACTTGGTCTCATAGTGGAAGCCCACAGGCACGGTGACATCAGACCCTGAAGCAGCCATCAGGACGCTGTCACAGGCTTACAAGTCAAACACAGACACAGTCCTCAGATCTCCTGCGGAACGAGAGGCAGAGAAGCGTGATGTCACAGGGACGTTCAGACCAGACTGGACACAGGAAAGAGGAACCAGTCACGTGTGGTTCACCGAGAGGTGTGGACAGGAACTTGTAAAATGACTTCACTCTGGTCACGTGGAGGTGTGTCCTCCATCATATGAGATTATAACATTCAGCCAGTATAGTCCTCCCTTTTGACAGACTGAACTACAAGCCTAGTAAACTAACAGCATGGCTACACGTAGGACTGGCTGAACACGTGCAGGAGGTTAGAATAGATGCCAGTGGTGAACCGGGACTCGTGTCTGCTGGTTTAAGAGCCTCTCATCCTGTCCCATCATGGAGGTTGAGCTGATCAGTCGGTCTGCAGCACAATGACAAAGGGCCAGAATGTCTTGACCCAAATGTCTTTCACTGCCACGTTGAATAAT
Organism: Neosalanx taihuensis; assembly: GCA_030340665.1. Taxonomy (NCBI): domain Eukaryota; kingdom Metazoa; phylum Chordata; class Actinopteri; order Osmeriformes; family Salangidae; genus Neosalanx; species Neosalanx taihuensis. The sequence continues at coordinate 1,319,938 of CM059290.1, forward strand.
ACATTACTGGTGGCCCATGTTGCTCTGTGCCAATTATCTCATTAAAGATAATGACACTTATACCATCAATTACTTCCCGCCCCTCTGATGATATTGTTATTCAAAATTATGATGTCACACCTTCATTATCAAGTTTTGCTATTAATAATTAGTAGCTACACAAGGAGATGTGGCCAGCTATATTTGTAGAGTGTGGTGTTATCTAATGTGCATTTCAATGACACTGCAGGAAAAGAAGAGAAGCTTTTAACTCGAGTTATTCATCCATGGAAGAGCAGCTCGTGCAGTTCAACTCAGCTCGTGGACTCATTTTCGCACGCGATGTACTACTGAGATCACGCGATTCTAGCTTGAAACAGCGGCTAACTAGCTAGCATGCTAGGGACCACACCTCCTGCCCTGGGCGTGCATGGACCCGTGCATGGGCGCGTGCACACCTCCCAGGTTACTACAATACACAGAAACCATAACTGACAGTTCATATGATCTTGGCCGAGTTCAGCTCACCTTCAGCGTCAGGCAGGTTCAGTCCACGGAGCGACAAAGGAAAGATAGTTAAGGAAAGCGTGCGACACACACAGGCTGACACACTCAGGGAGACACACACCCCTCGCTCCTCTCAGCGAATCAGAGACGGCGCAGGCGGAACGTGGATAGAGAGCGATGCTGGACTGGAGCTCTGCTGGACTGGAGCTCCGCTGGACTGGAGCGCTGCTGGACTGGAGCTCCGCTGGACTGGATCTCTGCTGGACTGGAGCTCTGCTGGACTGGAGCTCCGCTGGACTGGAGCGCTGCTGGACTGGAGCTCCGCTGGACTGGAGCTCAGCTGGACTGGATCTCTGCTGGACTGGAGCTCTGCTGGACTGGAGCTCTGCTGGACTGGAGCTCCGCTGGACTGGATCTCTGCTGGACTGGAGCTCTGCTGGACTGGAGCTCTGCTGGACTGGAGCTCCTCTGGACTGGATCTCTGCTGGACTGGAGCTCTGCTGGACTGGAGCTCCGCTGGACTGGAGCGCTGCTGGACTGGAGCTCCGCTGGACTGGATCTCTGCTGGACTGGAGCTCTGCTGGACTGGAGCTCTGCTGGACTGGAGCTCCTCTGGACTGGAGCTCAGCTGCTCTGTAACTTGATTAGACAGCCATCAAGTGGTCAACTGGCACGTGCACACTGGGTTGTGCCAAACAATAATTACAAAATATCACTTGACCAAATGACCTAGTCTTCATAACCATATTTTGCTGGGAAAAGGCTGGTGTTATAATAATACAAAATTACAACATAACAGTATATTTTCACTGATATATAATAATTTTATGATTATCCCCAACCATTTACTTACATTTATTTACTTATAGCAAGTTACAGCTACTGCGCAACCACGACACCGCTGACCCCTCCCTGTCTACTGCGCAGCCGCAGTACCGCTGACTCCTCCCTCTGTTATGAGTAGATAGTTGTAGCTGCGCTGTCATTAAGAAAGTTCTGTTTCTGGAGGAGATATTTAAACTATCACATTTAGAAAACTACTCAGTTATATCTAACATTAATCTAGTCTAACATTAATCTAGTCTAAAGTTGTAAAGTTTTCCTCTGAAACTATGGCGCTCAGCGATGCGGATGTTCAGAAGCAGGTAAATATGTCAGTTTGTTACAGCAGCAGTTGTTTAACTTTGTTATTAGACCAGATTAAACTAACCAGATAGCGATCTTTAAGGGACTTTAACCCGAACTAATTTGATTGTTAGCTAACTTTGCAACAGTGATGTGGTCATTTCAAAGTTTTGGATGTCGTTCTGTAGAAGCATTAGAGTTTATTATGTGTCCATAGTGTTGGAGCCTCTGGCAGTGATCGAAAAGCACTTAGATCAAATCTATTTCACTGAACAGTGAGAGAGTCTGATGCACATTTAGTTCACCTCCAACTGTGCAGATGTCTGCTAGTAAGTTTCACCCACATTAGTGCAGTTCTGTCAGATCAGATCATTCACCAGCCTTATGTGTCTGTGTAACATTCCACACATCAGTGTTACATTGAAATGCTACTGTGAAGGTCTTGGCTGTGAATGATAACAGACTAATGACCATACCCCCCCCCCCCCCCCCCCCCCTGCTCTCCAACACAGATCAAGCACATGATGGCCTTCATAGAACAGGAGGCCAGTGAGAAAGCTGAAGAGATTGAAGCAAAGGTAAGCAGAATGATCATAGTAGGAGTCAGGTGGCTGAGCGGTTAGGGAATCAGGCTTGTAACCAGAAGGTTGCGGGTTGGATTCCTGGCTGTGCCAACATGATGTTGTGTCCTTGGGCAAGGCACTTCACCCTACTTGCCTCAGGGGGGAATGTCCCTGTACTTGCTGTACGTCCCTCTGGATAAGAGCGTCTGATAAATGACTGAATGTAAAATGTGCGGGTACTGTACTGTGATTGACTGGATATGTTCAGACCAATATAGTTGTACTGATTCGTACTGTATGGAATCCCTGATGTCTTTCAGGCAGAGGAGGAGTTCAACATTGAGAAAGGTCGTCTGGTTCAGACCCAGAGGCTGAAGATCATGGAGTATTATGCTAAGAAAGACAAGCAGATCGACCAGCATAAGAAAATGTGAGCACTTTCTCCATGTTTACTCATATTCTGCTGAAGACCTGGATCCTGTGGCTGTGACCTTTACACACACACACACACACACACACACACACACACACACACACATACACACACACAGGTACAGACACATATGCACACGCACACACAGGTACAGACACACATGCACACGCACACACAGGCGCACTCACACTGTGGAGCACAAACACGCACACGCACATGCACAAACACATGCATGTACCTCTTCTGTGCATATTTGAGTTTATATTGTGGTTTATGTGTGTATTTACTCATATTCACTTCTTCCATGTTCAGTCAGATGTCCAACCTGATGAACCAGGCCAGGCTGAAGGTGCTGAAGAGTAGAGATGACATGATCTCTGTAAGTCTGTCTCTGTACCTCCCCTTACTCTCTCTCTCTCTGTACCTCCCCTTACTCTCTCTCTCTCTGTACCTCCCCTTACTCTCTCTCTCTCTGTACCTCCCCTTACTCTCTCTCTCTCTGTACCTCCCCTTACTCTCTCTCTCTCTCTCTGTACCTCCCCTTACTCTCTCTCTCTCTGTACCTCCCCTTACTCTCTCTCTCTCTCTCTCTCTCCTCTCTCTCTCTCTCTACCTCCCCTTACTCTCTCTCTCTCTGTACCTCCCCTTACTCTCTCTCTCTCTCTCTCTCTCTCTACCTCCCCTTACTCTCTCTCTCTCTCTACCTCCCCTTACTCTCTCTCTCTCTGTACCTCCCCTTACTCTCTCTCTCTGTACCTCCCCTTACTCTCTCTCTCTCTCTGTACCTCCCCTTACTCTCTCTCTCTCTCTCTCTACCTCCCCTTACTCTTTGTTTTGTGCAGTGAGCAGTTACTGATCATGTTTGTCCTGTTCAGGATCTGCTGAGCGAGGCTCGTGTGCGTCTGGCTGAGATCGCTAAGGACCCAGAGAGATACAGTGTTCTGCTGGAGGGGCTGATCATGCAGGTGAGCTCACCCAGAGAACAGGAGTGTTCAGGGGACCTGGAACTCACCATATAGGAGCCCACTGCAGTCCTGGATCAGTCATGGCCCTTTTATGTATCTTTCTCTCTCTCTCTCCTCTATCGATAATATATCTAATAAAGCATGAAAAATCAGTCACTTCAAAAACAGGAGCTGTCGTCTGTCTAGTTTCCCATCACAGCAGGCTGCCCCATCCCTGAACCTGAATCCAGAGCCCCAGTCTGACGTCTCCCCCCCTCTCCTCCTCCCCCTCTCCTCCCCCTCTCCTCCTCCTCCTCCTTCTCCTCCTCCTCCCTCAGGGATTCTACCAGCTGCTGGAACCCAAAGTGACCATTCGCTGCCGTCAGCAGGACGTTGCCATGGTGCAGGTCAGAGGTCACCCTCTCTGGATGATGTCATCACGGCTGTCTTAAACAACACACTGGGGTTTAGAGTTTCCCAAACTATGGATGAATCCTAGTCCTCAGATGAAAACCTTTTCTCTTATTTTAGGATCGGGTTTAATCTTTGTATGGTAAACTGTGTTAACAGTGTTAATAGTCAGGCTGTTTTTGAAGTTTGACCACCTGTTCCAAACCTGTTTTTCCTCCCAGGCTGCTGTTGACAAGATCATCCCTGCCTACAAAGAAACGGTGAAGAGCAACATTGTGGTCCGTGTCGACGAACAGCGCTTCCTCTCTTCCAACATGTGAGTATCACCATGACAACCAGACACAGTGTACCATACAGAACCACAACAGCAACATCCTTAAACCTGACACCATGTTACAGCACCACTATTAAAACCCTCTTAAGCCATAATGCATTGCTGTTCGTCTCCCTGTTCGTCTCCCTGTTCGTCCCCACAGCTCTGGAGGGGTGGAGTTATACAACGACAATGGGAAGATCAAGGTGTCCAACACTCTGGAGAGCAGGCTGGAGCTCATCAGCCACCAGGTAACAGGAGCAGAGCTCAGTCTCAGATGATGTCATGATGATGTCAGCTCAGTCTAGATGATGTCATGATGATGTCAGCTCAGTCTAGATGATGTCATGATGATGTCAGAGCTCAGTATCATTCTCTTTTGAACAGATGATGCCCGAGATCCGGGTGAAGTTGTTTGGTGTCAACCCTAACCGCAAGTTCCTGGACTAATGAGCCAACACTGCCTTCGCCCTCAAGCCCTGGATGAGGAGGAGGAGTTACAGAAGGAGGAGGAGGGGTTACAGAAGGAGGAGGAGGAGTTACAGGAGAAGCCCAGTGATAGCAGCTGAGGTGTAGTAAACCAGTTCCATGATGAAGGACCTCTGACCTCTGACCTTCCGGCTCTAGGAAGTCAGTTCAGCCCCTCAGGTATCCTAGCAACCTCATGGAGCCCGTTCTGTACATGAACCAGATGGTTTGTTTTGTTTAGTTTGTTTACTGGATTAATAAAAGACAAAAGCTGTATGAAGCCAGACTGTTACACCCTGTTGAGTGATGTTGCTTTGTCTAACTTCACTCTCCCTTAGTGACGATCGGCTCTTTGTTGTGAATGTTAAAAGTTTTGCCCCAGCCCAGGTGCATCTTATGAATGGAACTTTCACTCTTTGTAAACCCCTTCTGTCTGTTGCCTTACTGAGTGATGTGAAGCAGGCTAGGTGATGACTGTTCTACGGCATTCTTACTACCATGTAGATAGTTCCTCAAATATTACAGGGGGAAACCAAAGAATTGTGTGCCTTAGGTGGATGATTTCCTTGATACTGATTGTGTGTGTGTTTGTATGTGTTTGTATGTGTTTTGGGGTTTTGTTTTTACTCATTTGTACTTTGATGTAATCCTCCATAAATATTCAACAGAGAAACACAAGGATGTTTGCAGTCTTTTATTTACATCTTTTAAACAGAAATATCGTTTTTAAATTATCATTACGTTTGAAGAAAAATGGTGTAGTTATTTGAGCTCAATCGACAGTGACACTTTTATAAATGTAGAAAATACTTATACTGCCGCCTAGTGGTGAAACAATTGGAAATGACTCCCCTCTAATATACAGTAGTAGATCAGTGTAGTTTCACCAATTTAGGCTGACATAGATTGGATACTAACCCCCCCCCCCCCCCCCTTAACGCACATATTCAGTTAATGTTTAGGACAAAAGACTCCCATCAGCAAATATAAGGCTTTATTGCATGATTATTAAGATGTGTTGTGCGCAACATGTCATTCAAGGAAACATAAAAAAAAGAAAGAAAAAAAGAAGTTAGGGTAAGAGCTATAGCTACAGTTAAATATCTCAGGTGTTGGCCTCGTTTAAATAATATATATTTTTAATTCTTCATCCCTTTCTTCAGACAAATAACGGATTAGGAATAAGCGGAGGTGCTGACTAGACGCTTTAGTTTATCCAATCATATCAGTTGACCCATGACCCCCAGAGAGGCAAGGGGGCGGGAAGGGGGTCGCTTTGCAAACAGCCCCTGTCTGGATAGGACAGGTATGTAAGGCTCCAGTGGGGGAGTCAGGCTGTGACCAGGTGACTGAGACTAGGATTAAAGCATTACCGTCCAGATTAACAGATGACCCTGCAGGGAGACTCACGCCAGGAGAGACTATCACAGGAAACATCCGGATGACTTGACGGAGCAACAGTTAGACATTGTTATTACAGTTACAAAGACGACTTTTTAAAATGGTAAAATGTGAACAATTTGCTTGGAACTAATTTTGAGGACTTCTTTTCAAACATGGCAATATAATTGACAGGATGAGCCGTTAAATATAAAAATAGTGGAATGTTAAAAAGCGAAGATGGTTTTGTCACACAGAACACCATGTCTTAGTCAACTAGTTCCATGATATCTCATGATTGCTAGACAATTTCCTTTTGATGTCAAACTCAAGGTGTCAGTCATCTACTTTATCTAATTCATTCACTCATACACTTCTCTCTCTCTCTCTTTCCTTCTCTCTCTTCCTCAGGTCAGAAGGATGATCCTGGACGTAGCAAGCGGCCAGGGTCACATACGTCCACATCTCACACACACACACACACACACACACACACACACACACACACACACACACACACACACACACACACACACACACACAGGACCAGGTGTAGAAGACTGTACACAGCTATCAGCATGGTTGGATTTAGAGAAACATTAGTGTGCACTGTTGGTTCAAGTCTCACTCACTGCTGTTCTTTTCCAACTTTGGTTAGCTGGTGGAGACTCTCTCTCTCTCTCTCTCTCTCTCTCTCTGTCTCTGTCTCTGTCTCTCTCTCTTTTTCTCTCTGTCTCCCATTCTCTCTCTCTGTGGTTCAAGGCCCATGTCTCTCCTCCCTCTCTCGCCCCGCTGCTGCAGGAAGCGGTGTGTTGGCGTTACAGAGACACCAGAGCCAAGCGCAACTATCCCAGCATGCCTAGCAGGTGCTCTCCCACCCCCAGGAAGTAGACGCCCTGAGCGATCCCAAACAGGGGAGCGATGACCAGCGCCCGACACGTCGCCCCCTTCAGGAAGGCAGAGGGACCCTCGCGGGCAAAGATCCGCCTGAAGGAGGGGTCAGAGGGGTCAGGGGTCAGAACGTTGGAGTGTGCCTGGACTGAGATGAACTGACGTGTGAGTAAGTGTAGATGGTGCTTGTGTGAGCTCACCTTGTTAGTGTGTGTGTGTGTGTGTGTGGAGTGTTCTAGCTCACCTTGTTAGTGTGTGTGTGTGTAGAGTGTTCTAGCTCACCTTGTTAGTGTGTGTGTGTAGAGTGTTCTAGCTCACCTTGTTAGTGTGTGTGTGTAGAGTGTTCTAGCTCACCTTGTTAGTGTGTGTGTGTAGAGTGTTCTAGCTCACCTTGTTAGTGTGTGTGTGTGTAGAGTGTTCTAGCTCACCTTGATAGTGTGTGTGTGTAGAGTGTTCTAGCTCACCTTGTTAGTGTGTGTGTGTGTGTGTGTAGTGTTCTAGCTCACCTTGTTAGTGTGTGTGTGTGTGTGTAGTGTTCTAGCTCACCTTGTTAGTGTGTGTGTGTGTGTGTAGTGTTCTAGCTCACCTTGTTAGTGTGTGTGTGTGTGTGTGTAGTGTTGTAGCTCACCTTGTGCAGTCCAGGATGCCCCGGTAGGAGTCTTCTCCCTCCCCCTTCTGCAGCGTCTGAAGACGAGTCTTTATGACTGCCGACAAATAAACACATCAGTCTCTGGAGATGCATTAATTAGGGTCATTGCACTCTCTTTCCCTCAGCCCTTCCCCCTTCTTCTCTCTCTCTCTCTCTCTCTCTCTCTCTCTGCATCTCTCTCTGTCTCTGTCTCTCTCTCTCTCTCTCTCCCTCCCCCCCCTCTCTCTCTCTCTCCTCTCCCCTCTCTCTCTCTTTCTCTCCCTTCTCTCTCTCTCTCTCTCTCTCTCTGCATCTCTCTCTGTCTCTGCATCTCTCTCTGTCTCTGTCTCTCTCTCTGTCTCTGTCTCTCTCTCTGTCTCTGTCTCTGTCTCTCTCTCTCTCTCTCTCTCTCCCTCTCTCTCTCTCTCCCCTCTCTCTCTCTGTCTCTCTCTCTCTCTGTCTCTCTCTCTCTCTCTCTCTCTCCCCCCCCCCTCTCTCACCATCCAGGGTGTAACAGCCACAGCTGCCACAGATCCTGCGGTGCACCCTGCCATGAAGGACTGCAGGAAGGGGGCCCTCTCCTGCACGTCGCCCTGGCAACCTGCCCCTCGCCGCCCGAGCCCGTTCAGGTTGGCGAACAGCGGGAAGTAGATCATAGAGAACGGAACATCTCTGGAGAGGAGAGGGAGGGGGGGGAGAGGGGGGGGGGGGGGGGAGGGGGAGGAGGGGGGGAGAGGGGGAGGGAGAGAAAAAGGGTGCCTGAGTTCCCAGTAAGAGTTCACACAGAGCTGCAGGAGTCTATTGATTCATGTTTGGTTTGATGAGCAGAACTTCCCTCAAGGCTGAACATGACCAGGACCACTGGACCAGTTACTGAAGAGATCCACTCATTAACCATGAACACAGAGAGAGAGAGAGAGAGAGAGAGAGCAGAGAGAGAGAGAGAGAGAGAGAGAGAGACAGAGAGAGAGACAGAGAGAGAGAGAGACAGAGAGAGAGAGAGAGAGAGACAGAGAGAGAGACAGAGAGAGGGAGAGAAACAGAGACAGAGAGAGAGAGAGAAACAGAGACAGAGAGAGAGACAGAGAGAGAGATGCAGAGAGAGAGACCGAGAGAGAGAAACAGAACGACAGAGAGAGAGAGAGAGAAACAGAACGACAGAGAGAGAGAGAGAAACAGAACGACAGAGAGAGAGAGAGAAACAGAACGACAGAGAGAGAGAGGGAGAAACAGAACGACAGAGAGAGTTTGTGTTGCAATGGAGACAAAGCAACAGAGGACAGTCCAATCACAGTCATCCACACTAATGAGCAGTAATGAGAGACCCAGTGACGAGAGCTGAGCAGGAGAACTCTGGTCTCTCAGTGTCAGTCTGCTGAAGCTTCTTCTAAGTGTGTGTGTGTCAGAATCCACACATGTGTTATTTCCTGTTTCTCCTCTAGTGAGTTTTTCTGGGAGTTTGTGTGTAGTACATTATAAAAATACATTATAAAAATAACACCCCAAAAAGCTATACAAATACATTTGTATTTAATTTGTCTCTGCATTGTGGATGCATGTGTGTGTATATGTCTGTTTGTGGATGTGTGTGTATGTAAACGTGTGTGGGTCTATGTGTGTCTCTATGTGTGTGTGTGTGTGTGTGTGTGTGTGTGTGTGTGTGTGTGTGTGTGTGTGGTTACCTGAGCAGAGTGGCCCCCGCCCCTCTGTAGAGGCCGGCCAGCCCTCGTGTCTTCAGCAGCTCCAGGGTGATGCTGGTGGCGGAGGCCCGGGGGGGGGCTGGGGGGCCGGGCTGGGAGGCCGGGGGAGCCACCAGAGACGGGGCTGGACCTGGGGTGGCCGCTGGGGCGGGGACCGGCCTCTGGGCCGCTGTCACACACACAGATACACACATATACAAACACACAGATACAGACACACACAGATACACACACAAACACACACACAGATGCACATATATAAAAACACACACATATACATGTACAAACACAGATACAGACACACACAGATATATTAAGTATATTTAAAGGTACACACACGTGAATCTATATTGTAAGACAACTGTAGACACACAGAAAGATGTAAACATGTGCACACACGCACAAACACACACGTGCGCACACACACTACAGTTGTGGTGGTGGTGGTTTCAGGAGGCTGGAGCCGGCCACACTCACCCAGCCTCCCTGCATCCTGCAGCTGGATCTTCAGCATCTCCATGGGGGTGGTGACGATCACCTGGCAGGTCCCAGCCCCACATCCTGCCAGCATCTCCCCCCACAGAGGCAACTTCCTGTGGGGGAAGAGGATGGGGAGAGCAGGGCTCAGCAGCCAATAGGGAGCTCTGACACTACAGCCACAGATCTAGAGCTAGTCTGTCTGGTATGATGACATCATCATCTAAATCCTTGTCCCCAAAACTGCTTGAACTGAGTATTCTCATTGGAAGAGAGGAATTCTTAGAGGAATGTTGAAAATCTCTTTGAACTGAGCGGTAAGATGGTGGCTCGATATTAGTTGATCATTTTTAGCGTTGCCATGACAAACAGCAGTACCCATCCTTGGAGAGCTTCTGTCTGAAGATATCATTAGCTGCCAGTTTGATGGCCTTCTCTGGGGTGACCAGGGTCAGGTTCACTGCTGCACCTGCAGGGTCACACAGACAGGAAGCACATCAGCAGCGTCCTGTACCACACACACCAACACAGCCTCACTGTACCACACCAACACAGCCTCACTGTAACACACACACCAACACAGCCTCACTGTAACACACACACCAACACAGCCTCACTGTAACACACACACCAACACAGCCTCACTGTACCACACCAACACAGCCTCACTGTACCACACACCAACACAGCCTCACTGTACCACACATCAACACAGCCTCACTGTACCACACACCAACACAGCCTCACTGTACCACACACCAACACAGCCTCACTGTAACACACCAACACAGCCTCACTGTACCACACCAACACAGCCTCACTGTACCACACACCAACACAGCCTCACTGTGCCAAACACACCAACACAGCCTCACTGTACCACACACACCAACACAGCCTCACTGTGCCACACACACCAACACAGCCTCACTGTAACACACACACCCGCACAGCCTCACTGTAACACACACACCCGCACAGCCTCACTGTACCACACCAACACAGCCTCACTGTACCACACACCAACACAGCCTCACTGTACCACACCAACACAGCCTCACTGTACCACACACCAACACAGCCTCACTGTACCACACCAACACAGCCTCACTGTACCACACACCAACACAGCCTCACTGTACCACACACCAACACAGCCTCACTGTAACACACACACCAACACAGCCTCGCTGTAACACACACACCCGCACAGCCTCACTGTACCACACCAACACAGCCTCACTGTACCACACATACCAACACAGCCTCACTGTACCACACCAACACAGCCTCACTGTACCACACACCAACACAGCCTCACTGTACCACACACCAACACAGCCTCACTGTACCACACACCAACACAGCCTCACTGTGCCACACATCAACACAGCCTCACTGTACCACACACCAACACAGCCTCACTGTACCACACATCAACACAGCCTCACTGTACCACACACCAACACAGCCTCACTGTACCACACACCAACACAGCCTCACTGTAACACACCAACACAGCCTCACTGTACCACACCAACACAGCCTCACTGTACCACACACCAACACAGCCTCACTGTGCCAAACACACCAACACAGCCTCACTGTACCACACACACCAACACAGCCTCACTGTGCCACACACCAACACAGCCTCACTGTACCACACACCAACACAGCCTCACTGTACCACACACCAACACAGCCTCACTGTACCACACACCAGCAACACAGCCTCACTGTACCACACAAACCACCAACACAGCCTCACTGTACCACACACCAACACAGCCTCACTGTACCACACACCAACACAGCCTCACTGTACCACACACCAGCAACACAGCCTCACTGTACCACACAAACCACCAACACAGCCTCACTGTACCACACACCAACACAGCCTCACTGTACCACACACCAGCAACACAGCCTCACTGTACCACACCAACACAGCCTCACTGTACCACACACCAGCAACACAGCCTCACTGTACCACACCAACACAGCCTCAATGTACCACACACCAACACAGCCTCACTGTACCACACACCAGCAACACAGCCTCACTGTACCACACAAACCACCAACACAGCCTCACTGTACCACACACCAACACAGCCTCACTGTACCACACACCAGCAACACAGCCTCACTGTACCACACCAACACAGCCTCACTGTACCACACACCAGCAACACAGCCTCACTGTACCACACCAACACAGCCTCAATGTACCACACACCAACACAGCCTCACTGTACCACACACCACCAACACAGCCTCACTGTACCACACACCACCAACACAGCCTCACTGTACCACACACCAACACAGCCTCACTGTACCACACCAACACAGCCTCACTGTACCACACACCACCAACACAGCCTCACTGTACCACACACCAACACAGCCTCACTGTACCACACACCAACACAGCCTCACTGTACCACACACCACCAACACAGCCTCACTGTACCACACACCACCAACACAGCCTCACTGTACCACACCAACACAGCCTCACTGTACCACACACACCAACACAGCCTCACTGTGCCACACACCAACACAGCCTCACTGTACCACACACCAACACAGCCTCACTGTACCACACACCAACACAGCCTCACTGTACCACACACCAGCAACACAGCCTCACTGTACCACACAAACCACCAACACAGCCTCACTGTACCACACACCAACACAGCCTCACTGTACCACACACCAACACAGCCTCACTGTACCACACACCAGCAACACAGCCTCACTGTACCACACAAACCACCAACACAGCCTCACTGTACCACACACCAACACAGCCTCACTGTACCACACACCAGCAACACAGCCTCACTGTACCACACCAACACAGCCTCACTGTACCACACACCAGCAACACAGCCTCACTGTACCACACCAACACAGCCTCAATGTACCACACACCAACACAGCCTCACTGTACCACACACCAGCAACACAGCCTCACTGTACCACACAAACCACCAACACAGCCTCACTGTACCACACACCAACACAGCCTCACTGTACCACACACCAGCAACACAGCCTCACTGTACCACACCAACACAGCCTCACTGTACCACACACCAGCAACACAGCCTCACTGTACCACACCAACACAGCCTCAATGTACCACACACCAACACAGCCTCACTGTACCACACACCACCAACACAGCCTCACTGTACCACACACCACCAACACAGCCTCACTGTACCACACACCAACACAGCCTCACTGTACCACACCAACACAGCCTCACTGTACCACACACCACCAACACAGCCTCACTGTACCACACACCAACACAGCCTCACTGTACCACACACCAACACAGCCTCACTGTACCACACACCACCAACACAGCCTCACTGTACCACACACCACCAACACAGCCTCACTGTACCACACACCAGCAACACAGCCTCACTGTACCACACACCACCAACACAGCCTCACTGTACCACACACCACCAACACAGCCTCACTGTACCACACACCACCAACACAGCCTCACTGTACCACACACCACCAACACAGCCTCACTGTACCACACACCAGCAACACAGCCTCACTGTACCACACCAAGCCAAGCCACATAGTCACTTCCCCCCTAAGCCAGATGCCTGATGATAGAATACTGTACACATGTAGAATGGGAAGTGTTGGGGTTGAGGTGTGTGTTTGAGTCCTACTGTACCTCTGTACATCCCAAAGTAGCCTTCTGTCCGAACTGTCTTCGTCAAACAATCCAACCTTCATATCAACAGAAGAAACAGTCTTAGAGGGACAGACTGATGGGGTACAAACTGCTCTGCTTATTTGAATGATCACGTGACACATCAACAGTCACTTCCTGGTAGCCAGATACACAGTCCTATACCAACAGGCAGAATTATCAGATCACACCAACAGAAGCCTCAGAAATGATGGATGTTGATGTGCACAATTGCGTAGATCCCTTTAAGGAACATTTATGAGTCCATGTAGAACCACATCCTCAAAACAAGGCCCCAACTAAATCTTCAGTTTTTCTCAGAACTAAAAATAATGACTCTCCAGGGAGTTCATTTCCAAGAACACCTTTTGAACTGTCAGCAGCATAACTTCATAACAACAATAACATCCCTCAGTGATTCATAATGGGTGGAAGCCACTCAGTAACATGTGCTTCTCAAATCTTCTCCCCACACCCTTGTTTACAGCAGAAACACACTCAGAGCCCAGGGTAACCAGCCAGCAGGAACCAGTCACCCCAATCTGTTGCCCTGGGTTCAGTAACAACAAACTATCAGCTAGCCAACACTTAATGTCTGTGACAGAACGCTTCAAACTGTTGATATGATAAGTCAGTTAAAGGGCCAAGACAGAATCATGAGCTGTAATAACATTTAGACCAGGGGTGTCCAATCCTGGTCCTCGAGGGCCGCTGTCCTGAAGGTTTTAGATGTTTCTCTGCTCCAGCACACCTGATTCTAATGAAGGGTCGTTATCAAGCTCTGTGGAGGTGTGCTGGAGCAGGGAAACATCTAAAACAGTGGTCTTCAACCCTGGTCCTCAGGACCCACTGTCCTGCATGTTTTGGATGTTTCCCCCTTCCCACACACCTGATTCTAATGCATGATCGTTTACCAGGATTCTTCAGAGCTAGATAACGACCCATGCATTAGAATCAGGTGTGTTGGAGCAGGGAAACATCTAAAACATGCAGGACAGTGGGTCCTGAGGACCAGGGTTGAAGACCACTGATCTAAAACCTTCAGGACAGCGGCCCTCGAGGACCAGGATTGGGCACCCCTGATTTAGACTAATACTTTGTAATTACAGATGGGCAATGTCCAAAAGGCTGATCACAATAGGAACAGGAGGAATATTACTATGCTAACAGAAAGAGGTGCTACAGAGGACCAGGTTTGTCCAAGTCCCTGATCGAAAGGATCCCCCCCCCCCCTCCCCTCCAGGGGCTGAAACAGTCCCACGCCTACCCTCAGAGAGATGCTAAGTCTGACAGCTCTTCACTGTGAGCTTTACACTCACATCCCATTGTAGATGGTTGCTCCCTGCTGGTTCTGCAGGCGAGTCTTAGCCAGATCGATGGGAAACACACAGGTCACGCCCACCAGACCTGCCACGCCCCCATTAATCAGCTTAGCAGGGAGGCTGCAAAGGGGACGAAAACACAGACATGCAGAAATACACACGCATTAGCATTGCTTAAACACACTGGCACATTAGCACGTACACAAGCGTGCTTACACACACTTGCACACACGCAAGTCCGACCATGTGACACGCATACACGAACAGACACATTCACTGACAAGCATGTACTTTTTTATATTTATTAGTATATAATAACTAATAATAACTAAAGTAGTACTTAGGGTTATGATCTAATACTTTCTGTTTTGATTGTGTTAGCAGCACCTAGTTCAGATTTGGTCCCATCTGATATCAGACTAATGACAGGGTGAGGTGCAGTGTTGGGAGGTCATCTGTATCTAACAGACAGGATGTTGCTTACCTTACTTTCTGCTCTGCCATCCTGCCTCTGGCTGAGCTCCCAGCCCCCCCGGTGTCTTCTGTCCCCTTCCTGATGACGGTGCACCTCCACGGTCCGAGTCCTGCCCTCGCCGGCCCCTCAGCCCCCCGGGCACAGCACCGCACCGCACAGCCCCTCTGGTCCGCCTCCTCCCCAGCTGCAGCACGGCCTTGCTCAGGTTCAGCTCCTGTCTTCGGTAATGTGGCACTAACCACTCAGGGTGAAGGGGTGAGGGGTGTGTGTGTGTGGGGGGGGGGGGTCCTCTTAGGACAGTCTTCAAGCTTGGGGTTTTCCCCCCCGCACAGCTACACCTGGTTCAGGTTCCTGGGTCTGGCACAGGAAACAGAACACAGGGATGCTGTGCCTCAGAAAGGTAAGGCCAAGATGATACTGCACCTGTAGTACAATACACCTACTGTGTACTGTACTGGAAACTCTGCTTCACACAATAGGGTTTACTCACTGAAGTAATAAAAACCCCTCAGTGTGTCTATGGTTTGGTATCAAACAAGGCCCTGTCCGCACCAGGACTTGTGAAGGTACAGGTAGTCATTCATAATTGTAAAGCAGGATATCCTGTTATCACCACGCTGGAAGAGAACATCTTAAGCTCACTAATCTGTCAGCTAAACAGATAAGACAGCAAGCCTCTGGCATGTAGTAAGGAAGGCCAAACTGAAAGGTAAAGAGCTCATCGGTTTCCCAAGACAAGTACCACACACCAACAAGTTTAAACAATACCAAATTTAAAAAAAGCACCAAAACAGAGATTGGATTCTTGTAGATTTGGATTGACAACTTTTTACTTTTCACAACAGTCTATCTGGGCCTTTAAGGCTTTTGTAACAATAATAATACCATTCAGGCCATTAAAAGTTCACTGCTATCAAATTCCTTTCTTAGTCCGGTTTTCTTCTTTCTATCACTCTGCCTCTTTTTCCTTCCTTCCTACCTTCCTTCTTTTCTTCCTTCCTACTCTCAGCTCCCTAATTAATCTCTCTCTTAATCTCTCCAACTCCATTCTTTGTCTATTTTTACCACCGTAAACCTCTATCCTCACGTACCTCTTCCCTCGGGGGGGGAAAAAGGAAGTTATTCCTCCTCTCACCTTGATGCTGTCACCTCCAATCTTGATTTATCTCCTCCTCCTCTCCTCCATCACCACATCCTCCTCTTTCTAACTCTTTCCAGCCGTTTCTAACGGTAGTTCTGCTGTTCCTGGAGCTGTGTGATGGTGGAGCCGCTCACATTCTGCACATGCCTGCACACTGAGCCTCTGGGAAACCCTTTCAGCTCCGCTCCTTTCACACGCACCGTCCCCCTGCCAAACCCAGCCTCCAGCCTCCAGCTCCCCCTCAGCCAAACCCAGCCTCCAGCCTCCAGCCCCCCCTCAGCCAAACCCAGCCTCCAGCCCCCCTCAGCCAAACCCAGCCTCCAGCCCCCCCTCAGCCAAACCCAGCCTCCAGCCCCCCTCAGCCAAACCCAGCCTCCAGCCCACCTCAGCCAAACCCAGCCTCCAGCCCCCCTCAGCCAAACCCAGCCTCCAGCCCCCCTCAGCCAAACCCAGCCTCCAGCCCCCCTCAGCCAAACCCAGCCTCCAGCTCCCCCTCAGCCAAACCCAGCCTCCAGCTCCCCCTCAGCCAAACCCAGCCTCCAGCTCCCCCTCAGCCAAACCCAGCCTCCAGCCCCCCTCAGCCCCACCACATCACCCCCACTCACCCCACACAGTTTATCCAACAAACAGTCGAGAAAATAAAAGTGTGCTAAATATCCAGAGACAAGATGCAAAGGTAGTGAGCGGTCGCCTCACCTCTGTCAGTCCATCGCGCGGATGAGTTCCACTTTGCACTTCAACACTGTGAGCAGCGACGGTAGTGAAGCGAGAGCGATCTGAGAGAGCCAGTCTGATCAGGGGCCGCAGATCAGGGGCCGCTGCACAAACAGCGGCATTGTCTCTTAGTCCCTCCCCATGGTCCCTCCTCCCCTGGTGACACGGAAACACAAGCTCTCACTAACACCCTCCCCTTGTGCGCACACACACGGCACAGACACGCACACACACGGCACAGACACACAGTATACTTACACACGGCACAGACACACACACACATACTCACACACGGCACACACACGTCACACGCGCACACACACACGCGAACACATAATGAACCCTCCAGTCATGTCAGGTCATAATGCTGGGCAGAAATATTGGTTTTACAATCCGACTATTTGAACTGCAATAGAAAGGCCCTTCATACATTACAGCCCCAGGGAACTAAACACAGACAAAGTCACCGCTAAGTTAACTGATTGAAGAGTGAATACAAACATTGAGAGAAAGAAAACGCTTTAAAACAGTTTTATCCTAAATATCCCATAATTTAACAATTGAAAAAGCGCGAGCGCAACCAATTTGATTACAGCAGCTCGCGCCCTGCAGCTCTCTATTCATGAGCATCGATTAATGTATTGATTTCGGAAAACAACTAAGGACAATGATAATTTGTCATATCCACGTGGAAATTCCTTCACAGGAATATATTGTCGTGGAATGGGGACACTATAACATCACTTATGTTCTGATTGTGAAAAGGGCATAAAGACTAATAATTAATCTATAAGACACATCTTATTTAGTAGGCCTAACGCATATGCTAGACTTGTTAACTCATACAGTTTTAAAGCAAAAATATATTTTGAGTCAAGGAAGTCTGAAAGTGTTTTAAATTCTGGTATTTGGTGACTTTCTGCCCAGTTCAGACCCACCGAATAAACGCTAGTGTTGCGGATGGGCCTTTGTAGAAGAGTCGACCTCTTCCTGCTGGCTGTGAGCCTTTCAGAACCGTCCAATGGGAGAGTCCCCCACCTCCCCCTCCCCTCCCTCCCTCGTTTGTGGTGTGGGGTGGAAGTGGCCCCCCACATGCTTGGTGTCGGGTTGCAGACACCGCAAGGACCCCTTCACTACTGGTTCAGAGAACATCAGAGACTGACAGTACCTCCAGACATGTTCTAATGGACCTGGATGGTGATCAGACACCGGATAGAACCATGGTTACATCTCAGTGATGACGTGATTCCCTGCAGAGCAACAGGTTGACGCCAGTTCAAATCCCCACCTGTCTGTTGCCTTAGATAGAAGCATCTGTTCAGTGAATTCAGCATAACTATCCAAGCACTGTGTCGTCAGACAGTTTGGATTCATACCAGGTGAATCATGATTCAGTTTGTCAGTTTGATGAGCCATCTTGATGTCAGATGTTGAGATGAAGAGAATGAATCGACCTTTGAGATGAGGGTTTGTGGCTGCAGGGTTAACAGCCTTGTTCTGGAAGCCATGTGCTGAAAAACTGGACCGAACTCCGCATGCAGGGCGAGCTGTCAGGAGCCACAGGCTAGGAGGCGGGGCCTCTGTAACTGTCACATCAGTCCACCAATCAAGATGAGCAGGGCCTCCATCACTGTCACATCACCACTCTAATCCACCAATCAAGATGGGCAGAGCAAGTCTAGGTTATTGTCCACATGAAAAGGTTAGGCATCATTGTCGTTTCAAAAGCTTTTTATTTATTCTGAAAGATGGAGGTTGGGATTTGTAGGTCTTTCAGCATGCAATTAGGCTCAAGGGTAATTCAGATAATTAAACTTGTGTTGAAGTCAAGTACACTTGAGGTTTAGTGTAATGAAGACAAAACCAAAATTGCTGTTGCAAAGAACATATCTGAGGTTATCTGCAATGAGAACACTTATGTTCCATATTCTCCCCATCTCTTCTTCTGCTGTCAGGGTTTATGTTGTTAGAGCTTTGGGAAGTCAGGACTGGAGGACTTTCTTTCTCACACAGTAAACACCCTGCATCACCACTCCACATTTCATTTATTTATTATGATGCATATTTTTCCACTTCACAACGTTGAAGTTTTGTTGTTACAGAACTAGGCTATACTATAACAAGGCTATAACTAATTAAACATATACTTTGCATTTTTGCAGTATTATATTTGATATGTGTAACAGTTTGTGCTCGAGTCAGACAGTATAAAGCTTTTTGTAGTCAGGATCTTGGGATGTCTGTGCACATTCCACACCCTGCAGAGTTTGTTGACTGTCTTCTAGCAGTACCTGACTGTGCCTGGCTCGTGCACACTGGACATCGCCCCGCTCTGTCTCCTAGCAACGTCAGAGTGCTGAAGGGTGATCTCGAGCTTCCCAGAGGACCTCAAACCATCAGCACCTTGACAGAGGCGTTAGCTGCCCACTGCCATGCCTGAGGTCACTACTCATTCCCCCCATTTTAGAGGAGAGGACAGGTTTACAAACGCGTCCTATTTTCTCGCACTGTAGTCCAAACTGTCAGTGATTATCAACCGACATTAACTGATGATCACGGATTCCTCGTCTTCTTTTGGATTGTAATTGTGTTTTCAGAATAAACTGTGAAATTAACAGTCAACAGATTTTCTCAAAGTGAATATATGGTTGGGTATATAGATGCACATCCTATCCATTCCATTCATTTTTTTTAAATGCTAAAAGACAGACAGTAATACGCTACATGGATTCAGCCCTGTGGTCAGTCACCAGCTCTAATGTCCAGAGCCTTTACATGTGATGTGTCCACTCTACGATGGGGGGAGCTAATGCTTTACTTTCTCAACTTTACTCCACCGCTGACTGCTGGTGACCAAATGAACATTCAGTAACTTCATACTAAGTTTGATGCACTGTGGTTAGACATAATTGTTGCCCACCTGAGCAGGCTGTAAAGTCAAATTATATTTGAGTGATTAAGCTTAAAGCTCCATAACATATGGCAAAGACAACGGTAATTCAAATTCCTATTATGTAACTCAAATATAAAAAAATATTTTACTTAATTGTGGATGTCTAATACTTGATTGTCTAACTTATTTCAAGTAACTCTGCTCTGAAGCCTGAAATGTTGTCTTGTCTTGAACACGCGCATTCCCTTTAATTGAGGACTAGTCAATCACACCTGAGGGGCGGTGATTGCTGCAAAAAACATACGTGACCAAAACAACATAATGATGTGGTAAAATAATGCCAGTTAAACTTAACTAAATTATTTTCTAATACGTAGGTGATCCTGACAAAAATTCCCACGATTGTTTACGTTCACTTTGGCTGACTGCGTGACCATGTGAACACCCCTCCAGTTCTTAGATTAATGGTAGCGCCCCGTCCCATCTGTTCTGCTCGTGCGAAATTCTGATTGAAACAGATTGTAGCGCTCGAGCTCGGGGTCGCAATGGCAACGGCACCGAAAGACAACAGCAACTTTGGTCATTTATCTGAAAGGAGTTAGACGTTTAAAGAAGACTTTGAGCAACAAAACATCGAGGATTTAAATTTTCTAATGTGAGAAACACAAAGTTAACACTTCATTTCAGTTGTGAAGATGTCCCAGGGATGTAGTATTTCTGTGTTAGAGCTCCAGTCTTGGTGGGAAGTCCCCGCCATAGCGCACTTCTGCTCTCTGTTCAGGACCGCGTTCAACCTGCCAGACTTTGAAATAGAGGTAAAGAAACTTTAAACTGACTATTTTATATTGTGACAAGAAACTCCCGATATTTGTCCACGTTAACCTATTTACAACATTTTTTTTTTGCCTCACACTGTGTTTACTGTATTTGTTTGTCAGTTTACAAACGAACTTGTGTGTTTCCTTGCTAGCAAACTAGCTTAGCTGCTCAGAACTGTTTACCAAACCAGCTAATGGGTTAGCTAACTAAAGTTATGATATAAACTAGCAATTTCAGTCTAAAACTATAACTGAAGTGCTACTTGCAGGGTTGGGCTTTACGAAAACACTGAAAATGTAGAGCCTGAAGAGTTAATATCAGGTGTTTGATAGTAAATTGGGCTGTGTAAAACCACCCACCATGTGGTTGATGCGACCTGTTTGTTTTTATTTGGTTAAAATCTTCAGTTTACGATGATTTAAGTTGTTTTGTCCTCACTTGAACTGTAGTATCTTTTCTATTGAAAGCAGCGACAAAGTGTAACAACCGTATAATAAAGCGATAAGGCAGTTGGATTACTATACTTTAGACTACTTCTCTAATGGCTTTGGATAAAGTCATACTTTACAATGTAAAGTTGTGAATAAATACAGTGGGCAGTATCTACACAAGTTCACATACAATGAATTATTTTTCTTTTCTTTAAATGGCTAATTCAAGTACACGAGTTTGTAGTTAGTATTGTCTAGTACTTACAAGCCATCTGGCCAGGCAGGGTAGCTGGGGACCATTGATGCATTGTTTCCTTTAACCCTGTTTTCCCATCAAACGGGTTAGTTTGATTGCGTGTTTTCTCTAAAGTCCCGACAGATAAGCTCTATCACTCCTCTATCTGTACACTTAAGATATATTTCTTACGATATGTCACCGACTATGACTTAATATCGCCTTTTTTGGTACTGCGTATCTACGGTAAATAACCCTCAATTGAGATACTTTCTCCCCAATGCAGTTAAGCTATAACGTTGTTGTGATTCATCGAGGAATGATTGTAGGCTACTTTGAGAAAATGGGAAAGGTCAACATCACGCATCACAAGCCCCCATCAGTCACCCTCCCCAACCCCCTTCAGGAGATACAAACACTGAGGCATCGCTTTGTTATTTGATGTGAGTGAAGGGGGGGGGGGCGCATTACCACGAGTTTACAGGAAAAGTTGCCGATCTTAATCTATTGTTATTGTGTTTTTTTTTCTATTAATAAGCTGGGTTCTTATCAGTGATTCAAACGACGCTGTAACATTTACTGCAGTCTAATAGGTGTAAATGATGATCAGTGGTTCCCCCCAAAGCCCTCTGTTTTTCTGTAGCTCTTTCGTCTTGCACCGTTTGTTTTTACGCGGTCCGCGTCCAGCAGCTGCGAGTGAAAGAGTTATAATGAGTTATCCATCTTTATCCACATCACTAGGTTCAGATCATAGACGTGGTTCAGATCATAGACGTGGTTCAGATCACATGTGCTACTGCGGCGCTGCATTCACCGAGGACGATCTCCTACCGCATCTCTTTTTGATTTGATGGATCGCGTATTTTGACGCTGACACACTTAGAATATTTAGATGTTTTATCTTTAGATTGTTTAGGGACGTTACTCCAAGGTCAAAACTCTTACACAGTTCAATAACCAGTTTCTGTGCTTCACTGCTTTCAAACAACGATGCAGAAATATCCGTGTTGTGGAATCAGGTGTGTTTTAATCAAGACTGGCTCTGGTTAGTGTGGAGACTGGATCTGGTATTACAGTGCTGTTTTTAGCCTCTAACCTGTGTCTTAAAAGGCTCTGCCCAAAATAGCAGCCAACCTCACTAAATGGCTCACAAATCCAAATCTAAGAGGATCTAGGTGTTTGATGTGGCGTTGTGCTCGGGTCACCTGGTCTGAGTCAGTGATCAGCTGACAGGACAGGAAGGGCACCTCCCCCTCAGTAGAGACCTGACGTCCTAACCTCCCCTGGTGTGTCACAGCGTCTACACATCCACACGGTCTGTGTCCAGACCTGCTCTGTGTCCAGACCTGCTCTGTGTCCAGACCTGCTCTGTGTCCAGACCTGCTCTGTGTCCAGACCTGCTCTGTGTCCCGACCTGCTCTGTGTCCAGACCTGCTCTGCAGCTCAGGGCTGTGTGGCTTCACGGCAGGTTTCTCTGGGTAACATGTTGGGCCAGTCCACCGTTAGACCTGCTCCAGGGGGACAGGGCTGACGTATTAGCCCTGAAGGAGAGGAGCAGTTCAGATGAGATGTTTGTGGCCGCTGGGGTGGAGACTGTGTGATAACTTAGAGAGGGAGAGAGAGAGGGATAGACAGAGATAGAGGGTGAGAGAGAGAGGGATAGACAGAGATAGAGGGTGAGAGAGAGAGGGATAGACAGAGATAGAGGGTGAGAGAGAGAGGGAGAGACGGAGATAGAGGGTGAGAGAGAGAGGGGGATTGACAGAGATAGAGGGTGAGAGAGAGAGGGATAGACAGAGATAGAGGGTGAGAGAGAGAGGGATAGACAGAGATAGAGGGTGAGAGAGAGAGGGATAGACAGAGATAGATGGTGAGAGAGAGAGGGATAGACAGAGATAGAGGGTGAGAGAGAGAGGGAGAGAGAGAGATAGAGGGTGAGAGAGAGAGGGATAGACAGAGATAGAGGGTGAGAGAGAGAGGGAGAGAGAGCCTTCCTGCTAAAGGCGACTGATGTTCCTCTCTAGCTCAGAGATGTTCCCTTAAGGGCCACAAATTCAGCCAAGGCTCGGGCCAAAGGTTCAAGGTAGGAGGTTGAGTGTGGAGGCAGGAGAGGCTCTGTGAGGAGGTCGTATCAGGGACACCTGGACAGGATGGAGTTCAGCTCTTGTTTAGGCAGGAGGGGGAAGTAGGCCATGTTTCTTAGACTTCACGGTGCATACCAGCAGCTGTGGCTGGACGGGGGGAGCCAGGGGCTGGACGGGGGAGGCAGGGGCTGGACGGGGGAGGCAGGAACTGCTAGCGCCAGTGTGTGTCCAGCCTGTTGTCTCAGTCCAAGCTGCCGATTGACGCATGTTTGCTGTCGGCAGCTGATGAGGGGGGAAGAAACATGCTTTTATTTTGAGGTGACAGAGCAGTTCTTACTAGTTCTTACTGTTTTTGACGAAAATTGCCCTTTAAATGCCAAGTTTGTGTTTTGGTATTTTAATGTCATTTGGCCGTTTATGTCCAAGTAGTAGTTTTCTCTGCAGGTTGCTGGTTAGGCTTACCTAGGTCTGTGGTGGGGGAGGGATGGAGAGGTGCAGGGGGCGGGCCAGGAAGTGCCTGTCTCTGCCTGTGATGGAGTGGACTGCTCTGTGGTATTGACGGAGTGTCGTGTGCGTGTCCCAGTCGAGTTGGTGTGTCCGTGTCAACATTCCAGGACTTCCTGGTGGGCAGCGTGGGGGTGTGGTCACAGCAAGCTCCACCCCCTCACAGCCCTGGAGCACTGAGGCAGCTGCCACAAGCAGCAGAAAATACCCAGCCTGGAGAGAGAGGGGGAGAGAGGTAGAGAGGGGGAGAGAGGTAGAGAGAGGTAGAGAGACAGAGACATAGGAGAGAGAGAGAGAGACTCTGTACAGACATGTTGTGTCCACATGTGGACAGATCCAGGAGACAGGCTGGATGGTTGAGATGTTGTGTGTTCTCTTTAATACTACATCAGGCCAGGTCATGTGTCCGGAGTGCAGTGACTCACATCCCCTGGCTGTGGGGATCAGTAGGTAAGAGGAGCCCAAGCCAGGAGGGGGGGGTGAGGGGGGCAGGGATGACTGGACAGGAAGCTCTCTGGCCACGGGTTGGAAACAAACCCGACACAGTTCCAAGCAGCCCCTTTTATGAAAGTCACCGTTGACAGCAGAACTTTTGTGCTGTGTGAACCCGCTACCGGGCTGGATATTAGCAAAGGCAGTGAACCAGCGGGGGAGGCGGTGTGGTGGCGTGTCGGCGTGGCGACCCACAGGAGAGCTTCCTTTCTCTGCGGGCGGCTGGGGATCCACAGGGTCATAATGGAAGGGGTTTTCATCTTCTTAACCTCGTCTTGGCAGAGCTCACAAAACGCTTCCTTGCACATTGTTCCTGTGTTACACTTCACTGTCACTGGCTTCCAGTCTCAAGGCCGGGGGAGAGAGGGTGAAAAGAGAGGTTGTCGTGTGTGTGTGTGTGTGTGTGTGTGTGTGTGTGTGGTGGGGGGGCTGGAGAGAGAGAGGTAGGAGAGAGGAGGTGGAGGAGCAAATCACAGTCCTGAGTGGATGAAAGAAGTCCTTGGGGGGCGGGGGGGTGGGGGGGGGGAGGTGTTTGTGTGTCCATCCCTTATATGTCCTCCTGCTCTGCTCTTTGTTTGCTTGGGTCTCTGGCAGTGGAGCTGTTCAGTAAACCCTCCAATCCTGTAGCCTCTACATCCAGGCAGCCTTCTCTGTCACCGCAGGGTCCTCAAGGATGTGCCCTTCATTACCCAGGCCTTCCAGCAGGGCCACGGGGCTGTCCACACACCCCCCTCTCTCTTTCTCTGTGTCCTTCCCTGCCTCGGTTCACATGCTCTCAACCCTCCTCTCCTCCTTCTCTCAACCCTCCTCTCCTCCTTCTCTCAACCCTCCTCTCCTCCTTCTCTCAACCCTCCTCTCCTCCTTCTCTCAACCCTCCTCTCCTCCTTCTCTCAACCCTCCAGCTCCTCTCCTCCTCTCTCCCTCTCCTCTCCCACTCTCTTCCTCTCTCCCTCTTCTCTCTTCCTCTCCTCCTTCTCTCAACCCTCCAGCTCCTCTCTTCCTCTCCTCCTCTCTCCCTCTCCTCTCCCACTCTTATTTCCCCCCCGTCCTTGCAGACCCTAGCTCATCTCCTGTCCTGTCAACCTCTCTCTTTCTCTCACCTCCCAGTTTCTCTCCTCTTCTCCTCTCCTCTCAACCCCCAGTTCCTCCTGTTCTCTCTTCTCCTGTCCTCCTCTTCTCCCGTCCTCCTCTCCGGTCCTCCTGTCCTCTCCTCTTCTCCTGTCCTCTCTCTCTCCCCCTCTCCTCTCCTGTGTCGTCCTGCCCCGGTCTGTGCTGGTGTTTTGGAGGAACATCACGTTGGATTCCATACATCTTCATCAACTGTCTGATCCTATCTGGACGGCGCTCCAGGGAAATTGGCCTCTTTTTGTGGCCGTTTATTAAACTGGAGACAGGCAGAGAAGGATGGGAGCCGGGTACTAATTTGCTTTGGAGGGTGAATCGATTAACAGTGGGCCGACAAAGCCAGTCAGCAGATTAGGGTGCTGGGGAGAGAGGGGGGGAGAGAGGGAGAGGGGGAGAGAGGGAGGCTGCCGTCTCCACTGACAACACAAACTCTGCCTCCCAACTCTCCTGTCTTTCCCCTGAAGTGTGCACTCCAGCTCCAGACAGCCCAATCCCTGAACAGCTCCAGTCCAGGCAACTGCAACCCAGGCTGCCCCCCCCATACCCCCCATCCCCTCCGGCCTCAGCCCCTCCTATCCCAGCCCGCAGCAGCCCCAGCCCTGGCATCACCATGACTAAACCCCAGATGGTGGCTTTCTTTCGCTCTCTCTCTCTCTCTCCCCCCCCCCCCCCTCCCTCTCCTTCTGTGGAGCTTGGAGATGCCCTGCTCTGAATGGGTGCTGTGGGAGAGAGCTGCTAGGCCTGGGTCTGGGTCAGGGACTGACCCTAACTGGGTTTATTTCTCTTTAAGTCACATGTCATGAAAGGAACATTTAGTTGTGTTGTAGCAGAGAGGGCTGCCTGGTAGCTTTGGGTCTGTTGTCAGATTAATGTGGCCCTCTGCCCAGCCTGGTCACCCCTGTAGTCCCCCCAGCTCCCCCTGCCCGGCTTACAGCAGGAGATAGCGGCCACTTAAAGTGTGCTGGTGAGGTCTGGGTTGAATTACAAGGCTTTGATGTCCGAGGGGGCCTGTCGCTCTCTCAACAGAGCCTCCCCCCTTCCTCCCTCCTCCCTCCCCCCTCCTCACGCTGGCCTGGGGTTTTAAGGAGGAAGTGCTGTTGATGGTGAGATCCAGGCCATCAATAAGCGCTAGGTCAGCAGGCCGTGTTTCAGAAGGGATCAGCGGTATTCATCCCTATAGACTGATCTCTCTACCTTTAACCCTGCGCTGTCCTACAGACTGATCTCTCTACCTTTAACCCTGCGCTGCCCTACAGACTGATCTCTCTACCTTTAACCCTGCGCTGCCCTACAGACTGATCTCTCTACCTTTAACCCTGCGCTGCCCTACAGACTGATCTCTCTACATTTAACCCTGCGCTGTCCTACAGACTGATCTCTCTACCTTTAACCCTGCGCTGCCCTACAGACTGATCTCTCTACCTTTAACCCTGCGCTGCCCTACAGACTGATCTCTCTACCTTTAACCCTGCGCTGCCCTACAGACTGATCTCTCTACCTTTAACCCTGCGCTGCCCTACAGACTGATCTCTCTACCTTTAACCCTGCGCTGTCCTACAGACTGATCTCTCTACCTTTAACCCAGCGCTGTCCTACAGACTGATCTCTCTACCTTTAACCCTGCGCTGTCCTACAGACTGATCTCTCTACCTTTAACCCTGCGCTGTCCTACAGACTGATCTCTCTACCTTTAACCCTGCGCTGCCCTACAGACTGATCTCTCTACCTTTAACCCAGCGCTGTCCTACAGACTGATCTCTCTACCTTTAACCCAGCGCTGTCCTACAGACTGATCTCTCTACCTTTAACCCTGCGCTGCCCTACACCCTCCTAACACCCTCCCAGCTCACTCTCCCAGCTCACCCTCCCAGCTCACCCTCCCAGCTCATCCTCCTGTCACACAGACACCCTGCTGCACGCCGCTGCCCCTCACCACCTCCTTCACACCCTGTAACCCCTGAAGGGTCCAGATCCCTCATTAATACTCACACACATTCTTCTGCCCTGCTCAGCTCTGTGTCTCTAACAGCCATAACAACCACAGCACAGCACGGCAGGGCCTCCCCCCCCTTCCCCCTCCCCCCTCCCTCCCCTCCCCCAGCCGGGACTGACAAGGGAGAGCAGCAGTACATGCATCAGATGGTTTCACATGTAGGGGGGTTGAGGGGGGCTGGGGCAAGGGGGGGCCGGGGTGTGGTGGGGGTGATAGGGGGCTGGAGTTGTGGGGGGGCTGGGGTGGTAGGGGTGACAGGGGACTGGGGTGGTGGGGGGGCCGGGGGCTGGGGTGAGGGGCACTTTCTTCAGGGTTTGTTTCAGCCAGCTCCATTGTTCCAGCTCCCCATGGCTTCCTCTGGCTGGCTCCAGTCTAGAGGCTGCCCCTCTCTCTGTTCCCTTGGCCTCTGCAGACAGCCTCAAACCTCCCCCACCCCGTCCAGCCTCTCTGCCTCCTCCACCCTCCCACTCCTTCTCCACCTGTGACTTTGCTGTTGTTCTTTCCATCTTGCCCAACCTCCAGCCTCACCCCAGCTGTCCAGCCTCAGCCCAGCCCTCCCCCCATACCGTAGGGAGACAGGGGGAGGCTGGGCGAGGCAGGGGTATTTGGTAGCAGGTACAGGCAGATGGGTGAGGCCCCTGCTTAGTCTGTGTGTGTCAGCTGGCTTCTTGCCTGGCGGGGGAGTCTGGGTGATGCAACTCCTCAGGTGTGCAGGCAAGTGTGGGCGGAGCCTCAGAGCTGCCCTTTGGAAGCAGCTCAGAGGAAGGATTTTCAACCTTCACAAACACTCAAGCTAAAGCTAGCCACTGTTATGGTGTACGCTGGGCATGAGTCAAGTCACATGGTTGGACCCTGAACAGTGATTGGTGGCCTGCCTTCCCCCCCCCCCTCCCCACCCCCCAGAGGTGCAGAGGTAAACCTGCTCCGACCATCAGAACCTGCAGACAGGACTGGGTTGGGGAAGCTGCATCTTTCCTCCACCATCTGCTCTGTTGCTCTCCCTCCCCTTCCGTCTCTCTCCCCTTCCCTCCTCCTTTCCCCCCTCCCCCTTCCCTTCACTCCCTGGAACCATACTGCTCAGGAACCAAGGGCCAGCAGACTAATGTTAATGGACTGTGAGGTTTTAGTGTGTGTGTGTGTGTGTGTGCACACGTGTGTTTACACACAGGGGGAAATGAGACCACTGGGTTGTCAGCTTGGCAGGAAACTTCAGCTCTCAGAGGAAGTTGAATGTGTTTACTGTGTGAGCAGGCAGGCGAAGAGGAGGCTGAGGCCTGATCTGCCCCGGCCTCCTGATCTGCCCCGGCCTCCTGATCTGCCCCAGCCTCCTGATCTGCCCCAGCCTCCCGATCTCCCTGGCCTCCTGATTTGCCCCTGGCCTCCTAATCTGCCTGTTCTACCCGGCCTCTGTCTTTGTCTGCCTCTGCCTGGCTGTATGATCTCATCCCAGGAAGGAAGAGTCCCCCCCCTCCTCCCCCCTGGCCCCCAGCCACCTGTCACACCTGGCTCTGCCTCTGTGATAACCTCAGCTGGGATCAGTGTGGGCCCTTTGCTCCATGTTTTCCAGTCTGAGTGTCCAGTACACAGCCCAACACGTGTGTATCACTTACCTACCAGTGTCCTTTCCATGTACTGTCACCGCTAAACTCTTTCAGTTACAAACTCCCCCCTGAGGTGAAATGAAAAGCCTTCAGTTAGCAAACCCCTCATCCTGTTCACAATGCTTTAGTCAGGGGACTGTAAACAGCCAAATGGAGCTCAAAGCAGTTAGCATGGGGGCTATAACTACATTAATGATCCAGACTCAAGACCTCACAGTCCTCCATCGGAGGTGTGATTGGCCGGCCCGGCACCCTGGAGCCAATAAACACGTCCGAGGCCCGAGGAGGCGGAGCTACTTTTCAGTCAACAGCTCTCATCTCTCTGCGTTACTCAGAACTGGAGGCTATATCCATTACTGTCTCTGCTGAATCAGAGGGAGAGTCTTCCTGTGGAGGGAGGGAGGGGCTCAGATGGATATACGTAAGAGAGGGTGGGGCAGTAAGGAGCAAAGGTGGGGAGGGGGAGGTGAAGAGGGAGGTGGGGGAGTAAGGAGCGAGGGTGGGGAGAGAGAGAGGGAGGTGGGGGAGTGGGGAGGGAGAAGTCAGGAGATGGAGGTGGGGGAGAGGGGGAAAGAGGGGGGAGGTGAAAAGAGGGAGGTGGGGGAGAGAGGTGGGAGTGGGGAAATAGGGAGAGAGGGGGAGGTGAGAAAAGAGTCTTCACACTACACAGGCCTCCCCTCCCCCACCCTCTCCCCCAGCAGACAGGCCCTGGTGGGTGTGTTAACGGCAGGGCCATGGAGAGGGTCTTCAGGGGCTCTGCCCCCCAGCCCCTCCCCTGATACCACTGGCTGTTAGGGGCAGGAGCAGCCTTGATATGAACCCACAGCCGCCAGCTACTCTTATCAAGGCTGCTCTGTACCCTGGTGCCACAGACAGACCTCTCTCTCAAACACACACACACTCATACACACACACACACACACACACACACACACACACACACACACATGAAGATTAGGACTCAACAAGACAGTTAGTGGTAACTGTAATAACTGAGGATCTGTATCTTTGGTAGACACCCAGTCATTTGGCCATGGTGACCTTGTCTCCCAGTGCCCCAGCCTGCTGCAGTCTGCTGGGTGTGATCCTGCTGGTGGCCCCCTGTCCTGGTCAGAGGACCAGGCTGAGTGCAGGTGGACAGCCAGACTGTGTTCTGAGAGCAGAGATGGGGTCAGCAGGGTTCCTCCTTGGTCCTCAGAGCTTAACGTTTCAAGTCTACATCCAAACTTCTGACTTTGTCTGGAAAACACCAAAAGGAATAAACCTTCTGGATTGTTCTGATTTCTTATTCTTTCCAGCAGAGAGCTTTGCTGTCTCTGGGCAGTTTAAACCTGATTTAGCCTGTGGAGATGTTGTTGACCTGTTCATCTGCGTACAGAGAGGGGGTAGATTTGACAGCTGGATCTTCAGGGATTCCTAGGGATCTGCAGGGATCTTCAGGGATTGGCAGTGATATTCAGTGTCCTTCAAGGACCTCCAGGGATCTGCAGTGATATTCAGTGTCCTTCAAGGACCTCCAGGGATCTGCAGTGATATTCCGTGTCCTTCAGAGATCTCCAGGGATCTGCAGTGATATTCAGTGTCCTTCAGAGATCTCCAGGGATCTGCAGTGATATTCAGTGTCCTTCAGAGATCTCCAGGGATCTGCAGTGATATTCAGTGTCCTTCAAGGATCTGCAGGATATTCAGTGTCCTTCAGAGATCTCCAGGGATCTGCAGTGATATTCAGTGTCCTTCAGAGATCTCCAGGGATCTGCAGTGATATTCAGTGTCCTTCAGGGATCTGCAGTGATATTCAGTGTCCTTCAGGGATCTCCAGGGATCTGCAGTGATCTGCAAGGATCTACAGTGATTGGCAGTGATAATCAGTGTTCCTCAGGGATCTGCAGGGATCTTCAGTGATCTGCAGTGATTGGCAGTGATATTCAGTGTTCTTCAGGGATCTTCAGGGATCTGCAGAGCTCCTCAGGGATGGGCAGTGATCCAGGGGGCTGAGTGTCTCCTCAGAGAGCCGTGCTCTGTGCTGCAGGAGGCTGGGAGGCGTCTGGGCTTGTGTCTGCGTAGTGCTGCTGTGTGCCACGATTAGGCCTGCAGGGAGGGGGGGGGGGCAGGAGGGGGGGGGGGAGAGGAGGAGGAGGGGGGACTGAGAACAGGTGAGCCGATGGGAGAGGACAAGACCAGAGGAGAGGGGAGGAGCATGGAGGGGAGGGTGAAAGGGAAGGCAGGGGAGGACAGGGAGGGGAGGTAAAGGTGAGAGGGGTGGGGGAGTGTGACCCAGTAGTGAACCAGGGTTGTCTAGGCAGGACTGAACAGTGTGGCTCAGAGTTGACTCACTGTACCTCTCCTGTTAGTTCCCACTGAGCTAACTCTGCAGAACGCTGCCTTTGTTTCTCTCACCGGCCCTCTCTCTCCTCCGTCTGACTACAGATATGATCTTTGTGCTCCAGCTGCAGCCTGATTGGTCGCCCCCGCAAGGCCCTGATCACACTGTGGCCTGAGCACACGTGTGTGTGCGTGTGTGTATGCATGTGCCATACACACACACACACACACACTCGGAGAGAGAGAACTCGCAGCAGCACATTAATTCCCCCTTCTTACCCATCCGAGCTTCCAAGTGCTACTTCAAAGGTGGAGCGGGCAGTTTTAATCCAAAAGGCTTCTCCTTTCCCTCCTTCTCTCTCCCCCCTTACCTCCTCCCACACTCCCCCTTCTCTCCCTCCCTCCTGCTCCTCTCCTTCCTTTCCTCCCTCTACTCTCTCTCCTTCCCTCCTTCACTTGCTCCCCCTGCTCTCTCTCTTTCTCTCCTTCTCCCTCTGCTATCTCTCCTTCTCCCTCTGCTCTCTCTCCTTCCCTTGCTCCCGCTGCTCTCTCTCCTTCTCTCCTTCTCCCTCTGCTCTCTCTCCTTCCCTTGCTCCCGCTGCTCTCTCTCCTTCTCTCCTTCTCCCTCTGCTCTCTCTCCTTCCCTTGCTCCCGCTGCTCTCTCTCCTTCTCTCCTTCTCCCTCTGCTCTCTCGCTCTCTCTCCTTCCCTTGCTCCCCCTGCTCTCTCTCCTTCTCTCCTTCTCTCTCTGCTCTCTCTCCTTCTCTCCCTCCCTGGCCCTGCTCCCCAGGCTGGCCCCTGGTTTGAAGTGTGATCAAAGTGCAGCCTATCTCTGATGGATGGCCCTCTCTCCTCGGGCCCCGGCCCCTGGCCCCAGCCCCATCCTCGCTCCTTGGCCCGGCCAGCCAGGCCTGTCAGGGGAGCTGGAGAACCAGTGAGCGTGACACAGGATCTGTGTCACACTTTCAGTCTGTCCTCCTCCTCCTCCTCTCTACCCCGGCAGCCTGTCCCCCTAAATACTGGATTCAAAACTTGCACCGACGACCCAAATAAACGCAGGCTGTAATAAAAAGTAGACAGGCGCACAGAGCGGTTATTTAGCAAGTTGGTTTCCTCCTCTTCCCTGCTCCCAGCTCTTCTCGAGGTCGCACGCCCTCTCTCTTCCTCCCCCTCTCTCCCGGCAGCCTTCATATTGAATTTGATCCAGGAGATCCATCACAGTCTGTCTCACATGCCACCCTGGGCAGATTGATCAATAGCTCTTCAAATTGGTCATTAGAATGTGCCCAGGAAGCTTAATGAACTCATGCTTTTTGAAGAATCACTCTGTGATGAGAATCAGCCTGAGAGAGGGGGGGGGCCTGGATCTCTGGGTTAGTGGGTAGGTAGGTGGTTGACTGGGTGGGTAGGTAGGTGGTTAACTGGCTGGATGGCTGACTGGGTGGGTAGGTAGGTGGTTAACTGGCTGGATGGCTGACTGGGTGGGTAGGTAGGTAGGTGGTTAACTGGCTGGATGGCTGACTGAGTGGGTAGGTAGGTGGTTAACTGGCTGGATGGCTGACTGGGTGGGTAGGTAGGTGGTTAACTGGCTGGATGGCTGACTGGGTGGGTAGGTAGGTGGTTGACTGGCTAGCTGACTTGGAAGGCAGTGTGTCTTAAGGGCTGTCTTCTCTCTTACCACAAGAAGCAATATTCATCTTATCCTGTTTTTCAACCTCCCCCTCCTCCCCCACCCCTCCCCCCCTCCTCCTCCCTCCCTCTGTTTTCCGTCCTGCTGACTGGCTGGCTCCAGGCTTCCTCTCCCCAGCCGGGAGGTGTGCACGCTGACCCCCTCTGACCCCGAGCTCTGCTCTCTCTGGAGAGATGAGGCCAGGGCAGAGGCAGGGAGGGCTGAGGCAGGGAGGGCTGAGGCAGGGAGGGCTGAGGCAGGGAGGGTGTTGTTGTGTAGCAGCCTGAGGCTGGGCCTGCTGGGAGGGGGGGAGGAGAGGGAGGGGAGGGGGGGGAGAGGGGGAACTCAGTGCAGCAGGCTTCTCCTTCTCCTCCTCCTGGAGTTCATGTCAGCCATGCTCTTTCTCTCTCAAAGGAGGACTGGGGCTGTTGTGGGCGTGTGTGAGCTGTGTTGTGAGTTCCAAGGTGAGCGTGTGTGTGTGTGTGTGTGTGTGTGTGTGTGTGTCAGCAGGGAGGAAGGGAGGGAGGTGCTGTGTGCCTGGCTGGTCAGCTGCAGGCAGATTCTTGTCTGAATAGGGACTGGCCAAACACTGAAGGGTTGCTTTGCATCTCAGGGACACGGTTTCTTCTACTGAAATAGACACTTGGCTGATGGAGCACTTTACATTTGCATTTGCTGCCCTCTCCTCCATCCATCCAGTCCTCCGTCTTCCCTCTCCTCCATCCATCCAGTCCTCCCTCTTCCCTCTCCTCCATCCATCCAGTCCTCCCTCTTCCCTCTCCTCCATCCATCCAGTCCTCCCTCTTCCCTCGCCTCCATCCATCCAGTCCTCTCTCTTCCCTCTCCTCCATCCATCCAGTCCTCCCTCCTCCCTCTTCCCTCTCCTCCATCCATCCTGTCCTCCATCTTCCCTCTCCTCCATCCATCCAGTCCTCCCTCTTCCCTCTCCTCCATCCATCCAGTCCTCCCGCTTCCCTCTCCTCCATCTCTCCCTCCAACCAACCAGTCCTCCCTCTTCCCTCTCCTCCATCTCTCCCTACATCCATCCCTATCATCCCTTCGTCCTCTCCTCCATCCCTCTGTCCTCCCTCTCTATTCCCCCCTCTCCATCTTTCTCCCCTCTCTCCCTTCCTCCCATCCCTCCCCTCCATCTCCTCCCTGCCTCTTGGTAGCTCGGGGAGAGAGAGAGCTTGCTGGCTACAGGGTTGAGGTGCCGGGGTGTGGTTGGCTGTCTGAGGCGTGGGGGCGTGTCTGTGGTGGCTCAGGTCTCCTGCTGTCTCCTCCCCCAGGCTCTTTCAGCAGCTTTGGAGCCAGGCCTGCCTGTTACTGCCGCTCTGCTGAGCATCAATGGCCTCCGCACAAAGCCAGGCAGGAGAGGGGTCAGGGGGGAACTTGAACCTGGTCTCCAACCACTGGCAGAAAAGAACTCACAAACTCCCTGGTTTTGGCCGACATGAAGCGTGGTCCACGGAGACAC
Organism: Neosalanx taihuensis; assembly: GCA_030340665.1. Classification (NCBI taxonomy): domain Eukaryota; kingdom Metazoa; phylum Chordata; class Actinopteri; order Osmeriformes; family Salangidae; genus Neosalanx; species Neosalanx taihuensis. The sequence goes on from CM059290.1 coordinate 1,354,801, forward strand.
AGACATGCACACACACACGCTCACACACAGACACATGCTCAGGGACAGACTTGAAGTCAGTGTGACCTGAGCTCTTCTCCTAGCCTGTGTTGACTCATGGCTCTTAACTGTTGATGTTGAAGTCATGCTAGCAGAGAGAGTAGAGATGTTATTTCATTTAAAGGTGTCTAACTCTTGTCCAAGCTGGTAAATGTCCCCAGGATCCCACAGTTGTAGGCTGTGTGTGTATGTGTTTGTTGTAGCCAGGGTGTGTGTTTGTTGTAGCCCGGCTGTGTGTGTGTGTGTGTGTGTATGTTTGTTTGTGTGTTTGTTGTAACCAGGGTGTGTGTGTTTTTGTGTGTGTGTGTGTGTGTTTGTGTTTGTGTGTGTGTTGTGTTGTTGTGTTGTAGCCAGGTTGTGTGTGTGTGTTTGTTGTAGCCCGGCTGTGTTTTTGTGTTTGTGTTTGTGTGTGTTTGTGTGTGTTTGTTGTAGCCAGGCTGTGTGTGTCTGTGTGTGTGTGTTTGTTGTAGCCCGGCTGTGTTTTTGTGTGTGTGTGTGCGTCACGGTGGGCTGTGCATTCAGCCAGCTGTGACGAATAGCAGCAGTAAAATGTTATATGCTGCCTTCAGGTCCCATCTAGTCTCATGTATGTTAAAGCCTGGTCCTGGTTAGAACTGGACACCAGCAGAGCAGAGACTGACCTGACCCTCCTGCTGTCTCTCCCTCTCTCTCCCTCTCTCTCTCCCCCTCTCCTCCTCCCCCGCTCCCCTCCTCTCTCTAGGAGCTGGAGGAAGCTTTGTTGAAGCAGGACTCTGAGTTCCTGGGAGACCTCATATCCTGTCTCCTGCAGGGATGTTACCAGCGCAGCGACATCACGTGAGTACCCAGACTCTGGTCTCTCTCCACTCTGCTCTCTCCACTCAGCCCCAGACTCTGCTCTCTCCACTCATCCCCAGACTCTGGTCTCTCTCCACTCAGCCCCAGACTCTGCTCTCTCCACTCATCCCCAGACTCTGGTCTCTCTCCACTCAGCCCCAGACTCTGGTCTCTCTCCACTCAGCCCCAGACTCTGGTCTCTCTCCACTCAGCCCCAGACTCTGCTCTCTCCACTCAGCCCCAGACTCTGGTCTCTCTCCACTCAGCCCCAGACTCTGGTCTCTCTCCACTCAGCCCCAGACTCTGGTCTCTCTCCACTCAGCCCCAGACTCTGGTCTCTCTCCACTCAGCCCCAGACTCTGGTCTCTCTCCACTCAGCCCCAGACTCTGGTCTCTCTCCACTCAGCCCCAGACTCTGGTCTCTCTCCACTCAGCCCCAGACTCTGCTCTCTCCACTCAGCCCCAGACTCTGGTCTCTCTCCACTCAGCCCCAGACTCTGCTCTCTCCACTCAGCCCCAGACTCTGCTCTCTCCACTCAGCCCCAGACTCTGGTCTCTCTCCACTCAGCCCCAGACTCTGCTCTCTCCACTCAGCCCCAGACTCTGGTCTCTCTCCACTCAGCCCCAGACTCTGGTCTCTCTCCACTCAGCTCCAGACTCTGGTCTCTCTCCACTCAGCCCCAGACTCTGGTCTCTCTCCACTCAGCCCCAGACTCTGCTCTCTCCACTCAGCCCCAGACTCTGCTCTCTCCACTCAGCCCCAGACTCTGGTCTCTCCACTCAGACTCTGGTCTCTCTCCACTCAGCCCCAGACTCTGGTCTCTCTCCACTCAGCCCCAGACTCTGGTCTCTCTCCACTCAGCCCCAGACTCTGGTCTCTCTCCACTCAGCCCCAGACTCTGGTCTCTCTCCACTCAGCCCCAGACTCTCTCCTCCTTCCCTCAGCCAGGCAGCATTCTTGTCCATCACCTGTCTCTCCCACCTGGCTTAATGCTGCTAACCTGCTCGACTCGCTGCACCACTTCCTGCCTTCCCTGGCAGGTGAGAGGAAGTCTAGTCATCTCCCCACCCGTGCCCTGGCATCCTGGAGCTTGCATAGGCATGCCCAGCTCCTGCAGCCAGGAGGGCTGACTCACAGCCTGGGTGGAGGAGCCTGCCTGCCTGGTTCCTGGTGCCCCCAGCACCTAGCAGCCTGGAAGAGCTGCAGCCCCTGACACGTCCTCCACAAGGGGAGGGGGGAAGAGAGAGGGGAGGGGGAGCTAAGAAGGCCTGCAGGGGGGCCTTGAACCCCACGCCCTGCCCTCCCCCCCACCTCCCCCTGTTCCTACCCAATCAGCAGCATTATCAGGGCCGCCGGTACACCAGTCACCCTGTGAGTCAGGAGACAGGAATGATCCAGTATAAACATCCATCCAGGCAGGGATACAGACAGGCAGAGAGACAGACAGGCAGGCAGGCTGTAGCAGGGAGACAGACTGGTTGTAGCAGGGAGACAGACTGGTTGTAGCAGGGAGACAGACTGGTTGCAGCAGGGAGACAGACTGGTTGCAGCAGGGAGACAGACTGGTTGTAGCAGGGAGACAGACTGGTTGTAGCAGGGAGACAGACTGGTTGTAGCAGGGAGACAGACTGGTTGTAACAGGGAGACAGACTGGCTGTAGCAGGGAGACAGATTGGTTGCAGCAGGGAGACAGACTGGTTGTAGCAGGGAGACAGACTGGTTGTAGCAGGGAGACAGACTGGTTGTAACAGGGAGACAGACTGGCTGTAGCAGGGAGACAGATTGGTTGCAGCAGGGAGACAGACTGGTTGTAGCAGGGAGACAGACTGGTTGTAGCAGGGAGACAGACTGGTTGTAACAGGGAGACAGACTGGTTGTAGCAGGGAGACAGACTGGTTGTAGCAGGGAGACAGACTGGTTGTAGCAGGGAGACAGACTGGTTGTAGCAGGGAGACAGACTGGTTGTAGCAGGGAGACAGACTGGTTGTAGCAGGGAGACAGACTGATTGTAACAGGGAGACAGACTGGTTGTAACAGGGAGACAGACTGGTTGCAGCAGGGAGACAGACTGGTTGTAGCAGGGAGACAGACTGGTTGTAGCAGGGAGACAGACTGGTTGTAACAGGGAGACAGACTGGTTGCAGCAGGGAGACAGACTGGCTGTAGCAGGGAGACAGACTGGTTGTAACAGGGAGACAGACTGGCTGTAGCAGGGAGACAGACTGGTTGTAACAGGGAGACAGACTGGTTGCAGCAGGGAGACAGACTGGTTGCAGCAGGGAGACAGACTGGTTGCAGCAGGGAGACAGGCTGGTAGACAGACTGGTTGTAGCAGGGAGACAGATTGGTTGCAGCAGGGAGACAGATTGGTTGCAGCAGGGAGACAGATTGGTTGTAGCAGGGAGACAGATTGGTTGTAGCAGGGAGACAGACTGGTTGTAACAGGCTGCTTGTAGGAGGCTGGCTGCTTTATTTGAGCGGACAGCGGCTGGTGTCCTGGGGCTTGGTGCTGGGCTCTGGCCTTTCAATGAGCTGCCCTTTCCATCCACACGTTAACGCTCTGGCTGAGCCAGGGGAGGGGGGAGGACAGGGGGAGGGAGAGAGGTGGGCAGGGAGAGAGAGAGGTGTGGATAGGCAGGGGGGGGGGGGGGCTGGATGGAGAAAGGGAGAGAGGGGGAGTTATACAGAAAGGGAGAGAGAGTGAAGGAAGTGAGAAAGAAGTGAGAGGGAGAAGAAGAAAGAAAGAGAAGGAGGGAGGGAGTTGTAGTGAGAGGTGTGGAGGGAGAAAGATGGGGGAGAGGGGGGAGATGGAGAAGTGTGGAGGGTGAGAGACACAGAGAGGCAGAAAGAGAGAGAGAGGGAGGGAGAGAGGATGTGTCAGTGGGGGTCCTGCAGCTGTGTGAAAGGGCACACTGCTCTTTCAAGATAAGCCATTTTTTCTCCCTTCTCCTCCCCTTCCCCCCCCTTCTCCTCCCCTCCTCTCCTCCTCTCCCCCTCTCGTGTGAAGTGCCCGGGCCTCGCTGCCTCTCTCTGCCTGCTCTTGTCTCTGCTCGTCTGAGCAGGACCTGAAGGACTAAACAGCCACATCTGACCCTCCACCAACACTTATTTACCCAGAGCCCAGCGCCAACAATCCCTGAAGCCTTCCAGGAGGCCGTGCCACTCCCTCCTGGATCCAAACCCCCTTTCTTCCCTCTTGAAACAACTGTGGTGGCTTGCATTGTTTTCCCCTCGCTCAGACAATGGACGACCAGCGGCGATTGAGACACTATATGTAGTGTGAGGATGTCATTTGCAAGTGAATGAGTGGCGTTTGAGCGTGTAGCACGATCCCACAGGACCAGAGGGACTCTCCTTTGTGGCACAGCCATTGTTGTGGCGGTTGTCATCTCGTTGTCATTTTGTCGAGCCATCAGCCAATCAGCATTTCTGTTGAATCACATGAGGCTGCTCTTAATACAGAGCATGTGTTTGACAAGGGGGCTCAGGATTCAGACAGAAGAGCCGATAGATGGTGCTCATACTAGAGATGAAGAACTTGATCCTTCACAGAACCAAAGGACAGGCGTCTTCAAAAGAATTAACTCCACTTTAGTCGTGATTTCAACCAACAGTTATATTTATATTTCATTGTTTTTATTTTTAGGGGGTAGGGGTCAATTTTTACGATTAGTCTGTGAATGGAGAACAAATGTAATTGTTAGTTTTTCCATCTGAATGTCTTCTCTTCCACACCTTGTCCCCCAGGCCCCAGGCTTTCAGCAGCTACCTGGATGACATCATCAACTATCGCTGGGAGCTGGAGGAGGGGAAGCCTAACCCCCTGCGGCAGGGTCCCTTTGAGGGCCAGCCTCTCCGCACTCAGGTGGAGCTGCTGCACAGGCTGTGTGACTACCGCCTGGATGCTGCTGACGTCTTCGACCTGCTCAAGGTGCGCACACACACACACACAGAGCGCACACACAGAGCGCACACACACACACACACACATACAGAGCCCACACACACACACACATACAGAGCACACACACACAGAGCACACACACACACACAGCACATACACACACAGCACACACACACAAAGCACACACACAGCACCATTACCTGGCACACCCTGGCCAGCCACATCCCTACCCCCCCCAGCCCTGTGGTCCCTGTAGTGTTGACCTCCTGCCCTCCCCCTGTCCCCCCCCAGGGTCTGGATGCTGACAGCCTGCGTGTGGAGCCCCTGGGGCAGGATGGCAGTGGGGCTCTGTACTGGTACTTCTACGGCACACGCATGTACAAGGAGGAAGCTGTCAAGAGGAAAACTGACCAGCTCAGGTACGCTGGGAGCACACACACACACATACACACACACACCACACACTAACACACCACACGCACACCTCTTACACACACCACACACTAACACACCACACACACACCTCTTACACACACCACACACTAACACACCACACACACACCTCTTACACACACTAACACACCACACACTAACACACCACACACACACCTCTTACACACACTAACACACCACACACACACCACACACACCACACTAAGACTCTCTCTCACACACACACACACACACACACACACACTTTTCTTACACACTCTCAACCACTCTCACACACATGCACACTGTCAACCATTCTCTCTCTCTCACACACACACACACAGTCTCACACAGCGGTCTCAGGTCTGGGTCAGTCAGCAGCAGCCTCACAGCAGTCAGTGTGTTATCAGGGTGCATGTGACTGCAGCGCTGCAGTAACAACACAGGAAGGTTAGCTAGTGGAACATCATGTTCCTGGGCAGGATGTTCACCTCCTGAACACACCACGGCCATCATGGCCAAGTGTCTCCAGCAGCACCCTGAGTGTGTGAGTGGTAATGACTCCTCTGGGACCCGTGTGTTGCTGGTAATTACAGTGATCCCAGGGTCAACATTACAGCCTGTATTTACAAGCATGTCAGAGGTTAATAGCGCAGCCTTTTGTAAGGATAACTGCTGTTGTAAAAGCACAGCTGTAATTGAAGGGATTTCTTTATTTTGGGGCCACCCTCATGACGTTTCTCCTCCAGTGAGACGCAGCTGGAGGTCAAACCACCAGAGAAGAGGAAGAGAGGAAGACCACCAAAGAAGAAGAAGCTTGAGGAGGTCAGGCCAAGGTGAGAGGACACTTCCTGTTCCTGTCACATGACTAGTTTGAGTAGCAGCAGTGAAGCATGAGTGAGCAGATGTGAGGTGAAGTGTGGAGCTCTGTGTTCATCCTGTCTCCTCTTCATGGGGATGCTGGAGCGATGGCTGACCTGGTTTGTCTGTTTGTTCCAGCGAGGACGACCCTGATGGGACGAGTGAGAACGGCCTGGATGTCCAGCTGTCTGCACCAGGTGAGCTGCTCCACCCTGGAGGACCGACAGGAAGAGGGATAGGATAGGGATAGGATAGGGATATGGAGGCAGAGGACAGGATATGGAGGCAGAGATTCATAGGGGCAGATGACAGGATATGGAGGCAGAGAGGCAGAGGACAGAATATGGAGGCAGAGGAGGGGAAAGGATATGGAGGCAGAGTAGGGGACAGGATATGGAGGCAGAGGACAGGATATGGAGGCAGAGAGGCAGAGGACAGGATATGGAGGCAGAGAGGCAGAGGACAGGATATGGAGGCAGAGAGGCAGAGGACAGGATATGGAGGCAGAGGAGGGGACAGGATATGGAGGCAGAGAGGCAGAGGACAGGATATGGAGGCAGAGGAGGGGACAGGATATGGAGGCAGAGAGGCAGAGGACAGGATATGGAGGCAGAGAGGCAGAGGACAGGATATGGAGGCAGAGAGGCAGAGGACAGGATATGGAGGCAGAGAGGCAGAGGACAGGATATGGAGGCAGACTGGACATGATGACCCATCTTGTTGGTCTCCTCTGTTTTCTCTATTTCTCTCTCTCCCTCTGTTCACACACACAATCACACCTTCTGCCTCACTTCTCTCTGTCTTCTCTCCCTCTTTCTCTTCCTTCTCCTTTTTCTTTCTTTGTTCCACATACAATTTCACACCTTTGTGTCCCCCCCCCCTCCCTGTCCCTCCAGAGCGGGAGCGAGGGGCCTGGTCTCTGGTGTGTGATACAGAGCAGCAGTGGGCCGGCCTGGCAGAGAGCATCAAGGACAAGACGTCCCCCCAGGATCGACACCTCTACCGCATCATCAGCCACAACTTCCTGCCTGAGATCAGCAGCATGATCCAGCACAAGGTCACTCCTCCTTCCTTCCTTCCTGGCTGACTGGCTGGATGACTGTTTGTTGATGTCTGACTAGCTGGATGATTAACTGACGAACTGGTTGTCTGACTGTTTGACTGGCAAACTGACTGGAAGAGCTGACTGGTTAACTGAAAGGCTGGCTGGTTGACAGGCTGGCTGACTGGTTGGTTGGTTGACTGGTTGGTTGGTTGACTGGCTGGCTACGAACCAAGGCCATACCAGTCTCCTTTAACAGGCCAGTCTCTCCTCCTGATGTGGGAGGTCAGGGATCTGCTGCTGCTGGAGGACTCTGAGAGGAGGGTTCTGTCAGGGTGTTTCAGCTGTCAGAAACACTGCAGCTGAGAGGAGGGTTCTGTCAGGGTGTTTCAGCTGTCAGAAACACTGCAGCTGAGAGGAGGGTTCTGTCAGGGTGTTTCAGCTGTCAGAAACACTCTCTGCAGCTGAGAGGAGGGTTCTGTCAGGGTGTTTCAGCTGTCAGAAACACTGCAGCTGAGAGGAGGGTTCTGTCAGGGTGTTTCAGCTGTCAGAAACACTGCAGCTGAGAGGAGGGTTCTGTCAGGGTGTTTCAGCTGTCAGAAACACTCTCTGCAGCTGAGAGGAGGGTTCTGTCAGGGTGTTTCAGCTGTCAGAAACACTGCAGCTGAGAGGAGGGTTCTGTCAGGGTGTTTCAGCTGTCAGAAACACTCTCTGCAGCTGAGAGGAGGGTTCTGTCAGGGTGTTTCAGCTGTCAGAAACACTCTCTGCAGCTGAGAGGAGGGTTCTGTCAGGGTGTTTCAGCTGTCAGAAACACTCTCTGCAGCTGAGAGGAGGGTTCTGTCAGGGTGTTTCAGCTGTCAGAAACACTTTCTGCAGCTGAGAGGAGGGTTCTGTCAGGGTGTTTCAGCAGTCAGAAACACTTTCTGCAGCTGAGAGGAGGGTTCTGTCAGGGTGTTTCAGCTGTCAGAAACACTGCAGCTGAGAGGAGGGTTCTGTCAGGGTGTTTCAGCTGTCAGAAACACTCTCTGCAGCTGAGAGGAGGGTTCTGTCAGGGTGTTTCAGCTGTCAGAAACACTTTCTGCAGCTGAGAGGAGGGTTCTGTCAGGGTGTTTCAGCTGTCAGAAACACTGCAGCTGAGAGGAGGGTTCTGTCAGGGTGTTTCAGCTGTCAGAAACACTCTCTCTCTCTGCAGCTGTGATGAGGTCAGCTGGTTTCTGCATGTTCACTTGATGACTGATCCGCTCTGGTACTGATGGAGCCTAGGGCCTAGAGTCTTGTCCTGTCCTGCCCTCTCCCCGCTCCCCTCTCTCCCCGCTCCCCTCTCTCCCTGCTCCCCTCTCTCCCCGCTCCCCTCTCTCCCCGCCCCTCTCTCCCCCGCCCCTCCCCCCCCAGCTGAACCACAAGAGCCATATTACTTACCTTCCCTCTCTGAATTGGTGTTAATTTATTAGAGGATCCAGAGTGAGGGTGTGCTGTGTTCAGCTGCGCTGTGTTCAGCTGTGATGTGTTCAGCTGCGCTGTGTTCAGCTGCGCTGTGTTCAGCTGTGATGTGCCCCCCTGTCCTCCTCTCTTGTTGTTGTCTTCCCCCCCCCATGTCCTCCTCTCTTCCGCTTCACTTCTGACCTCCACCCGCTCCGTTGCTATAGAAACCACTCCCTGCCCGTCGGCGTGACAGTGAGAATCTCACCACCAGCAGCTGTGTGTGTGTGGGGGGATATGGGTGTGTGTTTGTGTGTGGGTGGGTGTGTAGGTGTGTGTGTGTAGGTGTGTGTGTGTAGGTGTAGGTGTGTGTGTGGGTCACTGATGGCAGCTGCAAGTGGTCCTGTCCTTCACTGTTATCCAGGCTAGGCTGCACACCTGCCTGGCTGTGTCTTCAGCGCTCCCTAGATGCTACTGAGACCCCCCCCCCCCTCCATGTTCCTGGTACAGATGTTCCAGTCCAGCCCTGCTCAGTACAGCAACACACAGGCTGGGTTAGGGCTAGGAGGCTGGCCCTGGGGGCTGGGCTAGGAGGCTGGGCTAGGAGGCTGGCCCTGGGGGCTGGCTGGGCTTGGCTAGGAGGCTGCGCTAGCTTCCGAAGCAGCCCCTCTCTCTCTCCCCAGCTCCCCCCTCCTCCCCCCTGTCTCTGTCCCTGCGTGGCGCTGCTGACAGGAGGCCGGCAGGCGTCACCTTGAGGCAGGGCGGAGGAAGGGGCCAGGTGATTGACGGCCCGCCGCGCCGCTGCCTCCTCCAGCTCTTAAGTGGCCACACCAGAGGCACTCTGTCTTGTGTGTGGGATTAAGTGCTGTTGGTCAGCCTGGGGGGAGAGGAATGGGGGGAGGGGGATTGGCAGGCGGTTGAGGATGAGGATATGGGGGGTTGGGGGGGGGGGGGTATGGGGATGGGGGGCAGGGTCCCCTTGCTGCTGGGAGCCCCCTGGTACTGGCTGGGGGGGAGGGGGGGGGTATGATGCCTGGTACTGGCAGGGTGCAGATGGAAGATGGAGGCTGTAGCTCATCCCCCCCAGGTCCAGTATAAAGCTAGCAAGCTTGCTGTAACACATCCCTGTTGGTGCTGTCAGACTGTCCCCCTCTCTCCCCCTGCCTCCAATCCTCTGAGCCAGGGGAGGAGGGGGTGCGGCTGACAGGGGGGGGAGAGAGAGGGAGAGGCAGGGAGGGAGAGGCAGAAGCCCAGCATTAACAGTTCCTCTACTGATGACTTCTGACAGCAGCAACAGACGCATGACCACGATGGTGGGCCTCTGGTCTAGAGACTATCTACCCTCTCTCCCTGGTCTCCCCCCCCTCTCCCTGGTCTCTCTATCCCTGTCAGCCCTGCTGTCCTGGACCACAGTGGACCACTGTGTTTGTTTAGGAGGCCACTACCCCTGGGAGAAGGGTGCAGAGATGGATGGAGGAGGGGTGGGGGGAGGTGGGGGAGGTAGAAGGGGGGAGGAGGAGCCCTGGGTCATGTGACCACCTCAGTTCCCTGGGGTCAGACCTCAGGCTCTCTGATAGGGTAACCCTGGATGATGAAGTCATCCTTTCTAATGGGCCTTTATGTTACAGTCATGGAAACAGGTCTGTGAGGTTAAATACCTTTTACTGATGTTCATCTAGTAGAAATTCCAAAGGATTAGCCACCAAAAAGTGTGTATGTATACATTGTGTTATACCGTGTGTGTATATATACAGCCTTACTCCTTATATATATATGGAGTGTGTGTATGTATATACAACTTGTAGGTGCGTGTGTGTCCTAACTGTGTGTGTGGTGTGTCCCCTCAGGTGAAGGAGCAGCAGCAGAGACTGCTGGACCCTGCTGGCTACAGGAGCTCCCAGAGGCCCTCTGACCGACGCCCTGGCCAGGATGAGGTGAGGCCACGCCCTTTATTAACACACACACACACACACACAGGTTTACCTGTGAGGGCCCAGTCAACTAATGGTGTGTATGTGTTTCTGTGTGTGTGTTTCTGTGTGTGTGTGTGTGTGTGTGTTTCTGTGTATTTCTGTGTGTGTGTTTGTGTGTGTGTGTGTGTGTGTGTGTGTGTGTGCAGGAGCCTGTGAGTGCTGTGGAGGATGTGGTCCAGCAGCAGCAGAGGGAGGAGGAGGTGGACAGACAGGCGCTGCTGGCAGAACACAGGAGAGAGGAGGAGCGACTCCTGCAGGAGGAGAGACACCGAGAGGAGCTGGAGAGGCTGAAGGCTGTGGAGGGTTAGTATTCACACAGAGAAGCTGGAGGCTGTGGAGGGTTAGTATTCACCCAGAGAGGCTGGAGGCTGTGGTGGGTTAGTATTCACACAGAGAGGCTGGAGGCTGTGGAGGGTTAGTATTCACCCAGAGAGGCTGGAGGCTGTGGAGGGTTAGTATTCACCCAGAGAGGCTGGAGGCTGTGGAGGGTTAGTATTCACCCAGAGAGGCTGGAGGCTGTGGAGGGTTAGTATTCACCCAGAGAGGCTGGAGGCTGTGGAGGGTTAGTATTCACCCAGAGAGGCTGGAGGCTGTGGAGGGTTAGTATTCACCCAGAGAGGCTGGAGGCTGTGGAGGGTTAGTATTCACACAGAGAGGCTGGAGGCTGTGGAGGGTTAGTATTCACCCAGAGAGGCTGGAGGCTGTGGAGGGTTAGTATTCACCCAGAGAGGCTGGAGGCTGTGGAGGGTTAGTATTCACCCAGAGAGGCTGGAGGCTGTGGAGGGTTAGTATTCACACAGAGAGGCTGGAGGCTGTGGAGGGTTAGTATTCACCCAGAGAGGCTGGAGGCTGTGGAGGGTTAGTATTCACCCAGAGAGGCTGGAGGCTGTGGAGGGTTAGTATTCACCCAGAGAGGCTGGAGGCTGTGGAGGGTTAGTATTCACCCAGAGATGCTGGAGGCTGTGGAGGGTTAGTATTCACCCAGAGAGGCTGGAGGCTGGAGGCTGTGGAGGGTTAGTATTCACCCAGAGAGGCTGGAGGCTGTGGAGGGTTAGTATTCACCCAGAGAGGCTGGAGGCTGTGCAGGGTTAGTATTCACCCAGAGAGGCTGGAGGCTGGAGGCTGTGGAGGGTTAGTATTCACCCAGAGAGGCTGGAGGCTGTGGAGGGTTAGTATTCACCCAGAGAGGCTGGAGGCTGTGGAGGGTTAGTATTCACCCAGAGAGGCTGGAGGCTGTTAAGGGTTAGTATTCACCCAGAGAGGCTGGAGGCTGTGGAGGGTTAGTATTCACCCAGAGAGGCTGGAGGCTGTGGAGGGTTAGTATTAACCCAGAGAGGCTGGAGGCTGTGGAGGGTTAGTATTAACCCAGAGAGGCTGGAGGCGGTGGAGGGTTAGTATTCACCCAGAGAGGCTGGAGGCTGTTAAGGGTTAGTATTCACCCAGAGTGCGGTGCTAGCTATAGGCTCCATGCTCATATCAAGACTCTGCTCACCCTCTTGGCTCCTAACTCCCTGGAGGAGGCTGTTCTGAGGAGGACTGAAGCTGGATCCCTCTGCAATGTGGAGATGCTTCTCTGAGAACACATGAAGAAGAAGGGTGCCTTTGAGCTCTCAGCATAAATCCAGATCACAGGGAATTGATTGTGAAAGGCAACCAAAGTGCTGGTTGTCAGCCCAGCCTGATGAAGGACCTTCAACCTGCTGTCCAGGACCTTCAGCCTGCTGTCCAGTACCTTCAACCTGCTGTCCAGGACCTTCAACCTGCTGTCCAGGACCTTCAACCTGCTGTCCAGCACCACCTTCAAAACTTTCATTCTTTCCATTCCTTCTCTTTCTCTCTTCCTTCTCTCACCCTTTCTCTCTCCCTCTATTTCCCTTCCCTTGTCTCTGCCTCTCTCCCCCTCTCTCTTTCTTTCTCTCCCCTTCTCTGATGTCATCTGTCAGGGGTTAATGAACTGCTGATTGTGCTTCTGTGGAGGAGCCTCATCAATGTTTAACAGGCTGGGGTCTCCTTCAGGATGGGCGCTGTGTGGAATCCTCCCTCAAACATCTTTAATCCCCCCTGCAGGGGGGAGAGCCTGCCTTTCATGTCCGTGGATCCACACCCTCTCTCCTCCTCTCGGCTACTTTCTTCTCTCTCCTGCGCTCCGCTTTCAGTTCCTCCTTCTTTTGATCAGCTCTGTATGTCGGGGAGGAGGTGGAGGAGGAGGTGGATTTAGTGGGTGTGTCAGTCGGCTCTCTGGGCTCAGTGAGCAGCGGGGGTTGGGGGTGAGGGGTGGAGTGGTGGGCAACAGGTGATGCCTGGATCCAGGAGCCTGTCTCTCTAGTGTCTCTCTAGTGTATCTCTAGTGTGTCTCTCTAGTGTCTCTAGTGTCTCTCTAGTGTGTCTCTAGTGTGTCTCTAGTGTGTCTCTAGTGTGTCTGTAGTGTCTGTAGTGTCTCTAGTGTCTCTCTAGTGTCTCTAGTGTGTCTCCAGTGTCTCTAGTGTGTCTCTAGTGTGTCTCTAGTCTCTCTAGTGTCTCTAGTGTCTCTCTCGTGTCTCTAGTGTCTCTCTAGTGTCTCTAGTGTGTCTCTAGTGTCTCTCTAGTGTCTCTCTAGTGTCTCTAGTGTCTCTCTAGTGTCTCTAGTGTCTCTCTTGTGTCTCTCTAGTGTGTCTCTAGTGTCTCTAGTGTCTCTCTTGTGTCTCTAGTGTCTCTCTTGTGTCTCTAGTGTCTCTCTAGTGTCTCTAGTGTCTCTCTGAGCAGTCGGTTCTGTTTGAAGAACTCAGCAGTTCAGTCGTGCTTCTGCAGAGGGAAAAGCCTTCCTCAGCCTCCCTGGTCTAGTGAGCCTCCCTGCTGTTCCCCCGGGGGGGCTGGAGGCCTGGGTGGGATGAGGGGGGGGGGGGGGGGGGGGTGCTACCATCATCACTAGCACCATGTTGTTGTTGTTGTTGTGGTGTCTAACGGATGATCCCCCTCCAGAGCGGGCGAGGAGGAGGAAGCTACGTGAGGAGAGGGCGTGGCTGCTCTCCCAGGGGAAGGATCTTCCTCCAGAGCTGCTGCACCTGGAGCCTCACTCCCCTGTACGCCGAGCACGCAGGACCAAAGAGTTGTAAGACCTGCCGTCACACTTCCTGTCCTCTCTGCACTTCCTGTCCTCTCTGCACTTCCTGTCCTCTCTGTACTTCCTGTCCTCTCTGCACTTCCTGTCCTTTCTGTACTTCCTGTCCTCTCTGCACTTCCTGTCCTCTCTGTACTTCCTGTCCTCTCTGTACTTCCTGTCCTCTCTGCACTTCCTGTCCTCTCTGCACTTCCTGTCCTCTCTGCACTTCCTGTCCTCTCTGCACTTCCTGTCCTTTCTGTATTTCCTGTCCTCTCTGCACTTCCTGTCCTCTCAGCACTTCCTGTCCTCTCTGCACTTCCTGTCCTCTCTGCACTTCCTGTTCTCTCTGTACTTCCTGTCCTCTCTGCACTTCCTGTCCTCACTGTACTTCCTGTCCTCCCATCATTTTAATATCACATACATTGAACACAGGCTCATGACATTAATGGCTTTTCTTTGCATTGCCTTTTCCCCCTCAGTTATGAAATTGACGATGACTACACTGCTTTGTACAAAGGTATGGACATTCTCATATGAAATCAATCCTAAAAGAAGCATAATTGTCTGCATCTTACCTGCAACTTTGCTTGTATTGATCAGGTGTAACTTAAAGCCTCTCTCTTCCTCCATGTTCTGCCCTCCTCCACCCCCTGCTGTCCTCCTCTGCTCCCAGTTCTGGAGACCCTGAAGGCCCACAAGGATGCCTGGCCTTTCCTGGAACCAGTGGACGACTCCTACGCACCCAACTACCATGATCTGATCCAGGTAGCTCTAACCAGCCAACCCCCTGCTGGGGCACACCAAGCAGGATGAACCCACACAACATGAAAGGGTTCTGATTCAAAAACTCAGAAAACTATTCCAGAAACAGGGTTTAGGAATATAGGTTAAAACAATCCATTTAAAATGAAACACAAGGTTAAGCTCTCGCTCCCCCCTAAAAAGCTCAGAGAAGGAACCTAGTTGTAGTTTTGTGGGTGTGAGGCCTGTTGTCCCTAGTTTCCGGGTGTGTTGACCAGGAAGTGTCCCTGCGTCCTCAGACACCCATGGATCTGTCCACTATCGAGAGGAAGCTCAACCAGGGGGACTACGTGGCCAAGGAGGAGTTTGTGGCCGACGTCAAACTCATGTTTGAGAACTGCATGGAGTACAACGGAGAGGACAGTGGTGAGGACACACACACACACACACGACCGACGTCTAGCTCAAAACACAACCTGCAGCCCCCCCCCACCCCACCCACCCCCCACCCCCTGCAGCGTGTGCCTCCCATTCAGAAGTGTGACAAAATGTTTTAGGATGAGTTTGTCTGTGGTCTATGACAGAGAGGCCCAGATCAATCTAGCTGAGTGCTCTGAGACAGACTGGAGAGGAGGGAATGTGCACTTTTGGGGGAAGAAGATTTCAGAGGGGAGTTGGGGGGTGGGGGGGGGGAGGGAGAGAGAGGCCATGGCTTGGCCAATGCTGACAGTGATTAATGAGGAGAGATTGAGCCTTGCTCCAGTGCTCGGGGGGGCTGGGGGGACAGGAGGGGGGCTGGGGGGGCAGGAGGGGGGCTGGGGGGGCAGGAGGGGGGCTGGGGACAGGCTGCTGTGTTCAGGCTGCACTGCCAGAGACATTCCGGCCCCTAAGCCCCCTGTCTGGAACCATCCATCCATCTGAATGCTCACCCCAGGGACAGGCGTGGGGGGGTGGGGGGGGGGTGGGGTCAGAGGTCAGCAAACACCCCCCTGACCAGGTCAGCTAGCCTGCTCTAGCTGAGGAACACAGAGGGGGGTGTGTGTTTGTGTGTGTTTCTGTGTGTGTGTGTGTGTGTGTGTGTGTGTGTGTGTGTGTGTGTGGTGCATACAGATGAAGCTGTGGTTTGTGTGTGTGCACATATGGTCTACAGATATGACTCGTGTGTGTGTGTGTGTGTGTTTGTGTGTGTTTGTGTGTGTGCATGCTCGTCAGCAGGTGTTATTGAGGGCTCTGCTTGTGTTTGTAACTGTGCCCCTCCTCCTCCTCCTCCTCCTCTTCCTCACAGAGTACACCATCATGGCCGAGTCTCTGGAGCGCTGCTTCAGCCGCGCGCTCCTCAAACACCTCCCCTCCGAGGACCCCGACACCGACGAGGAGTTCCACGTCAGCGGGGAAGAGCGCGAGCGCAAGGAGAAGAGGCGGAGCCGAGGGCAGAAGCAGGCGGGGCCAGAGAGCCTGATCAGAGCCACAGAACAGGCGCAGCAGCGCAGGAGGACGGCCCATGGGGGGAAGGGCAGCACCCCTGTGGAAGAGCAGGGGGTCAAGCCCGCCCACCTGCCCCCGCCCCCTCACTGGGCCAGCGGGCCGCCTCACCCCCATGGCCTGCACCCTGGACAGGGGCACCTTGGACAGGGGAGACCTGGACCAGGGCACCCTGGCAGTAACGTACGCCCTGGGATGTACCACCCTGGACACCAGGTGTGTGTGTGTGTGTGTGTGACTGTGGTGGGAGGGACCTTAGACCTTTAGGAGACATTCTTGATCATTAGCTAGCTGGAGGATTTGCTCTTTAGCCAGACTGAACTCTTCCAATCCCCCTTTCCAGCTTCATCGGCCCCCCGGCCCCCCCATGTATGGCCAGAGGATGCCCATGGACCCACGGTCCTCCTACCCTGGGCAGGGGGGGCACATACCTCGACCTGGGGACCCCAGCGCACACTGCATCCCCCCTGGCTACAACATGCAGGTATGGAGGCAGTCCTGGAGGCAGTGATGAGGCTGCTTTACTGAACTGAGTCTTCTATATTCTTCGACATACCTGCTCTTTTACACTGTAGGGCATCTGCTCACTCTGACCATCCTTTCTGGGGTTTTCTATCGTGCTAATCTGCTAGATAGCAGGATACTTTGTGTTTTTGTTTTAAATTGCCCGTCGAGGTTCAAAGTGAAGCGACACGTTACTGTGAAAACAGTGCACATATCAAGTGTGTGGTTAAGAATGGTGACATGGATCATGCTGTGCAAATCTGCCATTTATTAAATATCCAAGCTAATATAGTGGTAGCCTATATACCGGTCTATGCCACTGTCTGTAATAAATAAATATGGATATAGCAGTCTCTCATAAAAAGATGGGGATTTGCACTGCTGTATACTAAAGTTATTAGATAGAACGTGTATAGTTTCACTTTTCTGAAATTCTCACAACTGTAAAATAGCTAAACGCTCAACTCTCAATCCTTGGCTCATAAACAGCCAATCGTATCCCTCGGTTATGGAGCGTGCTACAAGTCACAACCAATCATGTAACAGGTGTTCGTTTGCACTATGACATCACTGAGTCAGATAAACAGCGAGAAACTTGACGAAAATTTGCTAAATCTGAAATATCTCAAGATGAAATAATTTTTGCGTTTGTGCCTTTTTGATAAGTAAAGTGGTTTACAAATATATATATAGTGTACATATCAAATAAGTCATAACAAAATTAGCAAAAACTATTGATCAATTACAGTCAACTGAAATTAAACATGTTATCATGATGAATCACCCAACACTAATTACAAGGATTGATTAAACATAATTGAATCATAATTGAACATCTTATCTGTATTAGTGTGTCTGGGGCTGTGATCATGTTTGAACTGAGGGGCTGTTCTGATTGGCCCTCCTGTGTTGCAGCATCACATGGTTGACGGCCATCATCACATGGGCCCTCGGTACCAGATGGGTCCAGATCCTCGGAGCCTCCAGCCCTCACCCCAGCCTCCATACATGGGCCCCACACATGGCCCCTCCCTGGGCCCCCGGCCCCTGGCCTTACAGTCCGGGGGCCTCTGCACCCCCCCTCCTGAGGCCAGCATGTACCCCTCTCGCCAGCGGCCCGAGGGTCACACCCTGCACCCCTTGGGGAACCGCTACCCAAGACCTGAGGGGCTGGGTCGCCACGGTTATCCCGGCTACTGCCCCCCTGGCATGTGGCCCGGCATGAACCACCAGGGCCCGGAGCGGCCAGCAGGGGGCCCCGGCATGCAGGACCCCGGCATGGGGAACCAGCTCCACTACAACCCCCACGGACCTCCACACCACATGGCCCCCAAGCCCTGGCCGGAGCAGGCCGCCCACCCTGGCTACCCCCTCCACAGCGCCCAGTACCGCATGCCCACATCCGTGAGCTCCCCCCTGGGGCCCCAGGACTCCTCCAGGCCCCGCCTGGCCTCCATGCTGGAGAGCCCAGAGATGCTGGCCCTGCAGCAGCTGTCAGCCTCTTCCAGACCCCCTGCTGCCACACCTCCGCAGCACATGGGCAACTTTCAGCAGCAGCAGCAGCCGCCAGGGCCCCCACTGGGAGCTGGCAGCGCCCCAGCCCCTCACCCCCCGCCTCACCCAGCCCCTCACCCTGCCCCTCACCCCCCTGCTCACCCGGAGATTCAGCTGCTGCACCCTTCCAGAGACAATGGGCCAGACAGCCAGCCTGCCACTCAGCCAGACGCTACGCTGCCTAAAGGTACACAACCTCCTCCTCTTCCTCTGGTTCTCTCACACACCCTCCCTCACCCACACTATCTCTCTCTCCCTTTATCCCTTACCCCCCCCCCCCCCCCTTCTCTGTTGGTGAAAAATACATGCATCAGTTCCTAGACGTGAGATGTTGTCTTTATTCCATAAGCAATCCCCCCTCGACCCCCTCCAATTGGATTTTAATTATTTCTCACAGTAAGTGGCCAATTGAATATTCATTAGTTCAGTGAAGTGACAAGCTTTGAGGGCATGAGCAAGCTGAGGACATTTCATCACTAGAGGTGCTCTAAAGAAACTCCATCTGGTTCACATCTCTCACGCTCCACGCAGAGAAATGTTTCGACTATTGAACTAGTTTAAAGAACAAATGTAGTCAGACGTGGCTGTGTCTCCCTCAGATCGTTCAGTAAGCAGAGGACGAGCGTGCTCACAGTGGAAACACAGTAGAACCTGTCATGAAAATAAACTGCTGTCATTAACAACCATGTTCCCTCTGTTACTCCACAGGTTCAACGTTGGATCCCAAGATGGCCGCCAACCAGGTGCCTCAAGTCTCCCGTGTCCATGGCGACCAGGAGCGTCGTCCCATCCCCAGCCCCTCTAGGGGGGGCCCCATGCAGAGCCCCCCGGCCCCCAGCTGGGACAGAGGAGCCCAGGAGAGCAGGAGCAGAGAGCCACAGTCTGGAGCCCCAGGACAGCCAGGGGCCTCCGAGGGCCACAGCCAGGAGAGGGAGATGAACTGTGGGCCGGCCCCCCTCCAGGGCTCCCCCCGCCCCCAGCCCCAGAACCGGCCCACACCGCCTCCTAACGGCTGCTCCACGGCCCCCGTACATCCTAGCAGCAGTGGGGCCCCTCAGGGGACTCGTCAGCCCCAGAACGGTTCCCCGCACATTACCCAGAGTTCCCAGCAGCAGCCTGGCTCCTCTGAGAGAGCAGCTCCTCTGAACACACATCAGCAGTTCTCCCACCTGAACCCCAGCCTCCCTCCACAGAACCTCCCCCAGACCAACCCTCAGAACCAGCAACTGGGCCACCATCAGGGCCCCCCCCAGCACGGAGCCCCCCATCAGGGCCCCCCCCAGCACGGCCCCCCCCAGCACGGAGCCCCCCAGCAGGGTGCCATGCACAGCATGCCCCAGAGTGCACCCCCACAGGGGCCTAAGCCTGGGCCTCCCCAGCCGGCCCCCCTCACCTCTTTGCCCCCCAGCCACCCCGCACCCCAGATGCCCCCCCAGCCCAGCCCGGCCGACCAAGGGGACCAGAAGCCCAGTGAGCCCACTGGCAGAGGTGATCCTGGGGGAGGAGGAGGAGGCTCTGGTCCTCAGCAGCACAGTAACCCCAGCATGGTGAAGTCTGGAACCCCCAACGGCATCTACAGACAGCAGGCCTTCAGCCCCAAGCCCAACACCCAGCTAGGGGTCAGCGTGGCCAGGCAAGGGCCCGGTCCCAGGGGCCCGTCCCCTGGACACCATCCAGCCATGCCCTCCCAAACCCAGGGACAGGAGAATGGAGGCGGGGCCCAATACAGCAGCCCTCCTCACGGTCATTACAGCCAGCCTATGGGCCGCCCCATGCCCCCCTCTCAACGCCAGCCGTACCCTAACCAGACCATGCACCAAGCCATGGCCAGCCCCCACCACAGCCCAGCCCGCTACCACAGCTACACCCAGCAGGGCGCTGTGTTCCCTTACCACATGGCCGGCCAGCAGCACCCGCAAGCCAGCCCCAACATGTACCCCCCCCAGTACCAGCAGCAACACTTCTATCCCCAGGCTCAGGCCCAGGGCACCGGCCAGGTGGGCTACCCCTCCGACGAGTGGCACCGCCTACAGTACCAGCAGCCCCGTCACCCCCTGCCCTCCAACACCTACCTGCCCTCCGCCAACGGCCGCCTGAAGGAGAGCAGTGTGTCTCCTCTGGGCTCAGAAGGCTCCAGCAGCGGCCTGCTCTCCCCCAGCCCCCAGGAGGTCCACCATGCGGGGGAGAGCCGGGCGGAGGGCCCAGACGGGGGGGCCGGGAGCCCCGCTAAGCTGGCCCGCCTGGAGGAGGGCACCGAGCGTCCAGACAGCCCCAAGCAGATCCTGGACCTGGACAGCCACAACGCCGCCTCCCGCAGACGCAGCCAGCACCCCTCAGCTGCCCCCGCTGGCTACCTGTACGACCCCCGCACAGTACACCCCAGCATGCAGCAGGGCGGCGCTGTGCCCCCGCACATGATGTCCAGGGGCCCCTACCAGAGCCAGGCCTACCCCAGAGGGCCCTACGCCGCGCAGAGACCACACCCCCATCTGATGGAGGCCCTGCAGAGGCCCCAGCAGCTGCCCTACTCCCCAGGGCAGAGCCATCGCATGGGCCTGGCGGTGTACAGACACCCCCAGGCTGGGGGGCATTACCAGGGCATGATGGTGCAGCAGAGGGCCCTGGCTCCAGAACACTACCTGCACCCAGGGTAAGACACACCTGTTAGGGTTGGAGATGTACTTTCGGCGACCTCACTGACCTATCAGGTGGCCGAGCGACTGCTGAATCAGCGAAGGGGCGGGGCTCTCAAGAGGGGGGATGATGGGAGGATCTGATTGGTTATTGTTGTTTGTTGTTTTTGACCCACCAGACAGATGATGTGCACTGGTTCCCCTGGTGGTCCCAACGGCAAGCAAGGGGTGTAGGAGGCAGCATGGACCTGGGTAGGACACAGCACCTTCATCCCTGTTCCATCCTGCTGTCTGCCACCATGCAACACTTAACACTGACCTGCTTTGTACTTGCAGGTGAAGGAAGAATGCATCAGTAACATCTGTCATCTGTGGCTGTATATAATCCATGAAGCCGCACCAACATTCGTGCTTCCTGTTAACCATGACTGCCACTTCCTGTTCCTTCACTGGAGCGGCTGAGCTAGACTGTTCTCTCCGCCAGTCTGAACTTGTACCAAGGCAGCAGGAAGCTGTTCTCTCTGCCAGTCTGAACTTGTACCAAGGCAGCAGGAAGCTGTTCTCTCTGCCAGTCTGAACTTGTACCAAGGCAGCAGGAAGCTGTTCTCTCCGCCAGTCTGAACTTGTACCAAGGCAGCAGGAAGCTGTTCTCTCTGCCAGTCTGAACTAGTACCAAGGCAGCAGGAAGCTGTTCTCTCCGCCAGTCTGAACTTGTACCAAGGCAGCAGGAAGCTGTTCTGAATCTCAGACCAGGGAGTTTTAGGGGCATCAAGAAAGGAAACATATTTATTTGAGCTTCTCTGTCAGGATCCAGTAGTTCTGCTGAAGCTCTGCTGAAGGACAGCATGTGGAGGTGTTCTCCAGCATGTCACCAGGTGTGGAGCGTCCTCTGTGCCTGCCCAGGGAGCTCTGCTGTGGGGGCTGCCTGCCAGAGAGACGGCCTGACCTCCTCTAAACCATCCAGCCCTCTGGCCTCCTGGGATGGGCAGTATGAACACTGGATACACTGGACTGGCCCCTGTGGGAGAACACTCTCCATCCATCCCTCCATCCCTGTCTCTGTGGATGCTGGGCTCTGAGGCTCTGCGGCCTCTGACTGCTGTGAGAGGCTGGCAGGGGGAGGCCAGGGGAGGCTGGGGGAGGCTGAACATTGGAACAGCCAGTGGGATTATTTGACTTTCTTTTCCCAATGGAATCTCAGGTGTAGGAAAGAGGAGGTACTTTGAGCCTGTAGACCAGCCCCTGTCCTGGGAGAGTCCTGAGGCCACATGGAGCCTCGCTGTGGCCTTGCTTTAGCTTTTTGAATGTACTGTGTCGATGATGAGTTTAGATGTACAGTAACACATCACTGCACCAGAAGGTGTACAAGCACCAGACACACACACAGGCAAGGCCACCCTCCTGACTCAACTACCCCGCCTCTTCATGGCTCGTATTACATCTTTACAAACAACAGAAAATGGAAACCATTAGGAAACCAGTGGTGTAGTTCATCTGTTGGTGCTGCCTGACAGAGACCTGAGGACAGAGTTCTACCTGTCCTGTCTGCTCTGCACTAAGGGATCATTACTCTACACTTACTGGAAATGAGTGGCCTTGGATGTTGAAGACAGTGCTTGTGTGACCACATGTATATTTGAACATATGTTAAGTACAAACTCTAGTGTAGCCTGGCCTGTCTCTTAGACTCTGCTAGGTGTCCTGCTGGCTGTATCTGCACACACAGTAGAACACAGAGCAAATATCACATGGAATCCATTTATAATAGCCCTGCTGTCTTTGAATTTTTCCTTTTTTATTGTATGTATGCTCCATTTCCTTCCTCTAACCTGTCATGCGTAGCCTAACTTGCATTTGGATCTGTTTTTAATCTGGTTTAATCTGAATATGAGCTGCCTGTAACATCTCTCCTGAGATGTGTGCCTGGTTCCTCCTCCACAAGTCAGCAGATACTCTTTCCTCAGGGTGGACAGTTTTATTACGGGTATTTGAATGGATTTGTTGAAGAAGTACCACGACAAGGGAATTACCAGGACTGGAAATGTGACAAACGAAAAAAAACTCCTGTTTATGTGAAGAAACTGGTTATTTGTGTGTGTGTGTATGTTTATATGTGTGTGTGTTGGTGTGTGTGTGTGTTTGTGCTTGTGCTGACAAAATGTCATATGTTCAGTCCCTACTCACTGCCAATCTGCTTGATTTTGGTTTCGCTGTGAAACTGATCTGTTTGTGTTTCTGGGTGTTTTCAGGACACTCTGGGTCCCTCGGGAGGAGAGAGAGAGAGGGAGGCAGGACAGGGGGAGGGGGAGGGAGGAGAGAGGGAGGCAGGACAGGGGGAGGGGGAGGGAGGAGAGAGAGAGGGAGGGAGGCAGGCAGGACAGGGGGAGGGGGAGGGAGGAGAGAGGGAGGCAGGACAGGGGGAGGGAGGAGAGAGAGGGAGGCAGGACAGAGAGAGGGGGAGGGAGGAGAGAGGGACGCAGGACAGGGGGAGGGAGGCAGGACAGAGAGGGGGAGGGAGGAGAGAGGTAACATGTTATTAAAGTCCACAGTCCTGTTTCTTTTCATTTTCAATATAGCAGCTCTTGTCCTCATCCATCTCTGTGTGTCCATGTGATGCCAGCTGTCAAACTGCTGCAGCTGATATCTCCCCCCTGCCTGTGTGGAAGTCTCTCTCTGATGGACGTGTCACGTCAGTGTTGCACCTGGGCGCCCCACAGGAACTGTTAGCGATGGCAGCAAATTAATCTACCTCATGTAGCCAGACACTGGCAATCACTACGGCCCTGCTGTCTGGTGAGCTAGCAGGCACAGGCCTCCCTCACCTCCCTCACCCCCCTCCCTCACCTCCCTCCTCCATCGTTTGACTTCCTGAGGAGATTTTCCTCAGACACAGATTAGACCTG
Organism: Neosalanx taihuensis; assembly: GCA_030340665.1. Classification (NCBI taxonomy): domain Eukaryota; kingdom Metazoa; phylum Chordata; class Actinopteri; order Osmeriformes; family Salangidae; genus Neosalanx; species Neosalanx taihuensis. The sequence continues at coordinate 1,378,184 of CM059290.1, forward strand.
ATCCTGGATCAGACCTAATCTACATTCATGAAATGGCCTTGGACTAACACACATACAACACCTTTCATATCTGTTGTATATATATTTTCATATCTAGTCACCGGTGCCAAACTTTGGCACTTTTGTTTTTATAGAGCCTGTGACAATTCAGCAACTGTTGACTATGACTCTGAGGCTCATCAGCGTAGCCATGTCCCGTGTCTGTCCCCTGTCAGTCCCCTGTCTGTCCCCTCTCTGTCCCCTGTCTGTCCTGTGTCCCCTGTCTGTCTTGTGTCCCCTGTCTGCCACCTGTCTGTCCTGTGTCCCCTGTCTGTCCCCTGTCTGCCACCTGTCTGTCCTGTGTCCCCTGTGTCCCCTGTCTGTCCCCTGTCTGTCCTGTGTCCCCTGTCTGTCCCCTGTCTGTCCCCTGTCTGTTTGATGTTCTGTCAGCATGGAGCAGGACTCAAGGTTCTGCTATGTTTATTCAGCAGAAAAGGGCTTTTTAATGTCATGGTTTGTTTGTTTGTAGGTCTGTAAGTTGCATCTGTTAAGCTAGCAGGTAGTGAGCCTGTGCTGCGTAGAGAGGGAGGAGTCTGGAGCACAACACTGTGGTCTGGGATCCTGTTCATGTGGGTTTGCTGAAGCTCAAGTTAAAGGTAGTAAAGCAGTGGAAGGGGGGGGGTGTTTTCAGATGTAGTCCTAGACTTGGGCAAGCTTGTGTCTGGGGTAGCAGCAAGTAGTGCCCTCTCACCTGATGCAAGGCATTAAATACAAAGATGTTTTTAAGGGTTGGTGGGTGTGGTGGGGGGGGGAGAACTAGGAAGATGCTAGAAGCTTTGAGACAGTATAGATGTATCCTTTACATCCTATAGATGTGCTGTTAAACGGATGTGTTGCTGTTCTGCTTATTATGGTTTCATTTTTTTTCTTTTGTACTAGATGAGATGTTCTCAGAGATGGTGATCAGCTGACTGTCCCTGTGTGAAGGACAGTGTAGGTTTGTTGGTCTGTGAGGTTGTGTTGAGGTGTGCAGGTGTGTGTTGACATCCAAATCAGCATGACTGCAGTCTGTTCATCTCATTTGACTTCCCTCCTCCACGCTGTCACCTTTCTGCACTAGAAGAAAAAAAAGAAAGAATTAAAAAAAAGAGGCTAGATTGGATTAAATGTGAATCATATTTATTTGCTCTTTTAAAATTTTGTAAATTTTTTGGGGGACTTGCTTTTAATATAAATGTGATGTCTGGTTGTATTTTATTTTTTAACATTTACCTCAGTAGCAAGGCAGCATCAAAAAGGCTCTGTTCCATTTTTGTGACGTTTACAAGGTTCTTATCTGACTGACATAGATTATTTTGGAAATGACCGAAGTATTTTCTATACTGTACATTTCTTAGAATAAATAACTTTTTCCTGGAAAAAAAGCTGGCTGTGTTTTTTTGTGTTTTTTCTTCTAGTATATATATTATTCTTCATGAATGCTAAACAGATTAAAAGTGAATGCTTCTCTTGAGAGGTAATATAACTAAATACCAGTGAATGAGAACAGGGCAAATATATAATAGCAAAATAGCAAAGTGGATTCTAATCTATAACTGGCTTCAAATCAAAGGTATTATTTTACTCTTTATTTATTCAGCACCCTTGTTTTGCTACTTCTTTCAAATGCATTTGATTCGCTGTAGCTTCAAAACGTTAGAGAAGATCTGTCGCACACTTTGCAACAGTTCGTGTAGCAGGAGGATGGAGACAGGACCTGATCATAAAGGCAGCATTACAAGTCTGATATAACCTGGACAATATCACTGTTATTATAACCTGGACAGTGTTACAATATCACTGTTATTATAACCTGGACAGTGTTACAATATCACTGTTATTATAACCTGGACAGTGTTACAATATTACTGTCATTATAACCTGGACAGTGTTACAATATTACTGTTATTATAACCTGGACAGTGTTACAATATTACTGTTATTATAACCTGCAGTGTTACAATATTACTGTCATAATAACCTGCAGTGTTACAATATTACTGTCATTATAACCTGGACAGTGTTACAATATTACTGTTATTATAACCTGCAGTGTTACAATATTACTGTTATTATAACCTGGACAGTGTTACAATATTACTGTCATTATAACCTGGACAGTGTTACAATATTACTGTTATTATAACCTGGACAGTGTTACAATATTACTGTCATTATAACCTGGACAGTGTTACAATATTACTGTCATTATAACCTGGACAGTGTTACAATATTAGTGTTATTATAACCTGCAGTGTTACAATATTACTGTTATTATAACCTGGACAGTGTTACAATATTACTGTCATTATAACCTGGACAGTGTTACAATATTACTGTCATTATAACCTGGACAGTGTTACAATATTACTGTCATTATAACCTGCAGTGTTAGAATATTACTGTCATTATAACCTGGACATTGTTACAATATTACTGTCATTATAACCTGGACAGTGTTACAATATTACTGTCATTATAACCTGGACAGTGTTACAATATTACTGTCATTATAACCTGGACAGTGTTACAATATTACTGTCATTATAACCTGCAGTGTTACAATATTACTGTTATTATAACCTGGACAGTGTTACAATATTACTGTCATTATAACCTGGACAGTGTTACAATATTACTGTCATTATAACCTGGACAGTGTTACAATATTACTGTCATTATAACCTGCAGTGTTAGAATATTACTGTCATTATAACCTGGACATTGTTACAATATTACTGTCATTATAACCTGGACAGTGTTACAATATTACTGTCATTATAACCTGGACAGTGTTACAATATCACTGTCATTATAACTTGCAGTGTTACAATATTACTGTCATTATAACCTGGACAGTGTTACAATATCACTGTCATTATAACTTGCAGTGTTACAATATTACTGTCATTATAACCTGGACAGTGTTACAATATCACTGTCATTATAACTTGCAGTGTTACAATATTACTGTCATTATAACCTGGACAGTGTTACAATATTACTGTCATTATAACCTGCAGTGTTAGAATATTACTGTTATTATAACCTGGACAGTGTTACAATATTACTGTCATTATAACCTGGACAGTGTTACAATATCACTGTCATTATAACTTGCAGTGTTACAATATTACTGTCATTATAACCTGGACAGTGTTACAATATCACTGTCATTATAACCTGCAGTGTTACAATATTACTGTCATTATAACTTGCAGTGTTACAATATTACTGTCATTATAACCTGGACAGTGTTACAATATTACTGTCATTATAACCTGGACAGTGTTACAATATTACTGTCATTATAACCTGGACAGTGTTACAATATTACTGTCATTATAACCTGCAGTTTACTCTGGGGAAACACGGAGGCGGTCTGACGTTTTAGCGAGAAGAGCAACTCGGAAGTGTTAGAGAGTGTAACGGTAATAACATTAACAGTAATAATAATGGTATTAATAATAACAGTAATAATGGTTTAATAATAATAACCCACATTAGGAGGATTTCACGGTGGAACCACAGCGTCTATTTACGGTCTGTTTGTTGAGCAGTTTTGGGTCGACAGCTGCAGCAGCCAGATTGTGTTCCTACTTAGTTTGAACTGACCTCATTACTTTGGTCCTGGTTATGTAAATGCACATACGGTCATTTTTAATTACGTTTAATGTTTGGTTCAGGTTCATGTTATTGTGTTTTAATAAGACGTGAAAGACAAAGACGTTAGTCTGAACTTTTGTTATGATCCTTTCTTAAAGGGACAGTGCTGCTTTAAATGACATTCGTGGCAATACACGTATTTTCATCAAATTCGACGTATTTAACCAAAGAATGATATTGAAAGATATAATTTTACTTTTGCATGACAAACTGTAATATGACTCCGTGTTATAACACACATATTAGTTTTAATACACCCTCACTGTTCTTCTTTGTTCTTTAGAGCTGAGCTCAGTGTTTCTAATCAGCCCACCAGCTCCACCATGTTGTCATGGCTACAACTCCACCAGGTGGCTGCTCTGTTTACCTTGCCCCTGCTTCTGAGCTGGGGGACCCTGTGCGGGGGCAGCCCTGACCCCCGCCTCCGAGAGTCCCTGATATGGCAGGAGGCGTCGAGGCAGACTGGAGGCACCTTGCTTTTGACCGAGGCAGAGTCCCAACTGGACGCTCAGCTCCACAAACTGAAGCAGCAGGAAATGGCAAAGTCAGAGTTCCCACCCAGCATGCACTTCTTCAAGGCTCGTCCCCTGATCCAGCAGAGCCCCATCTACACCCTCCTGCACAAGATGCCCAAAGGTTAGTGACTGAACGCTCCCCCTCGCTTCACACACGGTAGCCCTGCTGGAACCAGAACGCCTTGAAGATCACCCACACAACACCTGACAAGGTAGAACCCTTCACAAGTCAAACTACAGACCTTTATGTGTATATATATATGCACATTTACATGGCGAATAAAACCGATTCTGATTCTTTTAGGCGTCCACAAAAACAACCCCCCACACATTCACACGTGTTTTGGTTCATCCCCACTCAGAGTGCAGTAACTGCTGTGTCTGGCTGCTGTGTCTGGCTGCTGTGTCTGGGTGCTGTGTCTGGCTGCTGTGTCTGGCTGCTGTGTCTGTCTGCTGTGTTTGGCTGCTGTGCCTGGCTGCTGTGTCTGGCTGCTGTGTCTGGCTGCTGTGTCTGGGTGCTGTGTCTGGCTGCTGTGTCTGGCTGCTGTGTCTGGCTGCTGTGTCTGGCTGCTGTGTCTGGGTGCTGTGTCTGGCTGCTGTGTCTGGCTGCTGTGTCTGGCTGCTGTGTCTGACTGCTGTGTCTGGCTGCTGTGTCTGGCTGCTGTGTCTGGCTGCTTGGTCTGACTGCTGTGTCTGGCTGCTGTGTCTGGCTGCTGTGTCTGGCTGCTGTGTCTGGCTGCTGTGTCTGGGTGCTGTGTCTGGCTGCTGTGTCTGGCTGCTGTGTCTGGCTGCTGTGTCTGGCTGCTGTGTCTGGCTGCTGTGTCTGGCTGCTGTGTCTGGCTGCTGTGTGTTACAGGAGGGGCTCTTCATGTACATGACTTCTCCCTGGTGGATGTGGAGTGGCTGGTGAAGAACGCAACGTACCGTCCGCACTGCTACATGTGTTTGACAGACGACACCTCCGTCCGCTTCCTGTTCTCCTCCCGCCAGCCCCCCCCTCTGGCCCACTGCTCCCCCTGGACCCTGCTGGAGACCCTGAGAGCCAAGCTGAAGAACACCACTGACCTCGACAGCAGGTACACGGCTCAAAACCCCCCTTCCTTGCTTTGTTTCCAAGATGGATCTGTTAGGAGATTTATAAATGTTTTATAGTGATGTTGTAGGGAGACAGAAAATGTAGAGAGAGAGAGAGACAGAGAGAGAGAGAGAGAGAGAGAGAGAGAGAGAGAGAGAGAGAGAAGGATGGACAGCAGGGGGATGCATGAGATGAGCATGTATATGATAGAGAGACAGAAAATGAATTATTATGCATTTTTATTATATATATTTTACAGTTTGTTTAGCACGTCTCTTGAAATCTCCTAAATCCATGTTTTCCTCTGGACCTTCACATGCAGCATCATGAGGAACCTGACCCTGTTCACGGAGGACCCTGACTCTGCCTACCCCAGCCAGGCTGTGGTGTGGAAGAGGTTCGAGCAGGCCTTCCTGGTGGTTCTGGGCCTGGTCACACACGCCCCCGTCTTCAAGGACTACTTCTATGAAGGCCTGAGGCAGCTCTACTCAGACAACATCATGTACCTGGAGCTCCGAGCTCTGCTTCCTGAGGTAAACACACCGGCCGACACGTGAAGTCATGTGACTGTGTCATGTGACCTCCTGCAAGGTTTCCTGGGTTGTTTCCTGACATCCCACCAGCCTGGAACAGGAAATGTGTTTGGTTGTGATGCCATGAGCTTCCCCACAGACTCAGAGCAGCATGTTAGAGCTTCAGTTTAAGCAGAGCTGGTTCTAGAGAAACGCTTCCATCTTTCAGAAGAAATAAAAAAACCTCCTGAAATAATCTGAAACCTCCCAGAGTAGTGATGTGATGGTTAAGGGTTCGATTCCTGCCTGTGAAAAAAATATTTTGAAAAAATTCTGTTGTGTCCTTGGGCAAGACACATTTTCCCCTACTTGCCTCAGGGGGGAATGTCCCTGTACTTGCTGTAAGTCACTCTGGATAAGAGCGTCTGATAAATAATTAAATGTAAATGTAAGTTACGGAGACACTGCCTCCCAGCTCGTGGCTCTAGGCAGTTCCCTACCTTGCCTGTAGGTGGCGCCAGCCCTGATCTCTCCCCGTTCTGTGCAGACTTACGAGCTGGACGGCAGCACTCATGACAGAGCCTGGAGCCTGAAGACCTACCAGGAAGTCAGCAGGATGTTTGTGTCAGAACATCCTGCCTTTCTAGGAAGCAGGGTCATCTTCACAGTTCACAGGTCAGTCTGTTACTGAACCGGGGGGGAACTGAACCACATGTCTGAAACTCAGCAGCGTGTGATTCAGTGTGTGATTCAGTGTGTGATTCAATGTGTGATTCAGTGTGTGATTCAGTGTGTGATTCAGTGTGTGATTCAGTGTGTGATTCATCGTGTGTTTGTGTGTCAGGGGGATGAATCTGTCCATGGTGAAGGAGGCTGTGGAGGAAGCCATGGAGCTACAGAGACACTATCCAGAAATCATGGCTGGTTTTGATCTGGTAATAATTTTCACTGATACACAGCTAACACTGTAGTTAAAATAAGTACTGGTAATCTACAGTATGTTGTTACATATAGGCATTATATAGTATATATGCAGTATACATATGTTTACATTATATTGTATTCAAATGATTTCAGATCTTGACACCTGCCCCTGTGTTGTGCCTGCAGGTGGGCCGAGAGGACAGCGGCAGATCTCTGTGGTTCTTCAGACAGGCTCTGTCTCTCCCAGGAGAGAGAGGAGTCCCCCTCCCCTTCTTCTTCCACGCTGGAGAGACAGGTGAGGAGACACAGCATCCCTCTGCTGTCCACAGCGCCCTCTGCTGGTCAGGCCCACCTCCAGGCAGCTGTGTGTGTGTCTGTGTGCAGATGCTGAGGGGACGGAGGTGGACCAGAACATGCTGGACGCTCTGCTGTTCAACACGTCTCGTATCGGCCACGGCTTCGCTCTGGTGCGCCACCCGGTGGTCAAGGAGCTGTCCAGGAAGATGGGGGTGGCGGTGGAGGTGTGTCCCATCTCCAACCAGGTACAGCTGGAGTCCTGATCCTTGGCTGCGTTACGAAGGCAGCCCCCCACCCAGCCCCTCATTCAGCCCCTCATTCAGCCCCTCATCCAGCCCCTCCCTCACCCAGCACCTGCTCCTCTCATCCTAACACTGACCAGGCCTGGTTGAGTGAATCTGTCCCCCTCCACTTCCATTAAGAAAAGGACATTTCATGTGGCTACGTTTAAACAGCGGTCTCACCCTCATTTGAACACCAACATCCCTGCTTTAACATGTCCACAGTTTTACACCCTTGAGTATATTCATGGAGCCTGAAGTGTATCAGAACACTGCAACCACAAACCCTCTTATCTTAGACGAACACCTGGCTGAACATGTCCTTGTACACCCTTTAGAGATCTGACTGTAAAGTCACAAGCAGAACAGAGAACCGTTCTCTAACCTGCCTCCTCTCCCTCTGGAACCTCCCCCAGGTTCTGAAACTGGTGTCAGACCTCAGGAACCACCCTGCCGCTGTGCTCGTGTCCGAAGGCCACCCATTGGTCATCAGCTCAGATGACCCAGCCACCTTTGGTTCCTCTGGCCTATCGTACGACTTCTACGAGGCTTTTGTTGGCATAGGAGGAATGAGCTCAGACATCAGGACCCTGAAACAGCTGGCCCTCAACTCCATCAGGTGAGCCTGGCCCTCAACTCCATCAGGTGAGCCTGGCCCTCAACTCCATCAGGTAAGCCTGGCCCTCAACTCCATCAGGTGAGCCTGGCCCTCAACTCCATCAGGTAAGCCTGGCCCTCAACTCCATCAGGTGAGCCTGGCCCTCAACTCCATCAGGTAAGCCTGGCCCTCAACTCCATCAGGTAAGCCTGGCCCTCAACTCCATCAGGTAAGCCTGGCCCTCAACTCCATCAGGTAAGCCTGGCCCTCAACTCCATCAGGTAAGCCTGGCCCTCAACTCCATCAGGTAAGCCTGGCCCTCAACTCCATCAGGTGAGCCTGGCCCTCAACTCCATCAGGTAAGCCTGGCCCTCAACTCCATCAGGTGAGCCTGGCCCTCAACTCCATCAGGTGAGCCTGGCCCTCAACTCCATCAGGTGAGCCTGGCCCTCAACTCCATCAGGTAAGCCTGGCCCTCAACTCCATCAGGTAAGCCTGGCCCTCAACTCCATCAGGTAAGCCTGGCCCTCAACTCCATCAGGTAAGCCTGGCCCTCAACTCCATCAGGTGAGCCTGGCCCTCAACTCCATCAGGTAAGCCTGGCCCTCAACTCCATCAGGTGAGCCTGGCCCTCAACTCCATCAGGTGAGCCTGGCCCTCAACTCCATCAGGTAAGCCTGGCCCTCAACTCCATCAGGTAAGCCTGGCCCTCAACTCCATCAGGTAAGCCTGGCCCTCAACTCCATCAGGTAAGCCTGGCCCTCAACTCCATCAGGTGAGCCTGGCCCTCAACTCCATCAGGTGAGCCTGGCCCTCAACTCCATCATGTTTTTATATAACTTAGTATGTGGCCGTTAAATATAATTTCCCAAATAAAAAATGTGTGCTTGGGGAGGGGAGTGATTGGCTAATTGTTTTAAATCTACTCGTGTGTTGTGTGAGATGAAACGCGTGTCTTTGTATGTGCTTGGCCATGTGAGCCGTGATGTCTCGACGTGACACCAATATGGTGTGTGTGTTCCAGGTACAGCTCACTCTCCCCTCTCTGTGTTCCAGGTACAGCTCGCTCTCCCCTCAGCTCAAGCAGAAGGCTTCAGACCTCTGGCAGCACAGCTGGGACCAGTTTGTCTCTGAAAACACACTGCAGATGACAAGATGGAGGCCATGACCAAGGAACTGTCATGTTTTGAAAATTAACCATGATTTAGAACCACTAGACCCTCTGTTGAACATCAATACATTAAAAATGGATTTAAACTGGTGCTTTGGGACAGCAGGAATCTGCAGGTCCAGACTGGAACAGCGGGTAATCTGCCTGAAAAACAGTAACAGATCGAGGGAACGTGAGGCTCACTGCTGGTTCATATCGCCCTCTTGTGGTGGAGGTGTGTACTGCACAGCCTTGACTGTCAGACCTCATTGAGCTTCTACAAAATGGAGGCTACCTGACAAATCCAGCCACTACAAAGTGAAGTGATGTTGATTTAGCTGTGATTTTTGTCTTAGGAATGTGTTTGCACTTTATTCTGATTTACTGTGACCATGTTCCATGAGTCAACAACACTGAGTTTACTGGAAGGATTCCAACACTTCTCTGAGCGTTTGGTTAATTTGTTGTCAAGCTGTTGATCTATTCTTTTATAATTATGTTCTTTATTTTATGGAATTAATTTAATTTTGTGATCAAAGTAGGGTGTTAAATAAAATTTTCAAAAATCTAAGTCTTACATTTAATTCTGATAAATGTTAATAAATGAAGAACAAACTTTTTAAAAGGAAAGTAACAAAAATTAAGAAACAACACGTATTGTTTTGCTTTATTATTTATTGTGTCCATATTTTCACAACATACACAACAACCATAGAGAGTAACCACTGTTCTCTGTGATGTTGATGTAATGAGCTCAACATGGCCGTCATCGAGAGCCGGTGTTGAACTGGGAGAAGTAGCTCTCATCTGGGACGTTGCTGTTGACTTGCTCAAGGTTTCTGGAGGACATGAAAGGAGATATCAACAATGTTTCTCAGGCTTTGATGCCACTGGTCTAAACAATCATGGATGTAAGCTTGTGTGTGCCAAAGTTTCTTGTCTTTTCTGAATAATTCATCATTTTAATTCAATGTTTTCAGAAAAAGTCAAGCGTATGGAGTGTGTGTGTGTGTGTGTGCGTGTGTGAGTGTGCGAGTGTGTCTTCATGAGCCATCCGGAGACCCATATCAGCATCACCAAGACAGATGAACTAGATTCTATGAAGTGTGTGTCTGTGTGTGTACAGCATGTGTGTCTGTGTGTGTATGTGTGTGTACAGCATGTGTGTATGTGTGTGTATGTGTAACACAAGTGAACCACCGCCTTGTCAAACAGCCCCAGAGACGTGTGCGTGACGTTGGGCGGCCCTACTTCGTGAGGCGCGCTGCGGCCAGACGGGCGTTGGTGTCGTCCAGCTCCCGCCGCTGTTGCCTGGCGACACGAGCCTGCTGCCGCTCCTGCAGGAGGGCCACCCGGGCCGCTGCCACGCGCTCCTGCTCCTGCTGCGCCTCCTCCTGAGCCCTCTCAGCCTGGAGCCTCTGGGGGGACGAGGAACACCCACATGGGGGTCACACTCCCAGACCAGCAGGTAAGAACCAGCCAGCCTCCCCATGCTATCATACAGGCTACAGTATAGTGCATTTGATTCAATAACATAATCATATTTATATCATTATCTGTATTATTTAAACTACAATGTTATAATGATTAATGGTGTTATGGGGTCACACTGTGCCTCCATGCCTCCCTAAAACTAGCACCCGCCCGCCCCTTTAAAACCCCAAACCCCCCCAGATCTGCGTTAGCCTTCAGGATGAAGTCCAGCTGTACTGACCCTGCGCTGCAGCTCCTGCTGCTGCTGCTGCTGGATGATGCTGAGCTTCTGCTCTGGCCTGAGGCCCTTGTAGTGGTCAGGCCGGAGGCGCTGGAGGCCCAGCGTGCTGCTGCTCTGATCCAGCCTCTCTGCCAGCAGGTCCCCCTGCTGCTGGTTCAGGATGTGGGTTCGACTGTCCTCCTCCTCCTCCAGCCGCTCCTGACGACGACGCTCCAACGCTGCTGCCGCCTGGGAGGGAGGGAGGGAGGCAAGGAGGGAGGGAGGGAGACAGGGAGGTAGACAGAGAGACAGACAGACAGTCAGGGATGAAGGAAGGCAGGGAAGCAGGTAGGTAGACAGGCAGGTAGAGAGGTAGGTAACCAGGTAGACAGGTAGGAAGACAGACAGGCATGTAGACAGGTAGACAGACAGACTGACAGACAGACAGGTAGATGTCAGGCAGGCAGAAACAAAGCAGCCGATCCCAGCATTCACAGAAGGACTGAGAGGAACTGAACCTGCCATTAAATGACCCTGAGACCAACAGCAGAGCAGTAAGTGAGAAAACACCTGTCCTGCATCCAGGTAGCAGCTCACTCACCAGGGCCAGGTTGATGTCCTTGGTGCTGCGAGCCACAGCCCTCCTCCTCTCCTGCTCCATGTCCTGGAGCAGGAGCGCTCTGTCGTCCAGATCCAGCCTGTACTGGTCATACTGCTGCTCTGCAGGGCACGGAAGAGCAAGGGGAGGGACCAGGGGGGCCAGGGGGGACCAGGAGGGACCAGGGGGGATCAGGGGGGACCAGGAGGGACCAGGGGGGGGCAGGGGGGGCCAGGGGGACCAGGAGGGACCAGGGGGGGACCGGGGGGACATGAAACCAAACTTCAAAACTCAGTCATATTTGACAAATTATAAAAGCACACCCTTACAGATGCACTTTAGACAAAACAGATATTTCAAAACAGACTTCATAAACCATCTTCTGAAGTAGGAATCAGAAAGGTTCAGGCTACCTTCCAAGCTGTGCTGGTGTCTGGCAGTGTTCAGCTCGTTCTGCTGTTGAACACACCACTCTCTGAGCTGCTCCTGTTGTCTCCTCAGCCTGGCCCTCTGCTCCCCATCCTCCCCTGGGAGGCCCGGCAGCATCCGGACCCCCTCCTGGGTCCTCAGGTGCTCAGTGTTGTTCAGGTCAAACTCTCTCCGGTCACACGGCTGCTGGAAGGCCTGGCGGAAGCCTCCCACAGCCTCCTGCAGGTGGCGCTCATCCTTAGCCTGCCGCTGGTCCAGCAGACAGGCTATGCGGTCGTTACGCACCAGCTCAGCGGCTGGAGGCAAGAAATAAAAACTTCTAAAACAATGAATCAGTTATATGATATGCTATGGCTGTGACTGCTCTCCACCTAAAAAATTTTTTTTATCAGATGCAAGTAGGGTGAAGTGCCTTGTCCAAGGACACAACATCATGTAGCCACAGCCAGGAATCAAACTCACAACCTGATCACAAACCCAGCTGGGGTCAGATCAAGGTCACTCCTTCTGTTCTAGACAGGATGTGACGTCATCCACCTCTGGGCTGCACTTCAGATTCAGATTCAGATTCAGAATACTTTATTGATCCCGAGGGAAACTCCTTCGTATCAACGCAACGGCACACAGTCTCGCAAAGCACACAGGGGTAAGGGTGTGAGGTAAAAGATTAGAAAGTGTACACAGGGATAGGGGGGTGGGGGCAATAACAATAAGTAAAAACTTGAGGTGAGGTGAATCCACACAGGGAGGGGGGGCGGGGGGCAGAGGCTTGGGTAAATGATTATGTACAGACTGTACAACTTACTTACTTACTTACCACTTTCCTTTACTGACTGTTTTTCAACATCCTCTCGTTCCTGTCGTTCCTTCACTTGATAATCAAGCGCAACTTGATCGATCTGAAATAAGAGAACCGATCAGACAGCAGACTTGGTCGAACTGCTGTAGACTTTCGCATGATTATTGAATGACAGCTGCGGTGGCTCTAACTAGACTTCAACTTACCCCAATAGTTCTGACTTTAGCATTAAAAATCCTATCTTGACGTTGCTGCTCTCTATCCCATCTTCTTTCTAGACCAGTCGAAACAACGCGGTTTGAAAGAAGATCACTTTTGTACATTTTACTTTCCGTTGTAATAAATGTGTAACTTTGTTGAGGGATCTATCCGGAATGGAATACTTCAAACATTTCCGTTGCTTAGCAACCCCTTTTTCTCGGTTACCTTCGGATCATCTCGGTTAACTTCGTCCATCATCGGTTAGAATCGTAACGCTCTTACTAAAGCACTCATGTTTGATTAAATCATGATATCTATAGAAATTCTCCAGCTTGGGAGAAGCATACATAAAAATGGACACCTGCAAACATTTTGGAGAATCATCCAATAATTTTATTGTCACATTACTTATTGCGCAAACAGGTTGGTTACAATTAGAACTAATTAATTAATTCCGCTCAATTATTAAATAAATAGGTTATTTAGTCTAGAACAAGCCCATTCCCTTAAACTCATACAGAGCAGTAACTTCAGAAACATACTCTCACAGCCTAATAATGTAAATAAAAACAACATCGCCACAAGCGTAATATTTATATAGCTAGAAATTACCATCCAACATGGCAACATGTTTTTCATAATTATGTTTTATTAGTTTAAACAACCATGGATTTATTTAGATGATTTCCAGCCAGATTCATGCACATTAATCACATGCCCTTAACTATATATCTGGCTGTCCATGTTTGGCCAGTGCAGCTCTGAAGCACTAAGGCACCTTCTAGAACTTCCAAACATCTGTTGGACTTCCTGTTCCTCAACTGGCCCCCCTGGAAGAGAAGACCCCCCGCACCCCCACAGGAGAGAAGAGAAGACCCCCCCATCATGTTAAAGGAACAGATCTGATCCAAACTGAATCCAACACAACAGAACAGAAATACTCATAACGATCTGTTCAGTATAGGATTCAATACTCACCTGTGTGAAATCCCAGAGGATGCCCATTCCTTTCTGCTCAGCATCCTTACAGAGATGTAAACCTGGCCTATCGCTCAGGCTGTCGTCAGTGACACAGCTGTTACTGTTGTACCTGTGTGACCTAATGCCACCCAGGTAAAGCTCTCCAGTACTTAGGTAGAAAACAAACTGAGCATAAGAATAGATATTAGAAATCATAGCTAGATTAGGAAAAAATGCTCTCGACTGAGTGTGGCATGGATGTGGTCTATAATATAGATGAATATGGATGTCTATATAGACTCTATATAGACATCCATAGTGTGAGTGTACAGTATACGGTCCCTCTTAAGCACCTGGGTTTCCTGGTAGTGGCATGGAAACACTATTGGAGTTTTGCCCAGAGCAGGTCCTTGGTCTAAACACAAATGTGATTCCAGGTGTGTCATCTAAACAAGAGGAAGACAATAAATGGAACAATGTTCCAGTTCTAACATGGACTTGTTAAGTTATTAGCTAGCGTATTAACTGGCTTATCATTAGAACCAGTTGGGTTCATTAAGTTTGTGCGGCTATGGTGGTTTGGTTTCCCTCCCTCCCTCCGTCTCTCTCTGTCCCTCTCTCTCTCTCTTTTTAACTCTCTCACTCTCTCCCTCCCTCTCCGTCCCTCTCCTCTTGCAAAATAAAGCTCTACCTGAACCAGTAGGTCCAGAGAGTTGAAACGGAACTATCCAGGAGGACAAGACCTCTAAGAACAGGGTCAGGCAGACACCTACCCCACCATAGGCCAGTATATCATCCCATGTGTCCAGCGTAGGATACACATTCTCCAGGTACCATTTGAAGGGTTTGCATTTCAGCTTGTGTCTCAGCTCCTTCCTCTCAGACACATCTCCTATGTCTATCCCAGTGTTCTGTGGAGGCAGGAGAACAGCAGCTATGACACACAGACCGTGAGCGCATCTTCACCACTACCATGACGATCAGGAGGAGAAGCCTGGACAGGGACTTCCTGAAGCAATCCTGAACAACTTCCTGTTTTTGTATTCAAGCCCAGCAGCTGGCAGCATTGTACATGGAGGCATCATTCTTCAACAGAATCAGTTTGAATCACCATGCAAGATACACAAACATGGAATTTACTGTGGCAGGAAAGAGCAAACATAGAACATATATTAGAGTAAGATGAAGTAGAATGAAAAATAAAGATTAAAAAACAACTAGGAGAGAAAGAGAGAAGCAGAGAGAAGCCATGTAGCAAAGGGCCCAAGGTTGATTCAAACCCAGCCCACTGTGACAAGATAAGGCTGAACAAAACAAACTCAACTGGTTTGACGCAAAGTAAAAAGAGACGGTCTTCTGTTGCACTGATACTCACCTCACAGATCCTGTTTTCAGTAGAACTGCTTTGTTGAAAGACTGGGATTACAATGTACTTGCGTAGCGTACTTTGAGTGGAAGAAAGGCCCATTTTTAAAAATTTGATTGCAGTGTTTACCTCGAAGGGCAAGCTCCAGGCAATGTTGACCAAATGCTTGTATTCATCCATCCAGATCTCTGCGGTTCTCAGAGCGTTTCTCCTCATGTTGAGGGTCAGGTCTGGCAGGTAGGGCTTGTGGTTTCTCTGGATGTGGGCTAGCCTGGAGCAGGGAACCACCTCAATACTCCCTCCACACGTCCACACCTGTCAGCAGGCAGCCACACACATGTACACCCAACAAACTCACTGGATGGAGGATGGAGGGTTTTGATAGCTATCTAACGCCATATAACTTGAGTGCGGACATAACTAGGATGTGGATATAAAACATAGTTTTCTGAGTAAAACGTGTGTGTGTGTGTTTGTAATGTCATGTCTAATCCTTGATTGAAAGATCAAGACATTTTCCTGCTTTTCTTCAGGTGATAGGGTTATGGTTAGGGTCATGATTAGGGTTATTGTTAGGGTCAGGGACAGGGTTAGGGTCAGGGACAGGGTTAGGGTCAGGGACAGGGTTAGGGTTATTGTTAGGGTCAGGGTTAGGGTCAGCGTTAGGGACAGGGTTAGGGTCAGGGACAGGGTTAGGGTTATTGTTAGGGTCAGGGACAGGGTTAGGGTCAGGGACAGGGTTAGGGTCAGGGACAGGGTTAGGGTTATTGTTAGGGTCAGGGTTAGGGTCAGCGTTAGGGACAGGGTTAGGGTCAGGGACAGGGTTAGGGTTATTGTTAGGGTCAGGGACAGGGTTAGGGTCAGGGACAGGGTCAGGGACAGGGTTAGGGTCAGGGACAGGGTCAGGGACAGGGTCAGGGTCAGGGTCAGGGTCAGGGTTAGGGTCAGCGTTAGGGACAGGGTTAGGGTCAGGGTTAGGGACAGGGTCAGGGTTAGGGTCAGCGTTAGGGACAGGGTTAGGGTCAGGGTTAGGGACAGGGTTAGGGTCAGGGTTAGGGTTAGGGTCAGGGTCAGGGTTAGGGTCAGGGTCAGGGTTAGGGTCAGGGACAGGGTTAGGGACAGGGTTAGGGTCAGGGTTAGGGTCAGGGTCAGGGTTAGGGTCAGGGACAGGGTTAGGGACAGGGTTAGGGTCAGGGTTAGGGTCAGGGACAGGGTTAGGGACAGGGTTAGGGTCAGGGTTAGGGTCAGGGTCAGGGTCAGGGTTAGGATTAGGGTTAAGGTCAGGGTTAGGGTCAGGGTTACGGTTAGGGTTACCTAACCTCACCCTTATTCCCAGCTCAACATTCTCCCCTCCATATATGGTCATCCCAGCATCAATAGAGCCGATTTCTTCAAGGAACTTCCTGTCTCCAACCATTATTCCCATAACAGCGGGACTTCTAAATAACAATAAAGACCACAGTGAACTACAAAAAAATATATATAAAGAAAGTATATGTAAATACCAATAATAGTTATAACATATATTTTTAACCTATAAATATATATATTATTTATATGTATATACTATGCATATATAATATATTTGAGTATATATCTATTTACTTTATATTGACTAGTATAGCCAAAACAGACTGTGACATACTGTGACCATGTGTTTCAAAACTGGAGACTAGATATCTTGATATCGTTGATACCATAACGATTTTAAATGGGAAATTATCACCTTTTTTTTAAATCAAAGGGAGCGACTTCCTCCAGGTTCACAGAGGAGGGGACTCACCTGCCTGGCAGTGTGGGGTCGTTGAGCTCGGTGTACTGAGGACTAAAACGCTCATACAGACACCACAGTTTCCAGTCAAAACCATGGGGGGAGCTGATGTAGTGAACCAACTTCAGGTCTGAGAAGTTGATTCTGTCCAGCACAGGAGTTAACACCACACTACGATCACCTTTGATTCGTGCCAGCAGTGGTTCAGCCCTGAGATGAAAACAGCACACACACAGCTGAGGACATGAGTGTGTGTGTGTGTGTGTGTGTGTGCGAGGACATCACATACCCACGTACCACACACGCTCACACACAATCTTCTGTGTGTTCTTACCACTGCTTGTGGACTTCCACATGGGCGTCCAAGATGGCCACCACATCAGCAGAAGCAGCTTTCAAGCCGGACAGGCGAGCTTGAGCCAAACCCTGCTGCTCTCTGTGGCACACACGGATCACAGTCAAGCCAAGGTTCTGGGCCTCAATGGACTGGATGTACACATCGAGCTCCACCTTCAAATTGTCTGGGAGGGGAGAGGGTAATGGAGATGAGGTCACTGTTTATGATTATTAGCCTCTCTCTATAGAGAGGCTAACATCACAGGAAGGGGAGGATTCTAGATATCAGATGGCTTAATGGTTAAGGCATTGGCCTCATGATCGGAAGGTTGTGAGATCGAACCCCGGCTGTGGCTATATGATGTTGTGTCATTGGGCAAGACACTTCACCCTACTTGCCTCAGGGAGAATGTCCCTGTACTTACTGTAAGTTGCTTTGGATAAAAGCGTCTGCTAAATGAATAAATGTAAGTACTATAGAGCATGTGTGCAGGCAGGTAGGTCAGTCTTACTGTTGGAGCTGTGGTCGTCCACCAGGATGAGTTCTCTCAGCAGGTGAGCTGGGGTGTGGCGGATGATGCTACAGATGGCTCTCTGGATGACTGACAGGGCCTCGTCCAGGTAGATCAGCACCACAGCCAAGCTGGGCAGGACTTTAGGATAAGTCATCATCGCACACCTGTTTGGTTTTATTCATCATGTAAGTTGCACAAACACAGAATTTACTGTGGCAGGTGTGTGCAAACAATGACCATATATGGAGCTTAAATAAAAAAAAATTAGGAAAGTATGTTAAACTAACAATATTTTAAAATAAACCAGTTGGAGATCAGATAAAATCAAATAAAAAACTAAACTTAAAGATAAAATAGGAATATATAAAAAATATGGGTGTGAATATATCGTACAGGTGGGAATTATGTAGAAAACTTTATGCAAAAAAAAATCATAATTGTATGCCACACCAAAATATACCAACTTTACCAGGTCAGCTTTACCTGAGAAAAATACCAGTTCAGAAGATGTGCAAGAAAGAGTGGAGCGATAACACGTCAAATGTCACAGGGCAGGTTAAAGCCTCTTTTCCTTTGTATGATATTTCTGATATTTGCATATTAGGTTTTAGTTTTAGCTTTAGTTTTTGTTCATCACCCTTAATGAATGACTCAGAAAAGAATGTGCATCTCTTACTGAAGAGACTGCTTTAAACGCTTCGGGGAGTTGAACCCAACCTTGAACAACACCAACAGTTCCAAGTCAGGTTCAAAACATTTAATAATAATAATACATTTTATTTGGAAGGCGCCTTTCTCGACACTCAAGGACACCGTACACAAATGAGATAAAAGAACACATCAACAACAAACATCAATAAATAAGAATAAAAGTAAAATAAATAAAAAATAGTCAGCTCTACGACTGTGTGACTAAAAGGTCACAGGTCAATGAGACCCCAGCAGCAGGGGTCATCATGAGCCGCTGATCTGACCTCACCTGGGGTGTCGTGTGTCCGGCAGTGTGCGATCCAGCGGCAGCTGATTGCTGAAGAAGGCGTTATAGCCGTACTTCAAGAACAGAGCCTGGGCCTCCATCTGGTCCTCAACAGACAGGCCTGCGCCCCAGTTCTCAAACAGCGGAGAGTCTGGAAACATTTTGGAGGTACCTTTGTGTTCTGCATGTTCTTGTGGTTCTAGCAGTTCAGGCGGTGGAACGTGACTGTCATCTAAGTGTCTCTGCCGGTCTTCCTCAAGCAACTTCTTAATGGCAATCTGATTGCGTTCAAAGACTTGGAATATATCATCTATAAAAAACATGGAGCAGGAAATGATCAATCTGTCTGATTAATTGGCTGCTTTAACAGTAAAATTATTTAAAAACAATTAAAGGGACATGTAAGGTAGCCTATATGTTTGGGGGGATTTGGAGGATATTTTCATAGATATGTAATCAATATATAGGCCTACATATGTAACAAATAGGTCATCAGAATGGAATATTAAATTGCGATGGTTTCATTCATATAATACAATTCTGATCCATTATACAGTAATCCCTCGCTATATCACGGTTCACTTTTCGAAGTTGCACGTTGCGGTTTACTGTAATACTGTATGCACTGTACACGTGCAAAACAGATAAAATACACGTAAATGTCTCTTGTACAAGCAAATTTTCTTAACCAATAATGTCGACAAAACGTTCTGCACCGACAAAGGCACCTGCGGTCGGACCCAGAAGGCAGAGGAAGATGTTAACAGTCGCAGAAAAAGTTAAACTTCTGGACATGCTAAAGGAGGGTAAAAGCTGTGCGGCTGTAGGTCGGCATTACGGAATGCATGAATCTTTAATAAAAATGTAATTGTACAGTTTAATAATTGTTAAAAAAATTAAGGTTTCTACTTCACGGATTTCACTTATCACGGGTGCTTTTTGGAACGTAACCCCCGTGAAAATGAGGGATTACTGTATTTCCTCACTCTATATTTCCCAGCATTTACAGTTTAAGCTGAAACTAGTATATCAACATTGTGCACAGTCCACAGTGGTGATAACAGATCTGTGTTTGAGCGTGTGTGGTACATGGGTACATGATGTACACACACGTGTCGAACCCAGTACAGAAACCCTACCTGAAGTTCCATTCTTAACACCAAGTCTTAAAGTCTTGACAGGTTTTACTCACAGAAGTTTTGTAAATGTTTTTCCAGAACAGAAATCTTTTCATTAAGTTCAGCAGGTATGTCCACCCGTAGCTTCTGAGTACTGGTGATGTTACTGATGAGTTTGGTGGATATGAAGATAATCAGAAAGATTCCCCCCACTGCCGTGCAAAAACGCTTGGTGTAGTAGGTAGTCCTCATGGTTAGGTACTGGGACATTCTCCAGGTCTACCAAGGCTGAACTTGACGTGTTGTCAAAACTGGTTGGGCAAATCTGAGGGAGATTTTTTTTAATGCAAAAACTATTTGTGGTAGTGTCCTGTGCAGTAGTAGAGCTTGCCTAGTAACTGAGTCTTTTACCTGCTCATTAGATTTGCTTTTTTCTTACCTAAACGTTCCTGACCTGAACTAAACGTTCAACCCAAAGCAAAAATAATTTAAATGAATTATTAAGTCTCAACCCAGTGTTTTATTTTACACTTTGTAAGTCAATACAAACTATCATTTGTTCATCATTATATTCAAGATAATAAAATCACAATAGATTAGAAAACCATCAAATAATATACAAAACCCCTCCCAGACCAGGAGTCTGTCCATTCAAAACAAGGAAAAAAACTCGCAGGAAAGCTTAAAAAAAGCCCAATAAAACACCTTCCTGATCAAACTGAAAAGAACAATGAGGCTCTTGTTACACAACTATCTTCCTAATGTACGTTTTCACAATTTGTTTGCCTTTCTTCGAAGCAGTGTGCTTTGTGATTTCACAAATTGCTGTGATGCGTCAGAGCAACACCCTTTTTGGGTCTGGAGAGTAACTTAAACACACCCTCTCATGTCCAGCGAGCAGGGCCAGGGAGCAGGGCCTATTGGCCAGGGAGCAGGATTTGTTGGCCAGGGAGCAGGGCCTGTTGGCCAGGGAGCAGGATCTGTTGGCCAGGGAGCAGGATCTGTTGGCCAGGGAGCAGGGCCTATTGGACAGGGAGCAGGGCCTATTGGCCAGGGAGCAGGGCCTGTTGGCCAGGGAGCAGGGCCTATTGGCCAGGGAGCAGGGCCTATTGGCCGGGCACTGACAGCCCTGAGATGGGCCCCCTGTCTCAGTTGAACCAGGTTGTGTTGAGCTGGGTCTGGTTTCTAATGCTGGTGTCCATCTTCAACACCTCCCTGATGGCCATGGTGGCGTAGGTGGAGGACGGCAGGGAGAAATCCATCCTTAGGGCTCGGTATTTACCCTCTGGAGGGAGGGAGGTAAAATAAGAGAAAGGGAAATTATTATCGATTCAGAGATAAGAGGAGAGACAGAAAGAGAGGGAGAGAGAGAGAGAGAGAGAGCGAGAGAGTGAGCGAGAGAAAGAGAGAGAGAGAGAGAGTGAGCGAGAGAGAGAGAGAGAGAGAGAGAGAGAGAGAGTGAGCGAGAGAGAGAGAGAGAGAGAGAGAGAGAGAGGAGAGACTTGTTTGAAGGAGAAAACAGTGACACCCGGTGGAGATGAGGAGAACACCATGCTGGGTGTTCAGACCTCAGGACCAGCAGCCTCTGCCTCACCTGTGTTGAAGACTGGTGCAGGTTTGTTCTCTAACTTCTCCACGTCTGTGTGCACCAGGGAAATCCGGGGGTCATCGTAGCGAATCACCTCCCTTCAGGAAGTA
Organism: Neosalanx taihuensis; assembly: GCA_030340665.1. Lineage (NCBI taxonomy): Eukaryota > Metazoa > Chordata > Actinopteri > Osmeriformes > Salangidae > Neosalanx > Neosalanx taihuensis. The sequence continues at coordinate 1,399,680 of CM059290.1, forward strand.
AAAGGACAGGAGATCTTTAGGCACATGGTTCCTCAGCCACGCCCCCAGAGGGTACCTGCAGCAGCAGGGGGGGGGCAGGCTAGCAGGGGGAGGGCCAGGCTAGCAGGGCCAGGCTAGCAGGAGGAGGGCCAGGCTAGCAGGGGGAGGGGGGGGGGCAGGCTAGCAGGGGGAGGGCCAGGCTAGCAGGGGGAGGGCCAGGCTAGCTGGGGGAGGGCCAGGCTAGCAGGGGGAGGGCCAGGTTAGCAGGGGAAGGGCCAGATTAGCAGGGGGAGGGTCAGGCTAGCAGGGGGAGGGCCAGGCTAGCAGGGGAAGGGGCAGGCTAGCAGGGGGAGGGCCAGGCTAGCAGGGGGAGGGCCAGGCTAGCAGGGGGAGGGGCAGGCTAGCAGGGGGAGGGGCAGGTTAGCAGGGGGAGGGGGGGGGGGCAGGCTAGCAGGGGGAGGGCCAGGCTAGCAGGGGGAGGGCCAGGCTAGCAGGGGGAGGGTCAGGCTAGCAGGGGGAGGGCCAGGCTAGCAGGGGGAGGGTCAGGCTAGCAGGGGGAGGGCCAGGCTAGCAGGGGGAGGGCCAGGCTAGCAGGGGGAGGGCCAGGCTAGCAGGGGGAGGGTCAGGCTAGCAGGGGGAGGGCCAGGCTAGCAGGGGGAGGGCCAGGCTAGCAGGGGGAGGGGCAGGCTAGCAGGGGGAGGGGCAGGTTAGCAGGGGGAGGGGGGGGGGGGGGGGGGGGGCAGGCTAGCAGGGGGAGGGCCAGGCTAGCTGGGGGAGGGCCAGGCTAGCAGGGGGAGGGGCAGGCTAGCAGGGGGAGGGCCAGGTTAGCAGGGGGAGGGCCAGGCTAGCAGGGGGAGGGCCAGGCTAGCAGGGGGAGGGGCAGGCTAGCAGGGGGAGGGGCAGGCTAGCAGGGGGAGGGCCAGGCTAGCAGGGGGAGGGGCAGGCTAGCAGGGGGAGGGGCAGGCTAGCAGGGGGAGGGCCAGGTTAGCAGGGGGAGGGGCAGGCTAGCAGGGGGAGGGCCAGGCTAGCAGGGGGAGGGGCAGGCTAGCAGTGGGAGGGGCAGGCTAGCAGGGGGAGGGCCAGGTTAGCAGGGGGAGGGGCAGGCTAGCAGGGGGAGGGGCAGGCTAGCAGGGGGAGGGGCAGGCTAGCAGGGGGAGGGCCAGGTTAGCAGGGGGAGGGCCAGGTTAGCAGGGGGAGGGGCAGGCTAGCAGGGGGAGGGGCAGGCTCACCACTGGACGTCGCTGGGTCGGATGATGATGCGGCGGTACGCCCCAGCTAGAGAGTAATCCCTCACTTTGTGCCTCATGTTGTCAATGTCCAGTTTATCTGCTTCCAGAAGCTCCCGGTAGCCCTTCCCCACTGCAGGGACACCACACATAAAACACACATACGGACGATCACATTTAGAAACATCCGTTTTCATTGATTCAAGAGAATGATAATCATAACAGATTAGAAACCCACCGAATAATAATAATAATAAAATGTCTTAATAATAGTGTAGCTGAACATCTTACCGTGGTGGGTGGGGTAGATGACATCAAATCCAGGCAGAGGCATGACGACGTCATGGATGGAGCGCTGCTCTGCCTCCTCTGCAGACAGGACAAACGCAGTACCTGGAGGGACAGCACACACAGGTTAACCACACACACACACCTCACACAGCTCCACCTCACCCACCCACACACACACCACACCCCACACACACACCTCCTTTGAGGACCAGGTCTCCCTCCACAGCCTTGAGACCGAAGGCCTCTACCCTCCGGCTCACCATGGTGTTCCACACATAGCTCTGGTAGCTGTGGATGTACATGAGACGGTTGTTCCGGGGGATCTGAGGAGAGGAGACAAGTTAGCAGCCACACACACACACGCTCCAGACACACACACACACGCTCCAGACACACACACACGCTCCAGACACACACACATGCCCCACACACACACACACACACACACGCTCTAGACACGCACACATGCCCCACACGCACACATGTTGTTTTAGCGTCCGTCAGGTGTGTGGAGAGGGTGAGGGGGTGAGAGGGTGAGGGGGTGAGAGGGTGAGGGGGTGAGGGGGTGAGGGGGTGAGAGGGTGAGGGGGTGAGAGGGTGAGAGGGTGAGGGGGTGAGGTGGTGAGAGGGTGAGAGGGTGAGGGGGTGAGAGGGTGAGGGGGTGAGGGGGTGAGAGGGTGAGAGGGTGAGGGGGTGAGAGGGTGAGGGGGTGAGAGGGTGAGAGGGTGAGCTCACCTGTCCGAAGGCAGTGATGATGTTCTTCATCCCATGTGTGGACAGCCCTCTGAGCAGCTGGCCCTCCACGCAGCGTTTCATTGGAAGCTTCCTCAGGGCTGCCTCAGGGTCCTGAGACTCCGCCCACTCCTGCCGGCAGCGTACCAGGAAGCTCTTCTCCGCTGCGCCGGGGGGGAACAAAGCACAACCTCACGGTCCACATCACTGCGTTTACGGTTTGACCAACACGCCCCACAAAGACCGCATCGCCATGGCTACGCCAGCAAAAATAGAGAGAGAGAGAGAGAGAGAGAGAGAGAGAGAGAGAGAGAGAGAGAGAGAGAGAGAGAGAGAGAGAGAGACACTTCACCTCCAGATCGAGGCTTGAGGATGAGGTCCACCACTTCGCTCCAGTTGTTCTGTAGTATGGCCCTGGGTTCAAACACAACACAGGTGCCTGGTCAGGCTCCAGTCTCCTCATCCAGGGTGGGGGGGGAGGGGAGGGGGTGGTTATGGAAGCGTGTTGGAGTATGAATCCCTGGTCCAGGTCTTACCTGCCGACCTGGTATGTGGGCACGGCTGTGGTGCCGAAGCGCTGCATGCCATAGTAGTTCAGGAAGCCTGTGTCTCTGAGGGACGACATGGCCTGCTGCATCTGCTCATCTGTCCCTGTCACGTTCCTGTCAACAGGGGAGACCACCAATCACAGCACCAGGTGAGCCCACCAATCACAGCAACAGGTGAGCCCACCAATCACAGCAACAGGTGAGCCCACCAATCACAGCAACAGGTGAGCCCACTAATCTCACCTCCAAACATGTTCCTTATTAGAGGAACTGACAGCAGGTGTGACTGATTCAGAACAGCAGAGATCTGCCAGCCTGTAGGATCCTCACCTGATGACCACAGTGAAGTGGTTCCCCTGCAGTTCTCCAAGCTTCAGAGGGTGGCTTTTATACATGAAGTTCCCCAGCTTGAAGTTCATGAGGCACTTGTTGAGATGAGACAGTCTCTCTGCTGTTATCCTGAGGAGAGAACCACCTCACTGTTATCCTGAGGAGAGAACCCTCAGCTGTCCATCCATCGTCCACAAGGCAGAGAGAAGCTCACAGACACACGATGACGTCGCTGGTGTGACACTTACTTGAACACGGCGATCTCCTGCACGGTGATCGCTCTCTTGTCTTTGGTTCCCATGTAGGAAAACACATTAGGTCTGAGCCTAGAGGAGGAGGGGAGGGAGGAGGGGAGGGAGGAGGGGAGGGAGGAGGGGAGGGAGGAGTGGAGGGAGACATGGAATCACAACAGACACTTCTGCTCTCTGGCTGAGTACATTTCAAATAGAATTTCTCAAGGTGTAGTGCTAAAATCGATGAGTAAAGAGGTGTCATAGATCAGTGGTTCTCAACCCTGGTCCTCAGGGCCTCACTGTCCTGCATGCTTTAGATGTTTCCCTGCTCCAAGACACCTGATTCAAATGAATGAGTCATTATGAAGCTCAGCAGAAGCCTGATAATGACAATTCATTAGCATCAGGTGTGTTGGAAGGGGGAAACATCTAAAACATGCAGAACATTGGGCCCTGAGGACCAGGGTTGAGAACCACTGTCATAGATGAAGGTTCTTTGAAAGGGGAGACCTCCTTGTGGGGCTGCTAATGGTGTACAGAGTACCATGAGGTAATGGTGTTGTGTTAAGTTGACGAGCGTAGAGGTGTGGTCTGGTGTAAAAAAAAGCAGTGCGTTCATTCAAACCTGAGAAATTTGGACAGCACGTTAATGGCTTCCATTGTGTCCTTGTTCTCCTTGTACAGGACAAAGTGGCAGAAGTTGCCACGGTTTTTGGGCCACGAGTGTTTTCTGGGAGCTTCCGAAGGGGATTTCAAAAAAAAGATGGTGGTGAGAGAAGCGTTCTTACACAGACATCATCATCTTCAAAAGGTAAAACCTCACATCCTAACTAACCACTTTTTAACAGGTCATTAAAACAAAACATGAAAAGCATTTCAAATGTACCCTAACTCCATCCCTCTCTTTTACCTCAGGAAGATCTCTTGAATTTGTGGGTTAGTAGGTTGCTAACACCTAAAACAACACTGTCTCTAGAGATGAAGGGTCAAAAGCCCCTCTTGCCTCTCCTCTCTTGGCAGAGCGGAACAGAATATCTTACCTGCTGCTGTTTTGACCTCTGTCCACCCAGAGATAAGCACAAGGAGGATAGAAGAACGTTACTAAGAAATGCCAAGTAGCTCAGACAGATGAGTGTGGAGGTCTGCATGCAGGGGGCGCTAGAGAGCCACGTCTTACTGTCTCAGTACAGCAGAAGAACCACCACACAAAGGCAGGACAGCCATCGTCTGGTTCAGTAAGAGGATGTTGGCTCTTTGTGAGTGTCTGCTACAGAAGATGCTACACCCATGCACACCCTGGGGGTGTCTGGTGATACAGGTGCTTTACTGACAGGCTGAGATCCAGATTTGGGGCGTTTCATCGACTGGAGTTCCCAGTCAGGTCTGGATCTGAGGCCAGCGTCATGCAGATGGCTCAGCGTGGCACATGCACCCCCCCCCCCCCCCCCACCCCGTTCCTCTGAGCCGAAACATCCCCAACAGACGGCTGAAGATGTGGACACCAGGATGGATCTAGCATGCAGCAGAACTCTGCAACCACCCAGGACAACATGGGGAGTCTAGGGAAGCGCAGACTGAATGATCCCCTGAAAATCCATGATGGATACTTAAGGCTCCAGCAGATGCTTCCATCTCCCCCCTCCTGTGTTGCTGCTTCACCCAGACACACCTGAGAGGACGCTCAACATCGTTTCCATCATTCAGAAAACGAACAGGGAGGGGAGGGATATGACTTCCAGGGCGATTATCAAACCACAACCAATGACGTCGTGCTGCATGTTTTTACCTGCCAGAGCTCTCTTCCCTGCAGCATGGTACGCCACGATGAACTTCTTTCCTTCCCTCTCCTCGGTCTTGGTCTCCAGACCAGGGTACTGCGTCTTGATGGCTTTATGGACCAGGGTTCGCTTCTCTTTCGTGTCATCGACCACCTGAGCAGAAACATTGAAAACATGTCAACAGGGTTGTTTAACAGACTGGCGCTCTTTTGATGCTCGTCTTTCATTCACATTTCGCCTGCCTGCCTCCCCCCCTCCCTGCCTCCCCCCCCCTCCCTGCCTCCCCCCCTCCCTGCCTCCCCCCCCTCGCTCCTCCCAAACTTTCATGCCGTGATGTAGCCGTGTGCTTGCCTGTCATACAGCCCCCCATCATGCTGACTGACCCGTGTTCTGAAGGAGCACCGCGTCTATAAACCATGTGACTGACCTCGATGGACACGTTCCCCTCCTTGTTCTTAAACAGCTGAAGTTCTCCCAGCTGCTGCTTCTGTTCCTCTGACAGAACCTCCGTGGCCTCCTCTGGTTCCTCCACCTCCGGAACCTCCTGCAGTACAACAGAGCCCAGTGTGACATGAACCACCTTCAGCTGTGGGTGCTTGTGGCAGGGTGGGAGGGAGGAGAGGTATCACTCACCTCAGGCATGGGAGGGATGGACAGGTCATCCAGCTGGACTCTCTTCCCATCTCGGTTGATCTCATGCACCACAAAGTCAGAATACCTGAGGCACAATATAACACCGATTATGCATTCATTTTTTTTAAAGGATGTTTAAAGAGACAGACAGACAGACACACACACACACAGACACACACACAAACACACACACCTGCTCACCGTTCTTTCAGGATACCAGAAAAGCCTTCATGTTCGCTGACATACTTCAGAATCCCCACGTCTTTCTCAGTCAACCCGTGCTTCATCATATCGGCAAACGTCTCCCCTTCTGGCCTCTCCCCATCCTCCTCCTCCTCTTCCTCCTCCTCTAGCCCGGCCGCTGGCTCCTCGTCTTCCTCCTGGGCGGGACAGTGGGAGATCTCTCCGTTCTTCCCATCAGCCTCCACCTTGGGTCTCTTGGTGCTGCGGCTTGGCTCTCCCCCTGGACATGTCCTCTTCTCCCCTGCCACAGCCGGAGGCAGCGCAGGCTCCAAGTCCTCCATGGGGATGAAGCTGGAGGCAGAAGGAGGCAGACTGAGGCAGACAGACCGGAGGCAGACTGAGGCAGGACGCAGACTGAGGCAGGAAGCAGACTGAGGCAGACAGACAGGAGGCAGGACGCAGACTGAGGCAGGAAGCAGACTGAGGCAGACAGACAGGAGGCAGACTGAGGCAGGAAGCAGACAGACAGGAGGCAGACTGAGGCAGGAAGCAGACAGACAGGAGGCAGACTGAGGCAGGAAGCAGACAGACAGGAGGCAGACTGAGGCAGGAAGCAGACAGACAGGAGGCAGACTGAGGCAGGAAGCAGACAGACAGGAGGCAGACTGAGGCAGGAAGCAGACAGACAGGAGGCAGACTGAGGCAGGAAGCAGACAGACAGGAGGCAGACTGAGGTAGGAAGCAGACTGAGGCAGACTGAGGCAGGAAGCAGACTGAGGCAGGACGCAGACTGAGGCAGGAAGCAGACTGAGGCAGACTGACAGGAGGCAGACTGAGGCAGGAAGCAGACAGACAGGAGGCAGACTGAGGCAGGAAGCAGACAGACAGGAGGCAGACTAAGGCAGGAAGCAGACAGACAGGAGGCAGACTGAGGTAGGAAGCAGACTGAGGCAGACTGAGGCAGGAAGCAGACAGACAGGAGGCAGACTGAGGCAGGAAGCAGACAGACAGGAGGCAGACTGAGGTAGGAAGCAGACAGACAGGAGGGAGACTGAGGTAGGAAGCAGACTGAGGCAGACTGAGGTAGGAAGCAGACTGAGGCAGGACGCAGACTGAGGCAGGAAGCAGACTGAGGCAGACAGACAGGAGGCAGACTGAGGCAGGAAGCAGACAGACAGGAGGCAGACTGAGGCAGGAAGCAGACAGACAGGAGGCAGACTGAGGCAGGAAGCAGACAGACAGGAGGCAGACTGAGGCAGGAAGCAGACAGACAGGAGGCAGACTGAGGTAGGAAGCAGACTGAGGCAGACTGAGGCAGGAAGCAGACAGACAGGAGGCAGACTGAGGCAGGAAGCAGACAGACAGGAGGCAGACTGAGGCAGGAAGCAGACAGACAGGAGGCAGACTGAGGTAGGAAGCAGACTGAGGCAGACTGAGGTAGGAAGCAGACAGACAGGAGGCAGACTGAGGCAGGAAGCAGACAGACAGGAGGCAGACTGAGGTAGGAAGCAGACTGAGGCAGACTGAGGCAGGAAGCAGACAGACAGGAGGCAGACTGAGGCAGGAAGCAGACAGACAGGAGGCAGACTGAGGTAGGAAGCAGACTGAGGCAGACTGAGGTAGGAAGCAGACAGACAGGAGGCAGACTGAGGCAGGAAGCAGACAGACAGGAGGCAGACTGAGGTAGGAAGCAGACTGAGGCAGACTGAGGTAGGAAGCAGACAGACAGGAGGCAGACTGAGGTAGGAAGCAGACTGAGGCAGCCTTGAATCAACAAGGTTGTTTGAGGTGTAGTTCTATGGGGCGTATGTCAGGCCCTCTGACATTGCTTGTAAAAATGACTAAACAAATAGTGTTTCTCTCTCACCATGCTGAACCTGTTGAGATGGTTTATTCAAATCTTCTCAACATGAGATGGGCTTTACCGTTGTGGACAGTTTGGTAATGTTCTGTAGCGGTTATACTCACAGCTTGTGGTAGAAGGGATGCAGACAGAGCAGAGGAGGACTGGAAGGTGTCAGACGAATCCTCCAGAGTCTGTGAGTCTGATACTGAGAGCGGAGTACAGATGCACTGGACCTGGAATAGTAATAAGAACATCTAAGTAAATACTGTCCAGGTAGACATTCTCCGTCAACTTCTGCAACTACTCATTCTTCCCGTTATTTTAGGCAACATGATCTTAATACAAGTGCAACAACTTAGCGCCCAAAGTCCCATGAATACTAAGACAATCAGAACCATTTCTTGATCATATTTATTTAAGAGCGCCAGGAAATGTTGGTTTTCTGACTGCTGTTGTCCAATAAATAACATCTACAAGGTCATTTTAATGACCGAGATCTAGAATAAAGTTAACTAGAATTAAACAAGTTAGACTTCCATATTTAGCAGCATATCCTGCTAACAAGAGTAGCTTAGCACAGCAGATCTAAAGACAGCAAATCTAAACATGTTAGCTGACTACTGTCTGGACAAACATTAGCAATCTAACAGACAAAACAATCAAACCAAGATGTTTCACTGCTTCACTGCTTTACCTGCAGACAGAGATCATAAAGCAGCGCGTGCAGTGTTACCTACAGACAGGGATCAGCAGCGCGTGCAGTGTAGTCTTCCTAAGCACGTGCGCTCACTGCATTCCGGAAGTTGTCATGCTCTGAAGCCCCGCCTCCTGGAAACAGCTATTCGCTTAATTTCATGTCAGTCACCGAACGTCACCCTCTCTTTACAGAGCATTTATGAATAAACTCATGAATATACAGTTAGACCAAACATACATTATTATAAATGCATGACTTCAAAGGGTGAACAGATTTTATTTGGCCCAAGAGATCTATATTATAACTCCTTGGGCTTTACAGTTCAGCTGCAGGCTGGGGCCAGTGCGTCGTAGCATCATGGCTTTAAATAATGTCTAATAATGTCTCGACAAACTAATTAATTTCGCATCCTTAAAAGCTAAAGATAAGATAAGGTAAGAAAAACCTTTATTTGTCTCCCAGGGGTGGAAATTGCAGTCCACAACAGCAGCAGGTTAAAGTACAGCACCCAGAGTTGCAGGGTAAATAACAATAAAGGGGACACGATATAAAACAATACTACAATATAAATAAGAATTATAGAATAAAAGTCAAAGTCAAGTACGAAGTTAAGTGAAATAAATAAAGCAAAAAAAAAATAAAAAAAAATATTCAGTATTATTATATAACAGTGCTGCTTCACAGCATGAATCCCCGCCGACTTTCCCGCTCAGCTGTCCCCTGCCACGTGCTGTGTCACACCTGAGCTGGACCCACAGGGTCGTCAATGATAAAACACACTGCGTGACAGTTGCGCGCGGCCTCGTGGCTCCACAGTGCTCGAGCGGGTCTCCTCCTCCTGACGACAGAGGGAGCGCGCGCTCTCCGGAAAGTCGAGAGAGAGGAGAGCGAGAGAACCCGGGTTCTGCTGCTGCTGCTGCTGCCTGCTCTGCTGGAAGGAGGACAACATCATGAGCTCCAGGAAAGGTACGTTACTATGTCTTCTTAAACAGCCCTGTCTCGTGCATGTTAGAGGTAAAAGGGAAACCCTTCCTCCCCTCGCGTGAGCGGCGCAAGCGATGCTGAGACAGGACCAGTCAGTTTGCAGACTGATGTGTTTCCTCTCTCTCTCTCCTTCTCCGTGACCGGACGTCGGTCATGCCTGCGCGTGAATATAATCTCACCCAGTGATGGCCATCCAGGCCCGGAAGAGGAGGCCGAAGGGGAAGAAGGAGAAGACGGCTCACAGGAGGTAAGGAGGGCGGCGGTCTGGAGGCTGGAGGCTGGAGAGGCTGGAGGAGGTGCACCTTGTTTGAGGGGATCTGTGTGTTTAGTAGCGCGTGGCACCAAGCTCTGCTTTAAGACAGAGGCACGAGCGACACATTGTAACCCTTAATGTCTGTCAAGGTAAACAGTTTACTAAGAGGGAGAGCGTGCAGGTGGTGGAACCCAGACTAGAATTGGCCTCTGCGGATCGAGTCCAACAGTATGGTGTCGGAAGTTGCCATTGGCAACGTGTCGACGGGTCGGTATTTCTGTGTCTTGTTCCTGTTTGAATATGCCCATAATAAAGCCTGTACTTCCCACTGCATGTAGCTGAGCTTCTGTGAGAGATGACAGTTAACAAGCTCACACAGATGAGGCAGCTCGTGGCCTTCTGCACTGGACACTGGATAAATAAGCCGCGCGATTACAACGTTTGTCGTCTTAAGGCAGTTGGTTATTAATGAATCGTAGGAGAGTTTGTCTGCTCTCCCCGTGATGTAACAGTGTCTGTACGGTTCAAGGCACGTTGTTCGAGCCGGTGCGTGTGTGTGTGTGTGTGTTTGTGTGTGTGTGTGTGTGTGTGTGTGTGTGTGTGTGTGTGTGTGTGTGTGTGTGTGTGTGTGTGTGTGTGTGTGTGTGTGTGTGTGTGTGCAGTCAACTCTTTAGATGAAGCGCAGCGGTCGCTGCGCGCGCCTGCACGCGGCGCAGCGGCTCTGTAAAGTGCACGCGATCTGGTCTGAAACGAATGAGACTTGTTCATGGCACGCTTCTATTGGACTGACGTCACTAGTGTGGCCGCCTGCATCAATTTGGTGATGGTTGTGCCCACACACACGCACACACACAACACACGGCTCTGTGGAAGGTACTAGAATCATTCATATCTGTTGGTTCAACATACGTCATTAACTCCTCCCCGCGCGCTGTAATAATTTGCAAACATGTTCTTATCATTCTCAAAGCTCAATTATTCGTTTTACAAGATGGCGTTATTGTGTTTAAATCGCAAGACTGAACGCATTTCTGAAGAGAGCAGCAATAATGGACTCATTGTAAAGCGTGGATGTTCGACCTTGTTTCCGAGTCTTCTGAGTATAGAAGTGTTCCTCTGTAGAAGAATACTGTGATGTCAAAGATGCACTGTGTTCAGAGGAGACATTAACAAGACTTCCTGTCACATTTCACTCTGTTTGTGTGTTGTGTGTGTCTGTGTTTGTGTGGTGTCTGTGTTGTGTTTGTGTTGACTGTATGTTGAGTTTGTGTTTGTGTTGAGTTTGTGGTTGTGTTGTGTTTGTGTTGTGTTTGTGTTGAGTTTGTGTTGAGTTTGTTTGTGTTGAGTTTGTGGTTGTGTTGTGTTTGTGTTGTTTGTGTTGTGTTTGTGTTGTTTGTGTTGGCTCTGGAGTAGTGGAACAGGATTTGAGAATGGTACTACCAGACAGAACTGGGACAACACACGCACGCACACACGCACCCCACACGCACGCATGCACCCACACACACGCACGCACACACCCCACACCCACATCCTGACTATACAAAGAAAAAGGTCAACAATGTTTAATAAGAGCCATAGTTCCAGTCATGTGTTTGTTATTGAGAATAAAATGCAGTCCTGAATCCTCCCCCTCAGTCCCTGCTGAGGTACCCCTCCCTCATCTCATCCTCCTTCCCAACCCCACTGACCCCTCCGCACCCCACAGGACCCCCCCCTCCAGGACCCTCCGCACCCCACAGGACCCCCCCCCCCCCTCCACACCCCACAGGACCCCCCCCCCTCCACACCCCACAGGACCCCCCCCCTCCAGGACCCTCCACACCCCACAGGCCCCCCCCCCTCCACACCCCACAGGACCCCCCCCCCTCCACACCCACAGCAGACAGCAGAGTCTCACACACACAGCTGGAAAGACAGAAACCCTTCATTGTTAATAGAACGAGGGCTAATAGACTAGAGGTGAGTGTGACTCATCTGAGATAGGGCAGTTTGATTGTGTCTGAGTGCTGAGCAGATAGAGAAAGTGTGTGTGTGTGTGTGTGTGTGTTTGAGAGTGGAGTTGTGTACATCTCGCCACTCAAGACAAAATTCCCATCCAGTTCACTTCTCCTAGCCAAGCTTCTCTCGTTCTGATATGAACAGAAGTGCTGGCAGCAGGTGTTCACCTGCAGGGGGCAGCGTCCCAGCAGCAGTGGAAGGCCTCAGTCCAGGTGTTTTCATAGAGGAAGATCACGACACATCACCTGCATGTTGTTTAGTGTTCTGGAGTGGCTGGATCATGTTGTTGCATCCAGCACAATGAGGTCAGTGCTGCTGCATACATTATTAAACGCAGGGAAAATTCATAATTTAGAGACCGTTCTACGGGAAAATCCTGTTTCCTTTAAGTAGGTATTGTGTTTGACACAGAACAACAAGACAAAAACTTTCTGTTAAAAAAAGACTTAACATAAACTCGATCTAACGTTTCCAGATATCACATTTAGAAGTCTGAATTCAGGAAAGGAGTGTTACTAAAGTATTACAGCTTCAGAAACAATGTTATAACTCAATGGAACACCTCAAGAAGGTTTTACATTTAGTCATTTATCAGACGCTCTTATCCAGAGTGACTTACAGCAAGTACAAGGACATTCCCTCCTGAGGCAAGTAGAGTGAAGTGCCTTGACCAAGGACACAACGTCATATTGGCACTTCCGGGTAATCGAACCGGCAACCTTCTGATTACTAGCTTGACTCCCTAATCACTCAGCCACCTGACTCCCCAAGTTTTAAGTCTGCCTTAATCAGCTCTGCTAATGAGCTGAATTGATTCCCAGACTAGACTGTTTAAGAGCCCCCCCCCCCCCCCACAGACTGGCTGCCCAGTAGCATGCATGTTAGTTAGATCCTGCGGTTGCTAGGTAACTCCCTTGGATACCCTCCTGAAGGAGGAGGGGCAAGCGCTGCGTCATGCTCCACATGTGAGGTGGGCTAAGGAGCGAGGGGTGTGTGTGTGTGTAGAGACACTGGAGGGATGTGTGTGTGTGTAGAGACACTGGAGGGATGTGTATGTGTTTGTGTGTGGAGGAAAGCCGAGGTGATGTGTGTGTGTGTGCATGGAGAGGGAAGTGTGTGTGTGTGTGTGTTGATTGGACTCCGGGGGGGTGTGTGTGTGTGAGGGGGCCAGGCGCTGTACATCGCTCCCTGCCTGGCAGATTTGTGTTCTCAGCCAATCCGGCTTCATCAATACTGCTGCCTGGGTGGATGTGATGGATCAGAGATCAGCTGACCTGAGCTGGGGGGGAGCGGGGGGGGGGGGGACAGGGGGGTGAGTGAGCACTTAAGCAGCTGCAGGGAAAAGAGTGATGAGAAGGAGATCAGGGTCGGGGAGAATGAGAGGGAGGAGGAGAGAGAGAGAGAGAGAGAGGGGGGAGGAGAGAAAGGGGGAGAGAGAGAAAGGGGCAGGGAAGAGAGAGGGAAAGCAAGTGTTGGAGAGTATATCAAGGGGATGGAGGGTGAGAGAGGGGGGGAGGGGACAGAGAGAGGGAGAGATGCCAGGGGGAGGAGGTGGGAGAAGAAGCGATTGTCAGCTGTGTGTGGTGCCTGGTCAGACCCTGGCTGATGTACAGATCTGTGTGTGTGTGTGTGTGTGTGTGTGTGCTGCTGCTGAGTCTCTCCATGCTGAGTCTCACTCTGTATAGCTTACTGGATGTGGTTTGGAGTGAATGTAGTGTTTCCACTGGTGGAGCTTTCAGAATGACACGCAGGACTGCAAAATACAAGCCCACTTTGACAAAACTGTCTACTATAATATCAATAGTAGGATCTATATCTGATATAATATCATAATGTTTAAATAATAAATGTTGAAGAGAAGAATCCTTGGCTGATCGTGTCCATCATCACATGAGCCCAGTCCTCCTCCATGTCCAGGACCCAGGGGCAGGCTGGGAGCTTTATCAGGGCATGTAATCCTGCAGAGTGGGTCACAGCCTGGGAGGGTGAAGCCTCACACCTCAGTGCTGCCCCCTGCTGGGCAACAGCAGAGACTGAGGAGCTGAGAAGTGACTTGACGTAATAAAGCAATACCAAAGACATACATGGGATGTCATGATATCAGTATTTCATCCTAGTTCTTTCCCTATAATTTCTCTCTCTCTCTCTCACTCTCTCTCTCTCTCTCTCTCTCTCTGTCTCTCTCTCTCTCTCTCTCTCTGTCTCTCTCTCTCTCTCTGTCTGTCTGTCTCTCTCTCTCTCTCTCTGTCTCTCTCTCTGTCTCTCTCTCTCTCACATCCTCTCTCACATACTCTCTCTCTCTCTCTCTCTCTCTCTCTCTCTGTCTCTGAAACATGCTGTAGCGTCAGCGTGCTTCTCACACACGTAAACATCACAGTAGTCGTATGATATAAGATCATGCGAGCAGCTCTTGATCCTGAAGCGTGTCTGAAGCCCGAGTACTGTCCTCTGCACGCTCTCCCTCCCTCTCTCTCTCTCACACACACGCGTGTGTGTGTGTGTGTGTGTGCAGCTTGTCAGGATGCGTGTGGAGACTCTGTCTTTCTCTTATTGCATTTAAAGATTAAGCAGCATGAGGTCATCAGAGGAAGAACCTGGTGGAGGCTTCAGTGTTTCCTGGGACTTCCTCTCTGAAGGAGGGCCCAAAGCAGAGCTCCTGAACAACCAGCCTGAACAACCAGCCTGAACAACCAGCCTGAACAACCAGCCTGAACAACCAGAAGAGCAGCTGAGGATCCTGACATGTTATAACTGTGTGCTGACGGCTCATACAGAAGTCATACACAGTTAAAACACACATCTCTTCATCTCTTGTTAGAGAAGCTGCTGTCTGATGTGTGTGTTCAGACTGGGTGTGCTGCTCCTGCATCACAGGAGCTTTCCTGGGTTAACTTGCCTGGTCCAGTAAGAAGCTCTCCTTCATCTTCTCAGTGTTAGAGTTAGGCCCCGGGTTAGGGTTAGTCCCAGTGTTAGGGTTAGTCCCAGTGTTAAGGTTAGTCCCAGTGTTAGGGTTAGTCCCAATGTTAAGGTTAGGTCCAGTGTTAAGGTTAGGCCCCGGGTTAGGGTTAGTCCCAGTGTTAAGGTTAGGTCCAGTGTTAAGGTTAGGGATGGGGTTAGGGTTAGTCCCAGTGTTAAGGTTAGGCCCAGTGTTAAGGTTAGGCCCCGGGTTAGGGTTAGGCCCATTTTAGGCCCAGGGTTAAGGTTAGGCCCAGGGTTAGGCCCAGGGTTAGGGTTAGACCCAGTGTTAGGCCCAGTGTTAGGCCCAGTGTTGGGTTAGGCCCAGGGCCTGGACACAGGGTGAAGCTATAACTCTAGCAGCACCTAACCTTGTTCTCTCCCTCTCAGCTGCAGCTTGTTGTTGTTGGCAGGGCACAGGGCGGCCATTGTTGTCTCCTCTGAGCTTGTGGCCTTGCCCCTGTCTTCTGGCACCTTATACAAATGTAGAACAGCAGCCCGTGATTTAGCATGTGTGACCTTACTCATGATTGTTGTTATATCTCTCCAGAGCCAAGGAGATTCTGTTCAGTGAACAGAACATTGTGTTCATGGTGTGTACGGCTGAGGGTGTTGTTCCATCAGCCGCCTCTAGAGGGCTCCCAGCGTCCGG
>CM059290.1:1420000-1432500 GCA_030340665.1 Neosalanx taihuensis
CACATCACATCATCACATCACAGCATCACATCACAGCATCACATCACATCACAGCATCACAGCATCACATCACAGCATCACATCACATCATCACATCACATCATCACATCACATCATCACATCACAGCATCACATCATCGCATCACATCACAGCATCACATCATCGCATCACATCATCGCATCACAGCATCACATCACAGCATCACATCACATCATCGCATCACATCATCACATCACAGCATCACATCACAGCATCACATCACAGCATCACATCATCGCATCGCATCACAGCATCACATCATCGCATCACATCATCGCATCACAGCATCACATCACAGCATCACATCACAGCATCACAGCATCACATCACAGCATCACATCACAGCATCACATCATCACATCACAGCATCACATCACATCATCGCATCACATCACAGCATCACAGCATCACATCACAGCATCACAGCATCACATCACATCATCGCATCACATCATCGCATCACATCATCGCATCACAGCATCACATCACAGCATCACATCACAGCATCACAGCATCACATCACAGCATCACATCACAGCATCACATCACAGCATCACATCACAGCATCACATCACAGCATCACATCACAGCATCACATCACAGCATCACATCACAGCATCACAGCATCACATCACAGCATCACATCACAGCATCACATCACAGCATCACATCACAGCATCACATCACATCATCACATCACATCATCACATCACAGCATCACATCACAGCATCACATCACAGCATCACAGCATCACATCACAGCATCACATCACAGCATCACATCACAGCATCACATCACAGCATCACATCACAGCATCACATCACAGCATCACATCACAGCATCACATCACAGCATCACATCATCATAAGGTGATCAGATCACGTCCAAACACTCCGTAAAATGCAGCACCAGCAGCTCCTGTCCAATGTTACATTTTCATGTATGTGTGTGTTGGGTTTGTATCAGGTGTGTGTGTATCAGGTGTGTGTGTGTATTAGATGTGTGTGTGTATCAGGTGTGTGTGTGTTGGGTTTGTATCGTGTGTGTGTGTATGTTGGGTTTGTATCAGGTGTGTGTATCAGGTTGTGGTATTTATCTGCTGGTGCCTCTTGCGTTCTCCTGGACTGTCCTCTTTAACTCTGGCTGTGTGAGTGTCCAGCTGGTCTCTGAGGGTTCAGGTTAGTGTAGCTGCTGTTCTGTGGGCACCACAGTAACCCTGCTGTGGCTGAGTTTGTAAATAATAATAATAGATGTTTAGACTGCAGAGAGGAAACTGGACTGGAAGCTGTGTGTGAATCAGCAGAGTCAGATCTGATCATGAGTCTTTAAGTGGAGCATCGTGAGACGGGGTCAAAGGTGACCAAGCCGCTGATCACATGATGATGATCCCACAGTGGGACACTGCAGCCATGTGCCCTTTGACCCCCCCATGACCCCCCATAACCCCCCCAACACCCCAGTATATGTAAACATAACTAAGTCATCTCCATATTCATCCATAACATGTAAAACAGGCTTTAGTGCTGATTACAGACCCAGTGTTGGTAACTGGACGTAGGGTTTGTGCTGTGGCTCGACTGTTGGTGTCTGACCCCACACACACACACACACACACACACACACACACACACACACACACACACACACCTTCACAACACAACCACAAACATACCTGACAACAAACACAGCAACACAAGAGCTCAATCCAGCAGCACTGCTACACAACAACAACAACACAACGACACAGTGATGGCTTCAGTGTGTGATGACCTGCCAGAGAGAGGCGGGATCCTGGCTCTGCAGACGCCTCCTGGTGAAGGGATGGAAATATAGCTGTGATGGTGATGTGGTGGAGGGGGGAGCAGGAGGGAGCAGCAGGGGGGAGGAGCAGGGGGGAGGAGCGGGGGGGAGGAGCGGGGGGGAGCAGCAGGGGGGAGGAGCAGGGGGGAGGGGCAGGGGGGAGGAGCAGGGGGGAGCAGCAGGGGGAGCAGCAGGGGGGAGCAGCAGGAGGGAGGAGCAGGGGGGAGGAGCAGGGGGGAGGAGCAGGGGGGAGGAGCAGGGGGGAGGAGCAGGGGGGAGTGTCAGTGTTCAGCTCCAACAGATGATGTGCCAAGTGTGATCGGACCAACAGGGAAACTCAGCAGCAGGCCGCCACACACACACACACACACACACAAAACACACACACAGACACATTAACACACACAGGAACATACATATGAATGCACAGACAGACAAACACACGCACACACACATAGGAACGCACAAACCCACACACTAACACTGTGTAGTATTTCTGACTCAATGATAGAATTATGGCCGTATACACATAATCTTAAATAAACTTTAATAGTTTATAATAGTCTAGTTTAATAACTAGATAGACTGGGGTAATAACTAGATATACTGGGGTAATAACTAGATAGACTGGGGTAATAACTAGATAGACTGGGGTAATAACTAGATATACTGGGGTAATAACTAGATAGACTGGGGTAATAACTAGATAGACTGGGGTAATAACTAGATATACTAGGGTAATAACTAGATGTACTGGGGTAATAACTAGATAGACTGGGGTAATAACTAGATAGACTGGGGTAATAACTAGATATACTAGGGTAATAACTAGATATACTAGGGTAATAACTAGATATACTAGGGTAATAACTAGATAGACTGGGGTAATAACTAGATATACTAGGGTAATAACTAGATATACTAGGGTAATAACTAGATGTACTGGGGTAATAACTAGATAGACTGGGGTAATAACTAGATAGACTGGGGTAATAACTAGATATACTAGGGTAATAACTAGATATACTAGGGTAATAACTAGATAGACTGGGGTAATAACTAGATAGACTGGGGTAATAACTAGATAGACTGGGGTAATAACTAGATATACTGGGGTAATAACTAGATAGACTGGGGTAATAACTAGATATATACTGGGGTAATAACTAGATATACTGGGGTAATAACTAGATAGACTGGGGTAATAACTAGATATAATGGGATAATTAGATGGGTTGATCTAGGTCAACTCACTATCAGATATATGATCCTACAATAATATCACTCTAACCATGTGATCAGCTATTGAAGGGAATTCTATAGCATTATATAGAGACATCCTGTAAATAGATATCACTGTAAAACAGTGACTAGTGGAACTGAGTTATGGTCTTAATAAACATGTATGTTTAGCTACTGATGAAGCACAGTGCAAGTAAGAGAGTTGGACAGTAGCCATGATCAGTGGATAAAACCTCCTTCAGCCTGTATTCAGCCTGTATGCAAAGTAGGATCTAATGCAAAACCCAGAGTTTAAATAGCTGACTGTGTTAACCAGCAACACTAGAGGACTGGAGAGGGGATTCACATCTAGTCTACATCTAGTCTACATCTAGTCTACATCAAGTCTACATCTAGCCTATATTTAGCCTACATCCAGCCTACATCTAGTCTACATCAAGTCTACATCTAGCCTATATTTAGCCTACATCCAGCCTACATCAAGTCTACATCTAGCCTATATTTAGCCTACATCTAGCCTATATTTAGCCTACATCTAGCCTACATCAAGTCTACATCTAGCCTATATTTAGCCTACATCAAGTCTAAATCTAGCCTATATTTAGCCTACATCTAGCCTACATCTAGCCTATATTTAGCCTACATCTAGCCTACTTCAAGTCTTCATCTAGCCTATATTTAGCCTACATCAAGTCTACATCTAGCCTATATTTAGCCTACATCTAGCCTACATCTAGCCTATATTTAGCCTACATCTAGCCTACATCAAGTCTTCATCTAGCCTATATTTAGCCTATATATAGCCTACATCAAGTCTTCATCTAGCCTACATCAAGTCTACATCTAGCCTATATTTAGCCTACATCAAGTCTAAATCTAGCCTATATTTAGCCTACATCTAGCCTACATCTAGCCTATATTTAGCCTACATCTAGCCTACATCAAGTCTTCATCTAGCCTATATTTAGCCTACATCTAGCCTATATTTAGTCTACATCAAGTCTAAATCTAGCCTATATTTAGCCTACATCTAGCCTACATCTAGCCTATATTTAGTCTACATCCAGCCTACATTCAGTCTAGATTTGATAGATCAGTGGTGTGTTCCAGAGCACCATCTGGGAGACCCAACACACGCACACACACACACACACACACACACACACACACACACACACACGCTGACTCAGTAAGATGCCAGCACCACCAGCTGCAGAGCTGGCTGATCTGTGGAGATCAGAATGAGGGAGAGAGAGAGGGAGCAGGAGAGAGATAGAGCAGGGGGGGGGGGGGGGGAGAGAGAGAGAGGTGTTCCAACATCATCATGATGCAGGTGGTGTTTTAGGGAGGTTGTCAGTGGCTGTAGCAGTGGAGCAGGTTTGTGGGTTTGTTTGTGTGTTTGTGTGTGCGTTCTGGTTCTGTTTCAGCCTCAGAGCATGACTGAAGCAGCCGTTGCTACGTCAACACACACTCCCATGGAGTTTTCATCCATGAAGGATGGCTGGTCTGGCTGGATAGGAAAGGGTACTGGAGGCCCTGGTAGGAACTGGTATAAAGGGATCACAGGAGAAAAAGAGGAAGGTGGAGAGAGAGGCAGAGGAGAGAGAAGCAGGGAGAGAGAGGCAGGGGAGAGTGGGAAGCAGGGAGAGAGGCAGGGATAGAGAGGCAGGGGAGAGTGGGAAGCAGGGAGAGAGAGGCAGGGATAGAGAGGCAGGGGAGAGTGGGAGGCAGGGAGAGAGAGGCAGGGGAGAGTGGGAGGCAGGGATAGAGAGGCAGGGGAGAGAGGGAGGCAGGGAGAGAGAGGCAGGGGAGAGAGGGAGGCAGGGGAGAGAGGGAGGCAGGGAGAGAGGCAGGGGAGAGTGGGAGGCAGGGATAGAGAGGCAGGGGAGAGAGGGAGGCAGGGAGAGAGAGGCAGGGTAGAGAGAGGCAGGGGAGAGAGGGAGGCAGGGAGAGAGAGGCAGGGGAGAGAGGGAGGCAGGGGAGGGAGGCAGGGAGAGAGAGGCAGGGGAGAGAGGGAGGCAGGGGAGAGAGGGAGGCAGGGGAGAGAGGCAGGGGAGAGAGAGGCAGGGGAGAGAGGGAGGCAGGGAGAGAGAGGCAGGGGAGAGAGGGAGGCAGGGAAGAGAGGCAGGGGAGAGAGAGGCAGGGGAGAGAGGGAGGGGAGAGAGGGAGGCAGAGAAGAGAGGCAGGGGAGAGAGAGGCAGGGGAGAGAGGGAGGCAGGGAGAGAGAGGCAGGGGAGAGAGGGAGGCAGGGGAGAGAGGCAGGGGAGAGAGAGGCAGGGGAGAGAGGGAGGCAGGGAGAGAGAGGCAGGGGAGAGAGAGGCAGGGGAGAGAGGGAGGCAGGGAGAGACAGGGTTGGTTATTTCACCTGAAACCTGTTCCACAGTGATCTGTGTGTGTGTGTGTGTGTGTGTGTGTGGGCAGCCTGTAATTGTGTGTTGCGGGGGAGTGAAAGTGGGGGAAGGTGAAGAGGGAGATCTGTATGTACATGCAAGGAGCGTGTGATTTGCATGACCGTGTCACATTGTGTAAGATCAGCTAATGTATGTATGTGACCTGCTGTGTATGTGTGTGTTAGAGAGATGTGTGTGTGTGTGTGTGTGGGGGGGGGGGGGGGGGGGGGGGATAGGTAAGATGACTCACTGTGTTTTCACCACGATCACTGGAGCTGCCACTCTGAGGGGTGAAGAGACTACCAGAATGCAGAGAGAGACTGAAAGAGAGAGGGCAGGGAGGGGAGAGAGAGAGAGGGCAGGGAGGGGAGAGAGAGAGAGGGCAGGGAGGGGAGAGAGAGGGCAGGGAGGGGAGAGAGAGAGAGGGCAGGGAGGGGAGAGAGAGGGCAGGGAGGGGAGAGAGAGAGGAAAGGGAAGGGAGAGAGAGAGAGGAAAGGGAGGGGGAGAGAGAGAGAACGTGGGGATGGAAGGAGAGGGCAGCTTGAGAAAGAGAAGCGAAAAGATGGAGACTGAGAAAGCATTCATGGCAGGAGGGGAGGAGGATGAGGAGACTGATAGAGAGGTAGAGAGGGCTCAAGAGAGATAGATAGGGGGATGGAGAGAGATAGGGATGCGGTGAGAGAGAGAGAGAGGGGGGGATGGATAGAGAGAGAAAAGAGGAGCCAAACAAAGGAGGCTCTGTGATAGGCCGATGTCAGCCCCTCCTTCCTTGCAGACAGGCCGGGGGGTGGGTGGGGGGGGAGGGGGGGTTGACTCTGACACACTGTGATGTTGAGACACTCGTAGAACACAGAGACATCAACACAAACCTTCCCCACATCCAAACTGTATTAAAGCAACTCTTACACTCTATAATCCCTCCTGTTCGTCTACTTAGGAGTCGCTTATATCCACAGTGACAGATATAGAGAGATTCGAACCTGCAATCCTTTTGATCTGCAATGACATGCTCTAACCACAGAGCTATACCCCTCCCTGTCTTAATGTTGTTCCATAGTTTATTTTAATTTTAGTTGGCATCTATTTTCTCCAGGCTTCCATTTGCATGGGCCAGCCTGTTCATCGTCCCTGTCTGGAGTTCCCTGTTGGGTCTCATGTTGGTTTATGTTGCAGTTCTATTGGAAGCCTTCTGAGATGCAGCTTGTGTATGAAGAGCTACAGCACAGACCTTCTGATCTGATTTGATTCTAAATGCCAAAAGAAGGCAGCTGATTCTCCACCATGAAGAAACACAGCAGGAAAACAAATCATAGAGGGAAGAAGACTCGAGGGAGATGGCGTCTGCCAGCTAGCCCCTGTTAGCGCTGCAGCCAGCAGCAGTCACATCTGGAGCAGACACACAAAGACCCCCCCCCCCCCTCACCCTCTCCTCTTCCTCCTCCTCTCCTCCTCCATCTTCTCTGGGCTGACCCATATCGGCCTGCCAGCCTGCCTGTGTCTCCACCAGCCTCAGTCACTAGAAGATAGCGGCTAATGAAGCGCAACGGTTCTATGCTGGAGCTAGAGACTAGAGCCCCCCCCCTCCCACATCCTCCATCACTCTCTTTCTTTCTGCTCTTTGTTATTTTCCATCCATACATGTCTCTTTATGATGCTGTCTGTTTGATAGTAGTATCTCAAATTCTCATTGAGATAGTCTAGGAAACTGATAAACATGACTGTCAATGGCAGTCTTAGTCTGCATGTGTGTGTGTGTGGGTGTGTGTGTATGTGTTTGGCTGTCTGTCTGTGTGTGTGTGTGTATGTCTGTGTGTGTGTGGGTGTGTGTCAGTCACAGAGCAGGGGAACTGGAGCAGGTCTAATCACATTTAAACTCAAGACTGTGTGGTGACATTTCAAGACCATCATAAAACAGGACAAATGGAATATCTACATTTTACATTTCTATATCTAAACATTATAATATCTATGCTGACTCCTAAGTGGATGACCAATCAGAGCAGCTCTTACCTCTAGCCCCAGGCTCCGACCAAAATGGGAGATTCTTTTTTTAAGGTAAACTGGGCCACCAGCTAAAACTAGACACCCTGGAGGACAAGTCAAGGGATCCAGTACCTGGCATCTGATCTGGGCCGGATGAGTCAGGGTGCTTCAGGTATCATCTGGGTCAGGTGTCATCAGGGTTAGAGGTCAGAGGTCATGTAGCGGTAATCGTACAGGTCTTTCTCTGAGGAAACCAATAGGGGTAATCAGTGAGGGAGTTTTGCTGTGGTTGGTGTCTACATATACTGAAACGAATCATGTAATCATGCCACAGTCTCCAGAATATCCTGTCTTCTGTACAGCACTGCGTACGGATGATGGTGTGTGTGTGTGTGTGTGTGTGTTCTGGTCTCACTGAACACCATCTCCCTGTTGACTCAGTATGTTTACATGTGCTGCATTCCTGGCTTTCCTCTTTGGCACAAAGTTTCTCGTTCTCTCCCTTTATCTGTCACTGTCACTCTCTCTCTCTCTCTCTGTCTGCCTGTCTTCCTGTCTGTCTGCCTGTCTTCCTGTCTGTCTGCCTGTCTGTCTCTCCCTCGCTCTCCTTTCTCTGTACATATTTTGAGTTGAGCGGATGTCCGGATGTTAAGCAAGGTTGTATTTTAGATGTTTTGACGTGTTTTAGAGAATAAAAGAGGAGAGAGGGCATGAGAAAAGAGGAGGACAGACGAGGAGAGGGAATATGGCTCCACCATCGCCCAGGGAGAAGGAGGTCCCTGGAGAGTACTGCAGACGATGGGAGACAGACAGGGCAGGGAGACAGACAGGCAAGAAGACAGGCAGGGAGACAGACAGACAGACAGACAGACAGGCAGGGAGACAGGCAGGCAGGGGGACAGACAGGCAAGAAGACAGGCAGGGAGACAGACAGACAGGCAGGGAGACAGGCAGGCAGGGGGACAGACAGGCAGGGAGACAGGCAGGGAGGGAGAGAGACAGACAGACAGACAGGCAAGGAGACAGGCAGGCAGGGAGACAGACAGGCAGACAGGGAGACAGACAGACAGGCACTGAGAGAGAGAGAGAAAGAATATTAAAGCAGCTAATGGCAGAGATGGAGGGCAGAAGAAGGACAGAAAAAAATGAGGGAGATAAAGAGGTTGTCAGAGAGGAAAAGAGAGAAAGAAAGAAAGAAAGAAAGAAAGAGGGGGAGAGAAAGAGAGAGAGAGCCCTCTATTCAGAGGAGGGAGCAGGCTGTGTAAAGGCTGGATCACTGGCCGTCTGATCTCTTCTCTGATACGGCTACATTAACCCAGAGGAATGATAACACTCTGTTAGGGTTGGTGTGTACGTACGCATGTTTGTTTGTGTAGACGGGTTATGCAAGCAAGGTTTTTAGCTCCTGTGTGTGAGTACTTTCGTCTGTGTGTATGTGTGTGTGTGTGTGTGGCTGCCCAGGTGGTCTGGCTGTAAGAGCTCAGCATGGAAGCACAGAGCTCTTATCCCCCCCCCCCCCTAAGAGAAACAGAGACCCCCATAAAGAAAGTACCAACAGCCCAATACTTTCATCTCTGTTGGGAGTCCTTCAGCAGCGGGACCAGGACTTAGCTAAGATAAACTACAACAAGCTGGACCAGGACTAACCCTGCTTAGCTAAGATAAACTACAACAAGCTGGACCAGGGCTAACCCTGCTTAGCTAAGATAAACTACAACAAGCTGGACCAGGACTAACCCTGCTTAGCTAAGATAAACTACAACAAGCTGGACCAGGGCTAACCCTGTTTAGCTAAGATAAACTACAACAAGCTGGACCAGGGCTAACCATGTTTAGCTAAGATAAA
Source organism: Neosalanx taihuensis (assembly GCA_030340665.1). Lineage (NCBI taxonomy): Eukaryota > Metazoa > Chordata > Actinopteri > Osmeriformes > Salangidae > Neosalanx > Neosalanx taihuensis. Next base: position 1,429,303 of record CM059290.1, read on the forward strand.
CTACAACAAGCTGGACCAGGGCTAACCCTGCTTAGCTAAGATAAACTACAACAAGCTGGACCAGGGCTAACCCTGTTTAGCTAAGATAAACTACAACAAGCTGGACCAGGGCTAACCATGTTTAGCTAAGATAAACTACAACAAGCTGGACCAGGGCTAACCCTGCTTAGCTAAGATAAACTACAACAAGCTGGACCAGGGCTAACCCTGCCTGGCTAAGCTACAACAAGTTGGACCAGGGCTATGCCAAAATAGCTTGTGACATAGCTGATATACTGGAGAGACACATTAGCATTGGCATATGTGTGTTGCATTTGGGTCTTTTTGTCAAGGTGTGTGTGTCCAGTCGAGGCCCACCTCCCTGTGTGTGTGTGCTTGCCTCTGCTGGTGTGTGTGTGTGTGCGCAGCCGAGTGAATGATGGGCTATTAGCATCCGAGTGTGATTGGGCAGCCGTGTAGCTGGTCCTGGAATCCAGGGCTGGGGCTTTCTGTGGGCCGGGCCCTGTCTCAGCATGTGTGTGTGTGTGTGTGTGTGTGTGTGTGTGGGCGGGCGGAGGCTATCTGGAGCCGGCAGCAGCTGAGGAAGCAGAACGCTCTGCGTGGCTGTCTGGCTTCTTTGCTAGCCCAGCCGTCCTGCCTGATGGAGAGGGGCTCATCTCAGTCCTCCAGGAGGAAACACAGCCTGGCTCTGAGCGTGCTCAGACTGCGCCACCGAGCTGCCCTGAACAGGTAGAGGAGGGGGGGGGGGGGGGGGGGTAGTAGGTCAGAGAGGGGTGAAGGGTCAAAAGGCAGATGGATAATGGTTGGTGTGTGTGTGTGTGTGTGGGGGGGGGGCAATGCTGTCTTTTACCTGTGTGTGTGTGTGTGTGTGTGTGTGTGGGGCAGCGCTGTCTTTTATCTCTGTGTGTGTGTGTGTGTGTGTGTGTGTGGGGCAGTGCTGTCTTTTATCTGTGTGTGTGTGTGTGTGTGTGTGTGTGTGGGGCAGTGCTGTCTTTTATCTGTGTGTGTGTGTGTGTGTGTGTGTTCAGAGATACTAAACAGAAGGGGTGTGTACAGTGGGCCTGTCTGTCTGCTTCATGGAGGATACATAGCGGTTAAGGCGTCAGGCTAGGGATCGGAACATTTTGATTCCTGGCTGTGCCAACATGACGTTGTGTCCTTGGGCAAGACACTTCACCCTACTTGCCTCAGGGGGGAATGTCCCTGTACTAACTGTAACTCTGGATAAGAGCGTCTGATGAATGACTAAATGTAAATGTAATACTGTTAAGAAGGAGAAAGTAACAGCTTTGTTTGGAGGTGTCATAAGAGTGTCATAAGATTCTATGTACAAGTTTAGTTGACTGTGGATGAACTCTGAGAACTCTTATGGTGTTTTTTTTATTTTTTATTAATCAACTTCCTCACAGTCCCTTAAAAAAAGATTCTTTCATTTCCGTGTCAAAACAACAGCTATGATGGTTGATTATTCATGACTGTGCACAGCTTCTATAAGTAGACTGTTTAGTGCACGTCTGGTATGTATATCTCAACCTAACAGTTAGGCTAATATTAAGGTATCATTATCATGTTAGATTACCCAGCTATTTTCATTTAACGTGATATCGGTTAGATACATCCATGAACTGCTAACCATGACTAATCCCTTCTTAGCGTGTCAGTTCAAAAACTAGAGAAGGAGTGATAGTTTACTACAGTCTTGCTACTGCAATAGCGGTTCTGAATGTCCTCTAATCGATTACACCTAGGAATGTCCTAACACAAGTTAACCCCTTTTGATTCTATTAAGAAGATTAAAATCCACATTTTACATGATGGTAAACTCGGTATAATGTGACATCTTGCCTGAGGACACACCCCAGCTTCTCTCCACGGCCTTGGGACAGACAGACTTGCCTTGGGACAGACAGACCTACATGTCCTCCATACAGTTAGTGGACAGACAGACCTACATGTCTCCTAGACTGTTAGTGGACAGACAGACCGATGTCTCCCAGCAGGACAGCCTTGTCACTCACATGTGAGTTTGTGAGTGAGACTTCCTGGAGACAGACCTCCTCAGCCTGGTCTCTCTGGAGACAGACCTCCTCAGCCTGGTCTCTCTGGAGATAGACCTCTTCAGCCTGGTCTCTGGAGACAGACCTCCTCAGCCTGGTCTCTCTGGAGACAGACCTCCTCAGCCTGGTCTCTGGAGACAGACCTCCTCAGCCTGGTCTCTGGAGACAGACCTCCTCAGCCTGGTCTCTGGAGACAGACCTCCTCAGCCTGGTCTCTCTGGAGACAGACCTCCTCAGCCTGGTCTCTCTGGAGACAGACCTCCTCAGCCTGGTCTCTGGAGACAGACCTCCTCAGCCTGGTCTCTGGAGACAGACCTCCTCAGCCTGGTCTCTGGAGACAGACCTCTTCAGCCTGGTCTCTGCTTCTGATGGATGAACAGAGAGAAACACTGCATGTACACACCAGAAGGGTTCTGTATGCTACACACTACTGGAGCACTCTCTGAATATGGATGACATGGAGCGTGTGTGTGTGTGGATGGGTGTGTGTGTTGGCTTTTAGAACCAGCTACAGGAGCTGTGAAGGTGTGCAGTAATGTCAATACACACTGTGTGTGTATGTGTGTGTATGTGTGTGTGTGAGAGAATACTGTGTGTGTGTGTGTGTGTTGTAGATGTGTGTGTGTGCGAATGCTGTGTGTGTGTTGTAGATGTGTGTGTGTGTTGCAGATGTGTGTGTGTGTGAGAATGCTGTGTGTGTGTGTTGTACGTGTGTGTGTGTGAGAATACTGTGTGTGTTGTAGATGTGTGCGTGTGTGAAAGCTGTGTGTGTTGCAGTGTCATGGTGGCCTGGGGGGGTCTAGGCTGGCTTGAACATGGCCAGTGTGTTCTACTCTGGTCAGCAGCACAGACGTACTCACCAGTCCAAATTTGACAAGTCAAGCGGATCTATCGAACAGGCCCTGCATGTGCTGCTGAATGAGGGTCTGATTGCACTTTAGTGTGTGTGTGTGTGCGTGTGTGTGTGTTTTCGTGTGTGGAGATCAGTCAATGTTGCGTAGCATGTAGTGCAGTATCCATTGGCAGCCTCGAGGGAACTAGAGCTCTTGTCAATTCAGCTTCTATTGACTAGTGTGGGCTGCACCCTGGTCAGGGCTCTGGCTGTGTGTGTGTGTGTGTGTGTGTGTGTGTGTGTGTGTGA
>CM059290.1:1435000-1442500 GCA_030340665.1 Neosalanx taihuensis
CTGACCACAGTACTGGCCATGAAGGTGACACACACACACACACGTACACACACACACCTCACAGTATAGATCTGCAACATGGCCAGCATACGGTACATACATATGGTGTGTGTGTGTGCGCGTGTGTGTGCTAAAATAAGCCACATAGAATATTGAGCACAGCGCGACTGCCCAAATCTAACACTGGAACTCAGAATGCCAATGCTGGGTGTGAGAGTGGAGCACACGCACACACACACACATTGCACACACGCACATGCACACACACACACACACATGCACACACACACACACTAAGGTGTTTCATGGTGGAGCATCAGATGGTTTCAGCTATAATTGAACCAATTTCCAGCTGGGATTCTTGTCTGGACATGCTTTCACCAGGAAAAACTAAACACACACACACACACACACAGACCAAGTAGACACCCTGACTCAGGACACACACATTCCACACAGGGCATGGCTTCTTCACCCACGCTACCCTGAGGCAGGCTGGTGTGAACACACACACACACACACACACACACTCGTCATGTTTCTAGACTCTTCTTTAATGGATGTCTTGATGCTAGTTCAAGCAGGTGATCCAGAGTGTATGAACAGGTCTGTGTTCAATCTGAGTGTTGTCTTAGTGCTGTCTTAGTGTTCAAAGTTGTTGTTTATACACTGACACACACACACTGACACACACACACTCTCTCACACACACACACACACACACACACACACACACACACACACACACACACACACACACACATACACTCACACACACTGGTGGGTCTTTATGGTTAGCATGTACAGCAGACAGGGAGGGTTAATGCAGCTAAGTGTGTGTATGGCCACTGGCAAGCTCATAAAAGAGCTGCCTGACTATTGAAGTGATCTATGATGTCAGACGTGACTGTTTTGGTTAAGGAGCATCTTGCTGCAAGGGCACAGTCTAAGTAATGTGTGTGTGGTGTGTGTGGTGTGTGCTGTACACCCATGCGTGTGTGTGTGGTGTGTCGTCATCCTTCTTGGATGCTGTATCAGGGCAACATTGACCGGTTACCTCTCCTCCTGTCCTCTCTTCTCTCCTCCTGTCCTCTCTTCTCTCCTCCTGTCCTCTCTTCTCTCCTCCTGTCCTCTCTTCTCTCCTCCTGTCCTCTCTTCTCTCCTCCTCTGCTCTCTTTTCTCCTCCTCTCCTCTCTCCTCCTGTCCTCTCTTCTCTCCTCCTCTGCTGTCTTTTCTCCTCCTCTCCTCTCTCCTCCTCTCCTCCTGTCCTCTCTTCTCCTCATATCCTCTCTTTTCTCCTCCTCTTCTCTCCTCTCTCCTCCTCTCCTCTCTTCTCTCCTCCTCTCCTCTCTTCTCCTCCTATCCTCTCTTCTCCTCCTATCCTCTCTTCCTCCAGCTCATCTCTTCCTCCTCTCTCCATCTCCCCTCATCTCCTATCCTCTCCCTCCCCTCTCTCCTCACCTCTCCTCTCCCTCCTCTCTCTCCTCTCCTCTCTGCCAATTTAACTCCACATTTTCCCCTGCTACGCAGTTTCTATGGCAACACTCTGGGAGGCTCTATCATGTGTCTGTGCCTGTGACCGCTATTTAGCTCTGCTCATAAGCACTGTCTTTGTGTGTGCGTCTGTACGTGTGTGTGTGTGTGTGTGTGTGTGTCTGTACATGTGAGTGTGTCTGAGCAGTGTGTGTACATGTATTCCACTATATGTGTGTGTTTTCGTACTCTAGCGTTTGATCGTGGTCTTCCATTTTGAGCTCAGTGAGTCAGACATGCCAGCAATGTTCACAGAGTTCCACTTCACAGTAGTCTCCTTTATAACCGTGCGTCTCTAATGGACCAGAAGAGAGACCAGCGTCTGGAGAGACTCCATGTTGCATGTGTGGCTGAGCGAGGTGCTCCTGAACACCATGTGTCTCTCTGAGGGTTCTGCTGACATCACAACACCCTCACACCTAAACTAACCTGCTGGGAGCTTCAGAAGGAAGGGCGGCCATGTTGTCTTGTCCTGCCTGGACCAGCTGTCCTGTCAGCTAGGAGAACACCTGTCCTGTTCCCTAGGAGAACACCTGTCCTGTTAGCTAGGAGAACACCTGTCCTGTTAGCTAGGAGAACACCTGTCCTGTTAGCTAGGAGAACACCTGTCCTGTTAGCTAGGAGAACACCTGTCCTGTTAGCTAGGAGAACACCTGTCCTGTTAGCTAGGAGAACACCTGTCCTGTTCCCTAGGAGAACACCTGTCCTGTTAGCTAGGAGAACACCTGTCCTGTTAGCTAGGAGAACACCTGTCCTGTTAGCTAGGAGAACACCTGTCCTGTTAGCTAGGAGAACACCTGTCCTGTTCCCTAGGAGAACACCTGTCCTGTTAGCTAGGAGAACACCTGTCCTGTTAGCTAGGAGAACACCTGTCCTGTTAGCTAGGAGAACACCTGTCCTGTTAGCTAGAACACCTGTCCTGTTAGCTAGGAGAACACCTGTCCTGTTAGCTAGGAGAACACCTGTCCTGTTAGCTAGGAGAACACCTGTCCTGTTCCCTAGGAGAACACCTGTCCTGTTCCCTAGGAGAACACCTGTCCTGTTAGCTAGGAGAACACCTGTCCTGTTAGCTAGGAGAACACCTGTCCTGTTCCCTAGGAGAACACCTGTCCTGTCAGCTAGGAGAACACCTGTCCTGTTAGCTAGGAGAACACCTGTCCTGTTAGCTAGGAGAACACCTGTCCTGTTAGCTAGGAGAACACCTGTCCTGTTAGCTAGGAGAACACCTGTCCTGTTAGCTAGGAGAACACCTGTCCTGTTAGCTAGGAGAACACCTGTCCTGTTAGCTAGGAGAACACCTGTCCTGTTAGCTAGAACACTGTCCTGTTAGCTAGGAGAACACCTGTCCTGTTAGCTAGGAGAACACCTGCCCTGTTAGCTAGGAGAACACCTGTCCTGTTAGCTAGGAGAACACCTGTCCTGTTAGCTAGGAGAACACCTGTCCTGTTAGCTAGGAGAACACCTGTCCTGTTAGCTAGGAGAACACCTGTCCTGTTAGCTAGGAGAACACCTGTCCTGTTAGCTAGGAGAACACCTGTCCTGTTAGCTAGAACACCTGTCCTGTTAGCTAGGAGAACACCTGTCCTGTTAGCTAGAACACTGTCCTGTTAGCTAGAACACCTGTCCCGTTCTCTAGGAGAACACCTGGAAGCCTACATGAAACTGGGAACACGGCAAATACATGTGTGTGTTTGTGTGTCTGCAAAGTCTGAAATACTGTAACACATCACTGACCTATACTTGTATATCCCTCCCTCCCTCCCTCCCTCCCTCCCTCCCTCCCTCCCTCCCTCCCTCCCTCCCTCCCTCCCTCCCTCCCTCCCTCCCTCCCTCTAGGCCTGACACCCAGCAGAAAGCCCCATCCGCTCCCCCTCCCCCTCCGCCTCCCCCGCCCCCCCCCTGAGCCGGCCGCGCCCCCTGAGCAGGAGGAGGAGATCCTGGGCTCAGACGACGAGGAGCAGGAAGACCCGGCTGACTACTGCAAAGGTGAGCTGGAGATACACACACACACACACACACACACACACACACACTACCCAAAAGCAATACACTTAAGGAGTCTCAGCCCATATCTGGTTCCCTTCTTTCTCTTGTCTCTCTTTTTCTCTCTCCACCTTCTACCCTGTTCTCCTCTCTCTCTCTTTAGTCCTCTCTCCCTCTTTCCATACCTCTCTCCCTCTCTCTCTCTCCTCACCTACTTCCCTCCCTCCCTCTCTCCACATCTCCCTCCCTCCCTCTCTCCCTTTTTCTATACTGCCCTCCCTCTCTCCCTTTTTCTATACTGCCCTCCCTCTCTCCCTTTTTCTATACTGCCCTCCCTCTCTCCCTTTTTCTATACTGCCCTCCCTCTCTCCCTTTTTCTATACTGCCCTCCCTCTCTCCCTTTTTCTATACTGCCCTCTCTCCCTCTCGCCACACCTCCCTCTCTAATGGGATTGGCTCCCTGGCTGTGGTTGTGCCAGCAGGGTTCAGAGTGGCAGGCCTGATGCCCAGGAGGAGAGATGGAGCTGCACAGATACACAGCTCTGTCCATCTCCTGCTGTCTCTCTCTCCATCTCTCTCCATGTCCTGCTATCTCTCTCTCTCTCTCTCTCTCTCTCTCTCTCTCTCTCCATCTCTCTCCATGTCCTGCTATCTCTCTCTCTCTCCATCTCTCTCCACGTCCTGCTATCTCTCTCTCTCTCTCTCTCTCCATCTCTCTCCATGCCCTGCTATCTCTCTCTCTCTCTCTCTCTCTCTCTCTCTCTCTCCATCTCTCTCCATGTCCTGCTATCTCTCTCTCTCCATCTCTCTCCATGTCCTGCTATCTCTCTCTCTCTCTCTCTCTCTCCATCTCTCTCCATGCCCTGCTATCTCTCTCTCTCTCTCTCTCCATCTCTCTCCATGTCCTGCTATCTCTCTCTCTCTCTCTCTCCATCTCTCTCCATGTCCTGCTATCTCTCTCTCTCTACATCTCTCTTTCTCTCTCTCTCTATCTGTTGGTCTTTCTCTTTAACCCAGAGGTACCTGACTGACTGACTAACTGACTGATCACACACTTTTCTAGAATGTGGTAGAACACTAATGCCTTGATCTCTCCTCCCTCTCCCTCCTCCCTCCTCCTCCCCCCCTCCCCCAGGAGGTTACCATCCGGTGAAGATCGGGGATCTGTTTAACGGGAGGTATCATGTGATCAGGAAGCTGGGATGGGGCCACTTCTCCACCGTATGGCTGTGTTGGGACATCCAGTGAGTCACGCACACACACATATCTACACACACACACACACATCAACACACACATGTACACACACGTGTTCACAGAGTAACTCAAACAGTAACTCAGCCACATGCTCACACACACACATACACATAAAGACTCACACACACGCTCACACACATACAGACTCATACATACACATGCTCACACACACATACGTACGTACATACATACAGTTGTGGTCAAAAGTTTACATACACTAGTGAAGATCATGTATGCCATGGCAATATAGGGTTTTCAATAAACTCTACAACTCTTATTTTTCTGTGATGGAATGATAAGGAGCACATATTTCTTTGTCACAAAAAACATTCATGAAAATTTTTTCTTTTATGAATTTATTATGGGTCTTTTGAAAATGTGACAAAATCTGCTGGGTCAAAAATATACATACAGCAATGTTAATATTTGGTTAAATGTCCCTTGGCCATTTTCACCTCAATTAGGCGCTTTCGGTAGACATCCACAAGCTTCTGGCAAGCTTCTGGTTGAATCTTTGACCACTCCTCCTGACAGAATCGGTGCAGTTCAACTAAATTTGTTGGTTTTCTGAGTCGGACTTGTCTCTTCAGCACAGTCCACATATTCTCTATGGGGTTTAAGTCAGGACTTTGGGAAGGCCACTCTAAGACCTTAATTCTAGCTTGATTTAGCCATTCCTTCACCACTTTTGATGTATGTTTGGGGTCATTGTCCTGTTGGAACACCCAACTACGTCCAAGACCCAACTTTCTGGCTGATGATTTTAGGTTTTCCTGCAGAATTTGGAGGTAGTCTTCCTTCTTCATTATTCCATTTACTTTCTGTAAAGCACCAGTTCCACTGCCAGCAAAACAGGCCCACAGCATAATACTACCACCACCATGTTTGACGGTAGGTATGGTGTTCTTGGGGTGAAAGGCCTCACCTTTTCTCCTCCAAACATATTTCTGGTCATTGTGGCCAAAAAGCTCAATTTTAGTTTCGTCTGACCACAGAACTTTCCTCTAGAAGGCCTTGTCTTTGTCCATGTGATCAGCAGCAAACTTCAGTCGAGCCGTAAGGTGCCGCTTCTGGAGTAATGGCTTCCTTCTTGCACGGCAGCCTCTCAGCCCATGGCGATGTAGAACACGCTTGACTGTGGACACTGACACATGTGTTCCAGCAGCCTCCAACTCATTGCAGACTTGCTTTTTGGTGGTTCTTGGTTGACTCTTGACCAACCTGACCAATTTTCTCTCAGCAGCAAGTGATAGCTTGCGTTTTCTTCCTGATCGTGGCAATGATACAACTGTGCCATGCACTTTATACTTACAAACAATTGTTTGCACAGTTGATCTTGGGACCTGCAACTGCTTTGAAATGGCTCCAAGGGACTTTCCTGACTTGTTCAAGTCAATGATGCGCTTTTTCAGATCCGTGCTGAGCTCCTTAGACTTTCCCATTGTAGTATTTCTGGCTGAGTCTAGTGAATGTGTCAAACAAGCCCTATTTACATGGACTGAAAGAAGTCACCAGCTGGAGTCAATCATAATCACTCGTAAGAAGTTAGGAGGCCATGCCAAAAAGCAAATTGGATTGAAACAACTTTTTCTACATCACCAAATTGGTAATTCAAGGTGCTGTATGTATATTTTTGACCCAGAAGATTTTGACACATTTTCAAAAGACCCATAATAAATTCGTAAAAGGACCATTTTTCATGAATGTTTTCTGTGACAAAGAAATATGTGCTCCTTATCATTCCATCACAGAAAAATAAGAGTTGTAGAGTTTATTGAAAACCCTATATTGCCATGGCATACATGATCTTCACTAGTGTATGTAAACTTTTGACCACAACTGTACATACATAGTAGAATGATTCTCTCCTACATGCAGTCTCTACACTGCTCTCTCTCTTGCTCTCTCTCTCTGTGATGTGATGAGTTATCTCTCTGAAGTGAAGAGACACACACACACACACACAAACACACACACATCCTGCACACCAGGTTTCGTGTGTGTTTTAATGAGCCCTCAAGACTCTCCCCCACACACCTGTCGGAGCAAGAAAAGTAAACTAGGTTACCATAACGATGCCACCGCATTGTCATGTGAACGGCTGCAACATAAACCGTCACCTGATCAGTGAGTGTGTGTAGAGCTGGAGTCAGCTGTGTTAACCACACCTGGGCCCAGTCTAACCTTTCTCTAACACACCAAAACACTACAGGGACCAGAAGGCACCTGCTCGGCCCAGGACTACAATCTGGAGTATTCCAATAGGTGACTGTCTAAACTCTGTGACAGGAACTTGTAGAGAGTGGTGGTCATCTGGTGTACTGATATGAGGCATGACTGTATGAGTTATAAAGATGTGATGCTGTGTTTCAGGGTTATACAGATGTGATAATGATGTGTTTCAGGGTTATACAGATGTGATGATGATGTGTTTCAGGGTTATACAGATGTGATGCTGTGTTTCAGGGTAAACAGATGTGATGATGATGTGTTTCAGGGTTATACAGATGTGATGATGATGTGTTTCAGGGTTATACAGATGTGATGATGTGTGTTTCAGGGTAAACAGATGTGATTATGTGTGTTTCAGGGTTATACAGATGTGATGATGTGTGTTTCAGGGTTATACAGATGTGATGATGTGTGTTTCAGGGTTATACAGATGTGATGATGTGTGTTTCAGGGTTATACAGATGTGATGATGTGTGTTTCAGGGTTATACAGATG
>CM059290.1:1447500-1460000 GCA_030340665.1 Neosalanx taihuensis
ATGTGTGTGTGTGTGTGTGGATGTGTGTGTGTGTGTGTGTGTGTGTGTGTGTGTGGATGGTGTGTTGGTAAACATCCCTGTGTTCTCTGCAGCACAAACACTTCACAGAGGACATCCAGACCAGGCAGTATCGCTCTGTGGAGGTCCTGATAGGAGCTGGTTACAGCACACCTGCTGACATCTGGAGCACAGCCTGCATGGTGAGCATGCAGCACACACACACAGCAGCACACACACACACACGGGCACACAGCACACACTCCATACCCATGATGGCTGCTGTGTGTGTGTGTGTGTGTCTGCAGGCATTTGAGCTGGCGACTGGAGACTATCTGTTTGAGCCACATTCTGGAGAGGATTACTCTCGTGATGAGGGTGAGTCCACACACTCACACACACACACATTCTGAAACACTTACACACTCACAAACAGATATACACTTTCTCATACACACACACATACACATACTTACACTCACACTCACACACACATTCACTCACACACAGATACACACTCTGAAATGCATGTGATCTATTACAGCCTGTAGCTGTAATGTAGTGGAGGGTTCTTCATCAATACGTTCATTATGAGGCGCTCACTCCTGATCAGTTTGATTGACGGGACATGTTGGACTGTTGCAGTGGGTCGCAGGGAAGATCCAAGCTCAACACACACACACACACACACACACACACACACACACACACACACACACACACACACACAACACACACACTACCAGTCCAAATGAATGGGAAACAGGGTCCAGACCTTTGACTGGTAGTGAAATCATGACCAATTAATACAATGGAATCAAATGTTTTTAGCAGAAAGACCATCAATCAAATCAAATGTAGGGTATTACCAGAAAAAAAGATGCTTCAAATGACTCCAAATCTAAACTAGATTATAAACAGAGTCTAAAATATAGTTTTTATAGACGCCCCCTCTCTAGTCTCCTCTATCCTCCAGTTCTAACCCCCCCCCCCCCCCCTCATCTCAGACCCCTCCTCACTCCCAGCACTATGGTATCCCTGGTTATCTAACCTTTAACCCCCTTCAACAAACCCCCACACTGCTCCTGTCCTGCAAACGACCCTCCTCACCCCTCCTCACCCCTCCTCACCCCTCCTCACCTCCATATTACCCTACCTCACCTACACAGAACACGGTACATCTGTTAAACTCTCCAAACTCTCACTAGTGATGTAGCCTGACTCACTCCAGTGTAGATGTCATTTCCATCGTAGCACCAGGCTGGAGAAGTCCTTCCAGGGTCTGGAGGACCCACAGGCTCAGTCAGGCTTGGCCAGGTCCTCTGGGAGGTCTATCAGGAGAGCTTCCAAAGAGCTTGGACTCTTCTCTGGGACAAACTCTCGAGCTAGAAGCATGTTTCTTCACGTTTCTCTGCGTGGCGTCTGAACTCTGCACTCCATCTCACCTTCTCTGGTGTGGGGCTCACTAACACTCCTTTCTCTCTCTGACTCTCTTCCTCCCCTCCCTGCCTCCTCTCTCCCTGTGTTCTCCTTCCTCTCTCCTCCCCTCCCTGCCTCCTCTCTCCCTGTGTTCTCCTTCCTCTCCCCTCCCTGCCTCCTCTCTCCCTGTGTTCTCCTTCCTCTCTCCTCCCCTCCCTGCCTCCTCTCTCCCTGTGTTCTCCTTCCTCTCTCCTCCCCTCCCTGCCTCCTCTCTCCCTGTGTTCTCCTTCCTCTCCCCTCCCTGCCTCCTCTCTCCCTGTGTTCTCCTTCCTCTCTCCTCCCCTCCCTGCCTCCTCTCTCCCTGTGTTCTCCTTCCTCTCTCCTCCCCTCCCTGCCTCCTCTCTCCCTGTGTTCTCCTTCCTCTCTCCTCCCCTCCCTGCCTCCTCTCTCCCTGTGTTCTCCTTCCTCTCCCCTCCCTGCCTCCTCTCTCCCTGTGTTCTCCTTCCTCTCTCCTCCCCTCCCTGCCTCCTCTCTCCCTGTGTTCTCCTTCCTCTCCCCTCCCTGCTGCCTCTCTCCCTGTGTTATCCTCCCTTTCTCCTCCCCTCCCTGCTGCCTCTCTCCCTGTGTTATCCTCCCTTTCTCTTCCCTGCCTCCTCTCTCCCTGTTATCCTCCCTTTCTCCTCCCTCTTTCCTTCCTTTTTGACCTAAATCCCACTTGTCATCACTCACTCCTCCTTCTGTGTTCTTGCTTTTCACCTGCTCTCTACTCTTCCTCCTTCTTCTTTTCTTCATTTTCCTTCCCTCCCCTCCTAATTTCCACTACCATCTTTTCCCTCCCTCCCTCCCTCCCTCCCTCCCTCCCCCCCCCCTCCCTCTCTTCCTCCTATAGACCACATAGCCCACATCATTGAGCTGCTGGGCTGTATTCCGAGACACTTTGCACTCTCCGGAAAATACTCCCGGGAGTTCTTCAACAGAAGAGGTAGTTCTGGGGGGACGCGCTGGCGGGACAGACAGACACACCCTGCAGGCAGACACACGGACGGACGGGCAGGCCAGGGGTGGGGGGACAGGGGGGATGGGGGGGGGGGCATGGGGGGGACAGGGGGGACTGGGGGACACCCCTCAGCTCAAGCCTGGGTTGTTGACACGGTGAAGCTGGTAACCGTGGACAACAGAGCCCCGCCCTCCTGTCAGTGTGTCTGTGCCTCCCTGGGCAGCAGCTCTGTGTCCGTCTGTCCTCCACCCAGCGCCATGAGCTGTGTGCATGCTGTAATACTGTCCCGTGCCTGTTCTCCTGTGGTGTGTGTCTGTGGTGTGTGTGTGTGTATGTCTGTGTCTGTGTGATTGTGTGTCTGTGTGATTGTGTGTGTGTGTGTGTGTGTGTGTGTGTGTGTGTGTGTGTGTGTGCGGTGGCTCTCAGATCACATCGCTCTCATCATGGAACTTCTTGGGAAGGTTCCACGCAAAGTGGTCGCTGCCGGGAAGTACAGCCGAGAGTTTTTCTCCAAGAAAGGTAACGTTGTTGCAGCTAGCTAACCAGCTAGCAGCTAGCTAAGTAGTAGCTAGCAGCTAGTAGCTAGCTAAGTCCCTGACAAGATGGAGGAGCTCTGTACAAGTCTGTAAATTCAAAGTTCTGCTCCAAGTTTAAATATATTTCAGAAACCTGCAGACAGTTTGACTGCAAAAAGACAAAGTTAGAATCAGAGAAATGACCACATCTTTGTAGAAAGTGATAGTTAGTGATGTTAGCTCAGCATGGACATGTTAGCTTAGCACAGGCAGTAAAGCGGTCCACTGGAATGAAGACCTGTCTAAGGTATGCCTCCTTAACTGGTAAGTGTATAAACTCGGTATAATGTGACATCTTGCCTGAGGACACACCCCAGCTTCACTCCACGGCCTTGGGACAGACAGACTTGCCTTGGGACAGACAGACCTACATGTCCTCCATACAGTTAGTGGACAGACAGACCTACATGTCTCCTAGACTGTTAGTGGACAGACAGACCGATGTCTCCCAGCAGGACAGCCTTGTCACTCACATGTGAGTTTGTGAGTGAGACTTCCTGGAGACAGACCTCCTCAGCCTGGTCTCTCTGGAGACAGACCTCCTCAGCCTGGTCTCTGGAGACAGACCTCCTCAGCCTGGTCTCTGGAGACAGACCTCCTCAGCCTGGTCTCTCTGGAGACAGACCTCCTCAGCCTGGTCTCTCTGGAGACAGACCTCCTCAGCCTGGTCTCTGGAGACAGACCTCCTCAGCCTGGTCTCTCTGGAGATAGACCTCTTCAGCCTGGTCTCTGGAGACAGACCTCCTCAGCCTGGTCTCTCTGGAGACAGACCTCCTCAGCCTGGTCTCTCTGGAGACAGACCTCCTCAGCCTGGTCTCTCTGGAGACAGACCTCCTCAGCCTGGTCTCTGGAGACAGACCTCCTCAGCCTGGTCTCTGGAGACAGACCTCCTCAGCCTGGTCTCTGGAGACAGACCTCCTCAGCCTGGTCTCTGGAGACAGACCTCTTCAGCCTGGTCTCTGCTTCTGATGGATGAACAGAGAGAAACACTGCATGTACACACCAGAAGGGTTCTGTATGCTACACACTACTGGAGCACTCTCTGAATATGGATGACATGGAGCGTGTGTGTGTGTGGATGGGTGTGTGTGTTGGCTTTTAGAACCAGCTACAGGAGCTGTGAAGGTGTGCAGTAATGTCAATACACACTGTGTGTGTGTATGTGTGTGTATGTGTGTGTGTGAGAGAATACTGTGTGTGTGTGTGTGTGTGTGTTGTAGATGTGTGTGTGTGCGAATGCTGTGTGTGTGTTGTAGATGTGTGTGTGTGTTGCAGATGTGTGTGTGTGTGAGAATGCTGTGTGTGTGTGTTGTACGTGTGTGTGTGTGTGTGAGAATACTGTGTGTGTTGTAGATGTGTGCGTGTGTGAAAGCTGTGTGTGTTGCAGTGTCATGGTGGCCTGGGGGGGTCTAGGCTGGCTTGAACATGGCCAGTGTGTTCTACTCTGGTCAGCAGCACAGACGTACTCACCAGTCCAAATTTGACAAGTCAAGCGGATCTATCGAACAGGCCCTGCATGTGCTGCTGAATGAGGGTCTGATTGCACTTTAGTGTGTGTGTGTGTGTGTGTGCGTGTGTGTGTGCGTGTGCGTGTGTGTGTTTTCGTGTGTGGAGATCAGTCAATGTTGCGTAGCATGTAGTGCAGTATCCATTGGCAGCCTCGAGGGAACTAGAGCTCTTGTCAATTCAGCTTCTATTGACTAGTGTGGGCTGCACCCTGGTCAGGGCTCTGGCTGTGTGTGTGTGTGTGTGTGTGTGTGAGTTAGTATGTTTTCGTGATGAGGTCTGTATTAGCCTGATTTTCGCAACTCAGCTTGCATGAACTCCCTCTAGAAGAGATGCACTGTGTTGTTCTCTGTGTTGACCCCTCTGTGTCGTGGTGTACTACTGTGTAACCCAGAGCGTAATGGCCGCTCCTGTGTACTACTGTGTAACCCAGAGCCGTAATGGCCACTCCTGTGTACTACTGTGTAACCCAGAGCCATAATGGCCGCTCCTGTGTACTACTGTGTAACCCAGAGCCGTAATGGCCGCTCCTGTGTACTACTGTGTAACCAGAGCCGTAATGGCCGCTCCTGTGTACTACTGTGTAACCCAGAGCCGTAATGGTATCTAGCTGGGGGGTTATGTGGGGGCAGTGCACTCAGTTACGTCAGGATGCAGACTGAAATAGCACTGAGATCTCACTTCTCTTCTCAGACATACCGGGGGAGAGGAGGGAATGAGTCACCTGACCTGCTGAGAGAGAGAGAGAGAGAGAGAGAGAGAGAGACTAGGGTAGAGAGAGAGAGAGAGAGAGACTAGGGTAGAGATAAAGAAGGAAAGAGGAGGATAGAGAGAGACTAGGGTTTAGAGAGAGAGAGAGAGAGACTAGGGTACAGAGAGAGAGGGGTGGAGAGAGAGACTAGGGTAGAGAGAGAGGGATGGAGAGTGACTAGGGTAGAGAGAGAGATAGAGGGCAAGAGGACGATGGGTAGAGAGAGATGAATGGATGGATACAAAGGAGAGACAGATGGATGTAGAGAGAAAGAGAGTAAACTACATGATGAATCATTGAAAGGGGGGCATATTGCCCACGGGATTCTGGGATATGGTCATACAACACGGTGGTGGAGATTTCTGTCCTCCACCTCATATTAATGACAGGACGTCCAGGAGGTCAGAGCAGAGGCCTGGTGCGTCATCCCCTCCTGCCACACGCACCCTGTCCATCATCTCCAAACCCTCCATTTGACTGAATCCATCCTCCTGTGAAGAGTGTGAACCTGGATCCACCAACATGGTCCATCCTGTTGCCTAGTAATCACCCGTTACCACGGTGATAAAGACCTGTGTTTGTGGATGAATCATCTGTGTGTTGGTCACATCCAGGGACGTCTGTCTCCGTGGTGACAGGCTCTCCTGAGGTGTTCTGGAACCTTCTCCTCCTCCTACCGGTCCATCCTTGAATGTGTCACTCTAAGTGTGACCAGACCGGTTCAAAACTGGCCCAACACACATCAAACATCTAGCTGTTGACTGTTTGGGTTAGAACGTTTGGAAAGATGGCTGTTGTTTTCCCGCTGCCCCAACAAACTCCACCACCACAACAACACCACAACAACAGCACAACAACAGCACAACAACACCACAACAACACCACAACAACACCACAACAACACCACAACAACAGCACAACAACACCACAACAACAGCACAACAACAGCAAAACAACAGCACAACAACAGCACAACAACAGCACAACAACAGCACAACAACACCACAACAACAGCACAACAACACCACAACAACAGCACAACAACAGCAAAACAACAGCACAACAACAGCAAAACAACAGCACAACAACAGCACAACAACAGCACAACAACAGCACAACAACACCACAACAACACCACAACAACAGCACAACAACACCACAACAACACCACAACAACAGCACAACAACAGCACAACAACACCACAACAACAGCACAACAACAGCACAACAACAGCACAACAGCACAACAACAGCACAACAACAGCACAACAACAGCAAAACAACAGCACAACAACAGCACAACAACAGCAAAACAACAGCACAACAACAGCACAACAACACCACAACAACAGCACAACAACAGCACAACAACAGCACAACAACACCACAACAACACCACAACAACAGCACAACAACACCACAACAACAGCAAAACAACACCACAACAACACCACAACAACAGCACAACAACCCACAACAACAGCAAAACACAGCACAACAACTGCACAACAACAGCACAACAACAGCACAACAACAGCACAACAACATCACAACAACACCACAACAACAGCACAACAACACACCCTTTAGATGCTGTGGTCTGTGTCTCCCTAGAGTCTGAAGAGGTTTAGGAATGTGGGGTGTGATGCATGATGGGAAGGCTGGAGGGTGTGATGCATGATGGGAAAGCTGGAGGGTGACTCAGCACTGTCTCGGATTCCTCACTTTTTCACTTCTTCCTGGGTGATGGTGGTCTCTCTCTCTTTCTCTCACCCTCTCTCTCCCTCTCCTTTGCCCTCTCTCTCTCTCTCTCTCTCTCTCTCTCCCTCTCTCTCTCCCCCTCTCTCTCTCTCTCTCCCCTCTCTCTCTCTCTCTCTCTCTCTCTTCTCTCTCTCTCTCTCTCTCTCTCTCTCTCTCTCTCTCTCTCTCTCTCTCCCCTCTCTCTCACCCTCTCTCTCCTCTCTCTCTCTCTCTCTCCCTCTCTCTCTCTCTCCCTGGGTGATGGTGGGTATTGGAGGGGAGTGGTGCTTCAGGGACACATGAAGGTTAGGAGACAGCTCTCTGTAGACAGCTCTCTGTAGACAGCTCTCTGTAGATAGCTCTCTGTAGACAGCTCTCTGTAGACAGCTCTCTGTAGACAGCTCTCTGTAGACAGCTCTCTGGAGTGTCTGACCACAGTACTGGCCATGAAGGTGACACACACACACACACGTACACACACACACCTCACAGTATAGATCTGCAACATGGCCAGCATACGGTACATACATATGGTGTGTGTGTGTGCGCGTGTGTGTGCTAAAATAAGCCACATAGAATATTGAGCACAGCGCGACTGCCCAAATCTAACACTGGAACTCAGAATGCCAATGCTGGGTGTGAGAGTGGAGCACACGCACACACACACACATTGCACACACGCACATGCACACACACACACACACATGCACACACACACACACTAAGGTGTTTCATGGTGGAGCATCAGATGGTTTCAGCTATAATTGAACCAATTTCCAGCTGGGATTCTTGTCTGGACATGCTTTCACCAGGAAAAACTAAACACACACACACACACACACAGACCAAGTAGACACCCTGACTCAGGACACACACATTCCACACAGGGCATGGCTTCTTCACCCACGCTACCCTGAGGCAGGCTGGTGTGAACACACACACACACACACTCGTCATGTTTCTAGACTCTTCTTTAATGGATGTCTTGATGCTAGTTCAAGCAGGTGATCCAGAGTGTATGAACAGGTCTGTGTTCAATCTGAGTGTTGTCTTAGTGCTGTCTTAGTGTTCAAAGTTGTTGTTTATACACTGACACACACACACTGACACACACACACTCTCACACACACACACACACACACACACACATACACTCACACACACTGGTGGGTCTTTATGGTTAGCATGTACAGCAGACAGGGAGGGTTAATGCAGCTAAGTGTGTGTATGGCCACTGGCAAGCTCATAAAAGAGCTGCCTGACTATTGAAGTGATCTATGATGTCAGACGTGACTGTTTTGGTTAAGGAGCATCTTGCTGCAAGGGCACAGTCTAAGTAATGTGTGTGTGGTGTGTGTGGTGTGTGCTGTACACCCATGCGTGTGTGTGTGGTGTGTGTGGTGTGTCGTCATCCTTCTTGGATGCTGTATCAGGGCAACATTGACCGGTTACCTCTCCTCCTGTCCTCTCTTCTCTCCTCCTGTCCTCTCCTCTCTCCTCCTGTCCTCTCTTCTCTCCTCCTCTGCTCTCTTTTCTCCTCCTCTCCTCTCTCCTCCTCTCCTCCTGTCCTCTCTTCTCCTCATATCCTCTCTTTTCTCCTCCTCTTCTCTCCTCTCTCCTCCTCTCCTCTCTTCTCTCCTCGTCTCCTCTCTTCTCCTCCTACCCTCTTCTCCTCCTATCCTCTCTTCCTCCAGCTCATCTCTTCCTCCTCTCTCCATCTCCCCTCATCTCCTATCCTCTCCCTCCCCTCTCTCCTCACCTCTCCTCTCCCTCCTCTCTCTCCTCTCCTCTCTGCCAATTTAACTCCACATTTTCCCCTGCTACGCAGTTTCTATGGCAACACTCTGGGAGGCTCTATCATGTGTCTGTGCCTGTGACCGCTATTTAGCTCTGCTCATAAGCACTGTCTTTGTGTGTGTGTCTGTATGTGTGTGTGTGTGTGTGTCTGTACATGTGAGTGTGTCTGAGCAGTGTGTGTACATGTATTCCACTATATGTGTGTGTTTTCGTACTCTAGCGTTTGATCGTGGTCTTCCATTTTGAGCTCAGTGAGTCAGACATGCCAGCAATGTTCACAGAGTTCCACTTCACAGTAGTCTC
This sequence comes from Neosalanx taihuensis, assembly GCA_030340665.1. Lineage (NCBI taxonomy): Eukaryota > Metazoa > Chordata > Actinopteri > Osmeriformes > Salangidae > Neosalanx > Neosalanx taihuensis. Next base: position 1,456,586 of record CM059290.1, read on the forward strand.
CTTTATAACCGTGCGTCTCTAATGGACCAGAAGAGAGACCAGCGTCTGGAGAGACTCCATGTTGCATGTGTGGCTGAGCGAGGTGCTCCTGAACACCATGTGTCTCTCTGAGGGTTCTGCTGACATCACAACACCCTCACACCTAAACTAACCTGCTGGGAGCTTCAGAAGGAAGGGCGGCCATGTTGTCTTGTCCTGCCTGGACCAGCTGTCCTGTCAGCTAGGAGAACACCTGTCCTGTTCCCTAGGAGAACACCTGTCCTGTTAGCTAGGAGAACACCTGTCCTGTTTCCCTAGGAGAACACCTGTCCTGTTAGCTAGGAGAACACCTGTCCTGTTAGCTAGGAGAACACCTGTCCTGTTAGCTAGGAGAACACCTGTCCTGTTAGCTAGGAGAACACCTGTCCTGTTCCCTAGGAGAACACCTGTCCTGTTCCCTAGGAGAACACCTGTCCTGTCAGCTAGGAGAACACCTGTCCTGTTAGCTAGGAGAACACTGTCCTGTTAGCTAGAACACCTGTCCTGTCAGCTAGGAGAACACCTGTCCTGTTAGCTAGGAGAACACTGTCCTGTTAGCTAGAACACCTGTCCTGTCAGCTAGGAGAACACCTGTCCTGTTCCCTAGGAGAACACCTGTCCTGTTAGCTAGGAGAACACCTGTCCTGTTCCCTAGGAGAACACCTGTCCTGTTAGCTAGGAGAACACCTGTCCTGTTAGCTAGGAGAACACCTGCCCTGTTAGCTAGGAGAACACCTGTCCTGTTCCCTAGGAGAACACCTGTCCTGTTAGCTAGGAGAACACCTGTCCTGTTAGCTAGGAGAACACTGTCCTGTTAGCTAGAACACCTGTCCTGTCAGCTAGGAGAACACCTGTCCTGTTAGCTAGGAGAACACCTGTCCTGTTAGCTAGGAGAACACTGTCCTGTTAGCTAGGAGAACACCTGTCCTGTTCCCTAGGAGAACACCTGTCCTGTTAGCTAGGAGAACACCTGTCCTGTTAGCTAGGAGAACACCTGTCCTGTTAGCTAGGAGAACACCTGTCCTGTTCCCTAGGAGAACACCTGTCCTGTTAGCTAGGAGAACACCTGTCCTGTTAGCTAGGAGAACACCTGTCCTGTCAGCTAGGAGAACACCTGTCCTGTCAGCTAGGAGAACACCTGTCCTGTTAGCTAGGAGAACACCTGCCCTGTTAGCTAGGAGAACACCTGTCCTGTCAGCTAGGAGAACACCTGTCCTGTCAGCTAGGAGAACACCTGTCCTGTTAGCTAGGAGAACACCTGTCCTGTTCCCTAGGAGAACACCTGTCCTGTTAGCTAGGAGAACACCTGTCCTGTTCCCTAGGAGAACACCTGTCCTGTTAGCTAGAACACTGTCCTGTCAGCTAGGAGAACACCTGTCCTGTTAGCTAGAACACTGTCCTGTCAGCTAGGAGAACACCTGTCCTGTTAGCTAGAACACCTGTCCCGTTCTCTAGGAGAACACCTGGAAGCCTACATGAAACTGGGAACACGGCAAATACATGTGTGTGTTTGTGTGTCTGCAAAGTCTGAAATACTGTAACACATCACTGACCTATACTTGTATATCCCTCCCTCCCTCCCTCCCTCCCTCCCTCCCTCCCTCCCTCCCTCCCTCCCTCCCTCCCTCCCTCCCTCCCTCCCTCCCTCCCTCTAGGCCTGACACCCAGCAGAAAGCCCCATCCGCTCCCCCTCCCCCTCCGCCTCCCCCGCCCCCCCCTGAGCCGGCCGCGCCCCCTGAGCAGGAGGAGGAGATCCTGGGCTCAGACGACGAGGAGCAGGAAGACCCGGCTGACTACTGCAAAGGTGAGCTGGAGATACACACACACACACACACACACACACACACACACACACACACACACACACTACCCAAAAGCAATACACTTAAGGAGTCTCAGCCCATATCTGGTTCCCTTCTTTCTCTTGTCTCTCTTTTTCTCTCTCCACCTTCTACCCTGTTCTCCTCTCTCTCTCTTTAGTCCTCTCTCCCTCTTTCCATACCTCTCTCCCTCTCTCTCTCTCCTCACCTACTTCCCTCCCTCCCTCTCTCCACATCTCCCTCCCTCCCTCTCTCCCTTTTTCTATACTGCCCTCCCTCTCTCCCTTTTTCTATACTGCCCTCCCTCTCTCCCTTTTTCTATACTGCCCTCCCTCTCTCCCTTTTTCTATACTGCCCTCTCTCCCTCTCGCCACACCTCCTTCTCTAATGGGATTGGCTCCCTGGCTGTGGTTGTGCCAGCAGGGTTCAGAGTGGCAGGCCTGATGCCCAGGAGGAGAGATGGAGCTGCACAGATACACAGCTCTGTCCATCTCCTGCTGTCTCTCTCTCCATCTCTCTCCATGTCCTGCTATCTCTCTCTCTCTCTCTCTCCATCTCTCTCCATGTCCTGCTATCTCTCTCTCTCCATCTCTCTCCATGTCCTGCTATCTCTCTCTCTCTCCATCTCTCTCCACGTCCTGCTATCTCTCTCTCTCTCTCTCTCTCTCTCTCTCCATCTCTCTCCATGCCCTGCTATCTCTCTCTCTCTCTCTCTCTCTCTCTCCATCTCTCTCCATGTCCTGCTATCTCTCTCTCTCCATCTCTCTCCATGTCCTGCTATCTCTCTCTCTCTCTCTCTCCATCTCTCTCCATGCCCTGCTATCTCTCTCTCTCTCTCTCTCCATCTCTCTCCATGTCCTGCTATCTCTCTCTCTCTCTCCATCTCTCTCCATGTCCTGCTATCTCTCTCTCTCTCTCTCTCTCTCTCCATCTCTCTCCATGTCCTGCTATCTCTCTCTCTCTACATCTCTCTTTCTCTCTCTCTCTCTCTGTTGGTCTTTCTCTTTAACCCAGAGGTACCTGACTGACTGACTAACTGACTGATCACACACTTTTCTAGAATGTGGTAGAACACTAATGCCTTGATCTCTCCTCCCTCTCCCTCCTCCCTCCTCCTCCCCCCCTCCCCCAGGAGGTTACCATCCGGTGAAGATCGGGGATCTGTTTAACGGGAGGTATCATGTGATCAGGAAGCTGGGATGGGGCCACTTCTCCACCGTATGGCTGTGTTGGGACATCCAGTGAGTCACGCACACACACATATCTACACACACACACACACATCAACACACACATGTACACACACGTGTTCACAGAGTAACTCAAACAGTAACTCAGCCACATGCTCACACACACACATACACATAAAGACTCACACACACGCTCACACACATACAGACTCATACATACACATGCTCACACACACATACATACGTACATACATACATACATAGTAGAATGATTCTCTCCTACATGCAGTCTCTACACTGCTCTCTCTCTTGCTCTCTCTCTCTGTGATGTGATGAGTTATCTCTCTGAAGTGAAGAGACACACACACACACACACAAACACACACA
>CM059290.1:1465000-1480000 GCA_030340665.1 Neosalanx taihuensis
AGAGAGTGAGGAGGAAGAGGAGGAGGAGGAGGAGGAGGAGAAGAGCGATGAGGAAGATGAGGAGGAGGAGGAGGAGGACAGTCAGGCAGGAAGGAAGCCAGTGGAACTGAAGCAGACAAAAAGAGAGAACAGACAGGAGGAGGAGGAGGAGAAGAGGAGAGCGGAGGAGGACGAGGAGGAGGAGAGGAGAGCAGAGGAGGAGGAGAAGAAGGAGGAGGAGGAGGAGGAGAGAAAGGACAGGGAAGGAGACAAGGAGGAAGAGGACGATGACGACAAGACGGAACCTAGCACCGACATCACCCTCTCCATCTCCCCCGCCAAGCCCCTCAACGCCACGCCCAAGACCAACGGGCACCTCCTGCAGGGCGAGGCGCCGGGCGAGGCCAGCCCCGACCCGGCCAACCCTCCGCCCCCCTCGCCCATCCCCGTGCTCTGCCCCCTGGTGGAGTCGGAGATCAGCACCACGGACAGAGACAACTCCCTCAGCTCCGGGTACGAGCTGTTTAACGGGGAGGCGGAGGCGGGGTCTGGGCTGACCAACGGCTCCAACCGTCACCGGGCGATCGCTCCGCGCTTCCCAGACCTGCCCCTGGACCCTGAGCCGGGAGACCCTGCGGTGACCACGGCGGACACAGGGGCGGGGCCTTCTCCTCATAGCCCTCCTGCAGACCGCAGTCGCACCGTGTCTTCATCCAGCACAGGGGACACGCCTAAAGGTGACACACACACAGGAGAGAGACACACACACGTAACACACACACGGAGCACACACACACACAGGACAGATACACACATATGACACACACGACATACACACACAGAGTACACACACATAGTACACACATACCCATAAACAGACATGTATTGCCCTCCCCATGTTTGTGATGACACACTGACCCTCCCTCCCTCCTCCTCCTCCGCTCCCTCCCTCCCCCTCTCCCTCCCTCCTCCTCCCCCTCTCCCTCCCTCCCCCGCTCCTTCCCTCCCCCTCTCCCTCCCTCCTCCTCCCCCTCTCCCTCCCTCCTCCTCCCCCTCTCCCCCCAGCTAAGGCCAGAGCAGCAGACCTCCTGGTGAACCCCCTGGACCCCCGTAACGCCAACAGTCTGCGGGTCAAGATAGCTGACCTGGGCAACGCCTGCTGGGTGGTACGCTGCGTGTGTGTGTGTGTGTGGGCATGTGTGAATGTGTGGGCCTGCGTAGATGTGTGTGAGGGTGTATGTCGAGCTGTGTGGATGTGTGTGTGGAGCTGTGTGGATGTGTGTGTGTGTGTGTAGAGATGTGTGGATGTGTGTGTGTGGATGTGTGTGTGTAGAGATGTGTGTGTGTGTGTGTGGATGGTGTGTTGGTAAACATCCCTGTGTTCTCTGCAGCACAAACACTTCACAGAGGACATCCAGACCAGACAGTATCGCTCTGTGGAGGTCCTGATAGGAGCTGGTTACAGCACACCTGCTGACATCTGGAGCACAGCCTGCATGGTGAGCATGCAGCACACACACACAGCAGCACACACACACACACGGGCACACAGCACACACTCCATACCCATGATGGCTGCTGTGTGTGTGTGTGTGTGTGTGTGTGTGTGTGTCTGCAGGCATTTGAGCTGGCGACTGGAGACTATCTGTTTGAGCCACATTCTGGAGAGGATTACTCTCGTGATGAGGGTGAGTCCACACACACACACACATTCTGAAACACTTACACACTCACAAACAGATATACACTTTCTCATACACACACACATACACATACTTACACTCTCACACACACACATTCACTCACACACAGATACACACTCTGAAATGCATGTGATCTATTACAGCCTGTAGCTGTAATGTAGTGGAGGGTTCTTCATCAATACGTTCATTATGAGGCGCTCACTCCTGATCAGTTTGATTGACGGGACATGTTGGACTGTTGCAGTGGGTCGCAGGGAAGATCCAAGCTCAACACACACACACACACACACACACACACACACTACCAGTCCAAATGAATGGGAAACAGGGTCCAGACCTTTGACTGGTAGTGAAATCATGACCAATTAATACAATGGAATCAAATGTTTTTAGCAGAAAGACCATCAATCAAATCAAATGTAGAGTATTACCAGAAAAAAAGATGCTTCAAATGACTCCAAATCTAAACTAGATTATAAACAGAGTCTAAAATATAGTTTTTATAGACGCCCCCTCTCTAGTCTCCTCTATCCTCCAGTTCTAACCCCCCCCCCCCCCCCCCCCTTCATCTCAGACCCCTCCTCACTCCCAGCACTATCGTATCCCTGGTTATCTAACCTTTAACCCCCTTCAACAAACCCCCACACTGCTCCTGTCCTGCAAACGACCCCTCCTCACCCCTCCTCACCCCTCCTCACCCCTCCTCACCCCTCCTCACCTCCATATTACCCTACCTCACCTACACAGAACACGGTACATCTGTTAAACTCTCCAAACTCTCACTAGTGATGTGGCCTGACTCACTCCAGTGTAGATGTCATTTCCATCGTAGCACCAGGCTGGAGAAGTCCTTCCAGGGTCTGGAGGACCCACAGGCTCAGTCAGGCTTGGCCAGGTCCTCTGGGAGGTCTATCAGGAGAGCTTCCAAAGAGCTTGGACTCTTCTCTGGGACAAACTCTCGAGCTAGAAGCATGTTTCTTCACGTTTCTCTGCGTGGCGTCTGAACTCTGCACTCCATCTCACCTTCTCTGGTGTGGGGCTCACTAACACTCCTTTCTCTCTCTGACTCTCTTCCTCCCCTCCCTGCCTCCTCTCTCCCTGTGTTCTCCTTCCTCTCCCCTCCCTGCCTCCTCTCTCCCTGTGTTATCCTCCCTTTCTCCTCCCCTCCCTGCTGCCTCTCTCCCTGTGTTATCCTCCCTTTCTCTTCCCTGCCTCCTCTCTCCCTGTTATCCTCCCTTTCTCCTCCCTCTTTCCTTCCTTTTTGACCTAAATCCCACTTGTCATCACTCACTCCTCCTTCTGTGTTCTTGCTTTTCACCTGCTCTCTACTCTTCCTCCTTCTTCTTTTCTTCATTTTCCTTCCCTCCCCTCCTAATTTCCACTACCATCTTTTTCCTCCCTCCCTCCCTCCCTCCCTCCCTCCCTCCCTCCCTCCCTCCCTCCCTCCCTCCCTCCCTCCCTCCCTCCCTCCCTCCCTCCCTCCCTCCCTCCCTCCCTCCCTCCCTCCCTCCCTCCCCCCCCCCCCCTCCCTCTCTTCCTCCTATAGACCACATAGCCCACATCATTGAGCTGCTGGGCTGTATTCCGAGACACTTTGCACTCTCCGGAAAATACTCCCGGGAGTTCTTCAACAGAAGAGGTAGTTCTGGGGGGACGCGCTGGCGGGACAGACAGACACACCCTGCAGGCAGACACACGGACGGACGGGCAGGCCAGGGGTGGGGGGACAGGGGGGATGGGGGGGGGCATGGGGGGGACAGGGGGGACTGGGGGACACCCCTCAGCTCAAGCCTGGGTTGTTGACACGGTGAAGCTGGTAACCGTGGACAACAGAGCCCCGCCCTCCTGTCAGTGTGTCTGTGCCTCCCTGGGCAGCAGCTCTGTGTCCGTCTGTCCTCCACCCAGCGCCATGAGCTGTGTGCATGCTGTAATACTGTCCCGTGCCTGTTCTCCTGTGGTGTGTGTCTGTGGTGTGTGTGTGTGTGTGTGTATGTCTGTGTCTGTGTGATTGTGTGTCTGTGTGATTGTGTGTGTGTGTGTGTGTGTGTGTGTGTGTGTGTGTGTGTGTGCGGTGGCTCTCAGATCACATCGCTCTCATCATGGAACTTCTTGGGAAGGTTCCACGCAAAGTGGTCGCTGCCGGGAAGTACAGCCGAGAGTTTTTCTCCAAGAAAGGTAACGTTGTTGCAGCTAGCTAACCAGCTAGCAGCTAGCTAAGTAGTAGCTAGCAGCTAGTAGCTAGCTAAGTCCCTGACAAGATGGAGGAGCTCTGTACAAGTCTGTAAATTCAAAGTTCTGCTCCAAGTTTAAATATATTTCAGAAACCTGCAGACAGTTTGACTGCAAAAAGACAAAGTTAGAATCAGAGAAATGACCACATCTTTGTAGAAAGTGATAGTTAGTGATGTTAGCTCAGCATGGACATGTTAGCTTAGCACAGGCAGTAAAGCGGTCCACTGGAATGAAGACCTGTCTAAGGTATGCCTCCTTAACTGGTAAGTGTATCTGTGTCTGTGAAATACCTACTGTGTAACCTTCCCCTCTCTCTCTCTCTCTGTCTCTCTCTCTCTCTCTCTCTCTCCCTCTCTCTCTCTCTCTCTCTCTCTCTCTCTCTGTCATCATGAGGTTGTCATTCTGTCTTGTTCTGCATGTTTCTCTCTATCCAAGGTCTGGCCTGTCGGTATTAATCTGCTCCGACTCCTCTCAGTTGCTCTTCCTCTCTCTCCCCCTCCCTCTCTCTCTCTCTCTCTCTCTCTCTCTCTCTCTCCCTCTCTCTCTCCCTCTCTCTCTCTCTCTCTCTCTCTCTCCCTCTCTCTCTCCCTCTCTCTCTCCCTCTCTCTCCCTCTCTCTCTCTCTCCCTCTCTCTCCCTCTCTCTCTCTCTCTCTCTCTCTCTCTCCCTGTCCCTCTCTCCCTCTCTCTCCCTCCCTCTCTCTCTCTGTCTGTCTCTCTCCCTCCCTCTCTCTCTCTCTCTCTCTCCCTGTCTCTCTCCCCCGTCTCTCTCCCTTTCTCTCTCTCTGTCTCTCTCCCCCGTCTCTCTCTCTCTCTCTCTCTCTCTCTCTCTCTCTGTCTCTCTCCCCACCCTTCTGTCTCTGTTTCTTTCTCCTTCTCCTTCTTCTCTCATCTTTTATTTCGGTCCCTCTTGGACCGCCCCCTTGCTAACTCTCTGCCTCCCCCTGCAGGAGAGCTGAGGCACATCACCAAGCTGAAGCCGTGGTCCCTGTTCGACGTGCTGGTGGAGAAGTACGGCTGGCTCCCAGAGGACGCCGGACACTTCACCCACTTCCTGCTCCCCATGCTGGAGATGGTTCCTGAGAAGAGGGCGTCGGCCGGGGACTGTCTCAACCACCCCTGGCTCAACTCGTAGCGCCACCACCGCCCCCTGGTGGCAGCCTGACAAACTGTTCGCAGCACTGGAGAGAGACGAGGGGTGGAGTGGGAGGGGAGGGGAGGGGGGGGGGCAGTTTGAACCCTGCAGATAATTGGATGCCTGTCATGTGCGTCTCTTCCACACACACACACACACACACACACATACAGATACGCATGTGTGAACACACATACCTGAAATATGAGAGAAAACTACAATTTTTGGATTAGGCAGCCAGGATAGGCTTCACCCTGCCCTCCAGTTAGGTTCACTTGACCCCTGACCCCTGTCCAGCCTGGCTGGGTCTGATAAAGGATGATCTTATCTCACTGGACAGAGAGGGAAGCAGACTAGAAGCCCTTTCTATCACAACGCTATCTGCAGTCTGTCTGAACCTTAGAACAGCATGGTCCTCTCAACTAGCTGAGGCAGGGGCTGTGTGTGTGAGTGTGTGTGTGTATGTGTGTGTGTGTGTGTGTGTGTGTGAGTGTGTGTGTGTCAGTAAGACTTTCCAGTCTGAACACTTATCACAGCGATGGATCACCAGATTAGAAAAAGCCTAGCCCCTACTTTAGTCCACTTCCTCTTCTCTCTCTCGTCTCTCTCTCCAGCCCTCTGCCCCCCTCCTCTTTACCCCCTGCCCCCCCCCTCCTCTCTTCGGCCCCCCCCTGGACTGAAGCAGTGCTGCTGAACTGTTTACACCCCCCCCCCGACTTCCCCCTCCAGTTTGGGGGGTTTGGTTCCCCCCCCCTCCCCAAGCCCCACTGAGCTGCATGACCCACCCCACTGCAGACACCGCAGGGCAGCCAGCCCACCAGGGGGCGCCAGCCTCACTGCAGACACTCCTACCTGCAGGCCGGAGGGCCGACATCTGGATAAAGAACTGAGACATAGTCTGACCGTTTGGTTTGTTAAGATTTGGTTGTTTTTGTTTTGTTTTTTTGCGGTGAAAACGGTGAAGAAGCATGAGAACGTTGAGAAGAAACGATGGACGGACGCTCAAGATGCGTTAAGAGTTTCTACGGTTCAGTTTAATTTCATCTCTTTTCTTTTTCTCTCTAAACGTTGGTTTTTCCTCATCTGTTCCGTTTCGAAGACGCGGGACTTTGTTACGACGTCATCCATGCTTGTGTGAGGAAGAACTGTCATGGCAACACCCCCCCCACCTCCTCTTCCTCCTCCTCCTCCTCAGCTTTGACATTCCTGTCATAAATAATCTAGACTTTTTACCAAACCCCTCCCCCTGAAATGAGACCAGTCTTTCGGACATCTTACAGCACGTTTACCCCATTCTTACTACTTCATCCCCCTTCTGGAGGTACCTGGGGGGGGGGGGGATTCCCTGTGGGCTCAGTCCATAATGGAGGTTGCACTTGTCTTCGTAGATGTTCAGGGAAATTACCTTTGTACAGAACTCTGAGAAACCGACTCACAGGGAGAGAGATCCAACGACCACAGCAGGATTCTGAACACACACGCATCATTCCTAACAACAAAACAGGCTCTTAACGGATGAGGCTAAGGGCCTTCCAGCCGGGGACCGGTGGCCCACAGCAGAGGACAGGGGGTGGGATGTCAGACTGCGCCACCCTGTGGCTGACGAGGGAACTGCGCCCCACGCACACCGCAGAACCCCCTCAGTGCCAACGATACAACGTTACACTCGAGTCAGTCGTCATCATTACAATTAGTCCAGTTGCCTATTTTTTTCGCAATAAAAATGACAAAAATGAGTATAAGTAAATGGTGAGATATTTTTCAACAAAAAAATATTTAAATTAATTTAAAAGGAATAAAAAATGAAAATAAAACAAAGAGAAAATAGAGAAAACTCTACTCTGGTGTTGTGACCGAATCTCGTCTTATTGAGGTGATTGTGTTTTGTCTGTTAGAAATGTTTTTTATTTCTTTTGTAATTATTATTATTATATTATTATTATTGTTATTCCAATTTGTCTTCTTTTTTACTCAGTTGTCACCTCTGCTCTCCCGGAACATGAATAGTAACATTGTCTGGACTCACGGTGATGAAATTGATCAAACATTTTTGCAATAAGAGTAAATGATGATGAATTTTTTGCACCAGAAGCTTCTGATCTGTCTTTGAACCATGAAGACTGTTCTTCCTGTTAGCCACAGAACCTCATCTCTCTCATCTGTGTTTTTCATTGACAGATTTAATAAAATTGTAAATTAATGGACCCTGTCTTCTGTTCTGATGTGGTCTTTGATACAAGAGGGGGGGGGGATGTTTTATAAAGTTTATTGCATTTTATTTCATTATTTAGTTATTTGAAAGTCATGTTGAAATATCTTATCATACAGACATGTACACATTTGCGATGAATTCGATGGTGAATTCAAAATGTAGAGAAGTACTAAAAACCCAGTGGAATTGGAATAAAGTAACACTGGTGAGATTTTAAAAAATATTGTCACATCTGTTGCTTATAATATAATAGGAAAAGATGTTTGATGCAGTCTATTCCATCCTACATGTAGTCATAAATTATGTAAAAATATCTCAAGTCAGACTCCTGCAACAGTTGAATGGGTGATGATCTGAACTGATTTACAGGCTGTGTAGGATGGTTGCTAGGATACGTGGTTATTTGGACTCTTTAACCAGGTCAAGATTGAAAGATGCAGAACAAGGTTATCAGGATGATATGAGATCATTAAGTAAGATATCAGCATAACTGGGATGTAGCAATATTTAATTAACATTAGTGTGTATAAGTTTGACAGCACAAATGTGGTGCAAAACACTGCACACACTGTGGATCATGGAAGACGTGTGTGTGTGTGTGTGTGTGTGTGTATTGTGTGTGTGTGCTTACTAACGGGTGTCCAACCCTAATCTAGCACACCTGAGTCCTATCATCACCTGGTCAATCAGGTGATCTGGTGATGCCTCAGGTCAAACACATGTAGCTGGAGTCCACAGCAGCAGGTAGGTGTCTCAGCAGGTGAAGGTTCCAGACCTCTGCTCTGTGGACACACTGGTGCTGAAGGAGCTGTGTTCTGCATGTTCTGCAGGTTCTGTGTGTTCTGCATGTTCTGTGTGTTCTGCGTGTTCTGTGTGTTCTGCGTGTTCTGCAGGTTCTGTGTGTTTTGCAGGTTCTGCAGGTTCTGCATGTTCTGCATGTTCTGCGTGTTCTGCATGTTCTGCATGTTCTGCAGGTTCTGCAGGTTCTGCGTGTCAGAGGAGAGAGGCACAGTTCTTCAGCAGCAGAGGTTTAGCCAGCTCCAGGATGTCCAGGTTGGGGTCCAGGGATCTGCCCAGCCCCTCTAGAACCATGATGGCAAACACGATGGAGGCAAAGTTACTCTCCAGTTTGACCTGCAGGACAGAATCACAATCAGCTTTATCCTCCCAAGTAAGTTTGAACAAACACACTAAAGTTTAGTTTCCTGAAATGTTATGCTTCATGTTCTGGCTACTCTCATTGTTTGGTGCTCTCGTTATGAGCAGTGACAGAGTATCTTTTGTAAAACTCTCTTTTAGAAGTCACTTTGGATAAAAGTGCTAAATGAATACATGTAAATGTACACAAATAATTTACTATGGCAGGAAGGTGTAAACATATAAGAGAGAGTACAGAACTCTCAACAAAGTGTACCACAGTGCTGTATAGTTTACAGTAAAACAACACAATGAGGAGCTTCCATAGAGCTTTGACAGTGGTGTGGTTCTTTACCTTGTGGTGGATCAGCAATCCAAACACTCTGGACAACAACTCAGCCACCTGGATCTGAAACAGGGACAAATAATCAGATGTTCCTTTCCTCCCATAACCACTGATCCCAGATAGCCTGGTGTCTGCAGCAACACACATGCTGTAGCATAAAACACACACTGCATGTAGACTGTCAATATTATATACACTATATATATATAACTTCTAATATTAGTCTGTTTGACCCAAGTCATTAGAAAGTTTTTTTTTTGTTATCTCCTGACAATTTTTTTATCTCACGATCTGTATGTATTGTATCCCAGAACTCTTATTTCACTCCCAGCCTTTACCCCTTGTGTGCATTTACTTTATTTTACCCCTATTCCTTTACCCCTGTGTGTCTACTCTTCTACTCTTTTACCTCACACCTTCACCCCTGTGTGCACTCTTCTACTCTTTTACCTCACACCTTCACCCCTGTGTGCACTCTTCTACTCTTTTACCTCACACCCTTACCCCTGTGTGCACTCTTCTACTCTTTTACCTCACACCTTTACCCCTGTGTGCACTCTTCTACTCTTTTACCTCACACCTTCACCCCTGTGTGCTTTGACGAGACTATGAGCCGTTGTTACAAAATAGTTTTCCTTCGGGGATCAATAAGGTCATCTGATTCTGAACTGTAGTAGGTTCAGCAGTAAGTTCTCTTCTGACTCATCCACACGATCTCCCTCAGACTGAATCGTCCTACAGGATTGAAAGGTCTAACGTTGCTGTTTGGAGCAGAGCTGTGCTGTACCTTCCCCAGAGCCAGCGTGCTGCTGAGGGCCTGGTCCACCAGATCAGACATCTCCTTCTTGAAGCGAGGGACATCCTGACACTCGTTAGCCCTGGCATGGTTCAGGATCAGCTCTGCTACCTGCTCACCCTGGACACCACACACACGGGACAGGAAGTGGTCAGAAGGACAGGAAGAGGTAAGAAGGACAGGAAGTGGTAAGAAGCTCCGTTTTTAGTTCAAGAAGTCTTTATATATGATAATAAACAAACCCTTTTAGAATACCCTGTCTTCCTCTCTGTCTATTAGTAACTTTCATGGACTTTCAACTTCCGGTTAGGGAGTCAGGATAGTAATCAGTAGGTTCCTGGTTAGAATCCTGGCTATGCCAACATGATGTTGTGTCCTTGGGCAAGGCGAAGTACCCTACTTGCCGCTCTGGATAAGAGTGAAATGACTATGCAGGCAACTTGTTCATATATCTAAAACCAGGTAGTGGAAGACAGGTGACCCTTGAGATATTGCTTAATATAGAATGATGGAATATGCTGCTTCCATGACCTGAATATAGTTATATTGTGAATGATAGAGTAACACACACACACATCCTCTGGCTCTCACCTGTCTCAGCACCACAGCAGTGAACACAGCTCTAAAGTTCCGCAGGTCTGCATCGCTGAGCTGGGCCACGATGCCAGCGTCCAGCAGGACCAGCTGCAGGGGGGGGGGACAGGGCCGGACGCTGACCACCACCGTGTCCCACAGGTCTGTTAGGGTGGCTGTGCCCCCGGGGGCCCTGGCCCCCCCAGCCCCTGCTGACATGCTCTGGACCAGAATGTTCCCAGGGTGGAGGTCCCCATGGACAAAGTTGTCTACAAACACCTGGTCAACACACACACAGATACATATGCGTACATATATACACAAATTATACACAATGAAACACACAATGTAAAAGCAGCATTTACTGTGCATTTGTCATCAATAACTACTACTAATCTCTGTTGCAGCCAGGTAATCTGGAGGTAATCTGGAGGTAACCTGGAGGTAACCTGGAGGTAACCTGGAGATAACCTGGAGGTAACCTGGAGGTAACCTGGAGGTAACCTGGAGGTAACCTGGAGATAACCTGGAGGTAACCTGGAGGTAACCTGGAGGTAACCTGGAGATAACCTGGAGGTAACCTGGAGGTAACCTGGAGGTAACCTGTAGATAACTGGAGATAACCTGGAGATAACCTGGAGATAACCTGGAGATAACCTGGAGGTAATACCATCTTCAGTAAGGTTTCCACTCCCATCCTGGCTATCTTCTGTTTGACCTCTGAGGGAACCTCAGCTCTCAGGTAGGTGGAGATGGGCTCGCTCTCCTGAGGGGGAGAGAGAGAGAGAGGGACTGAGGTGTGACGATATACTGTGGTGCAACGCAAAGATTTTAAGATGTGTATCTTAGAGTTATGGTAATGCTTTTATTCATTCTATTGGTTGAACCGTACAACCAAGAAAGTTAATAAATATTGTTCATGTTTTGGAAATCTGTTATTTAGATTTTTCTTTAATCTTCAAAATATCATTTTGGGAACCCAGTATTGTGATGCGTATCCAATTGTGAGTTGCGTCTCATTCCACCCCTAGTTGTGACTCTACCACACAGCGGTCAGAGTCCTGGTTCTTTGCAGGGTCGTAGAGGGTCGACAGGGTCGTAGAGGGTCGACAGGGTCGTAGAGGGTCGACAGGGTCGTCCCTGCTCACCTCAAATGTTTCCACCAGGATGCTTCTGGTGACAAACGGTCGTAGAGGAGTTGGGAATTTCACAAAATCTACGTCTTTAAAGTTTTGGCGGAACTTCTCAATGTTTCTCGCTTCAAAGCGAAGGTCGATCTGGAATAAGACAGGAAGAACCTGACTGAACATGGTTGTGCTTCGTTAGTCACCGACAACATTCGTTTCCAGGGTTCAAGGTTTGTTACCTGTCTGGTCATGAGCTTCTCAAACTCGTCCACGATCTCTGGGAGACTGAGCCACTTGAATCCAGGCAGACAGTTGATGATCTGGCTTCCTGTTTTCATCAGCAGAAGGTCTATCTCTACCTGCTGCCGGATCCCTGGATGGAGAACCTGGAAGAGACAGGATAGACAACCCAACCACTTAAACCAGTGTTTCCCAACCCTGGTCCTCAAGGAACACCTGTCCTGCATGTTTTAGAGCAGGGGTGGGGAACCCTGGTCCTTGAGAGCCACTGTCCTGCATGTTTTAGATGTTTCCCTGCTCCAGCACACCTGATTCTAATGAATGGCTCATTATCAAGCTTGGTGAAAGCCTCACAATAACCCATTCATTAGAATCAGGGGCGCTGAAGCAGGGGAACATCTAAAACCTTCAGGACTTTGGTTCTCGAGGACCAGGGTTGCCTACCCCTGTCTTGGATGTCTCCCTGCTCCAACACACCTGATTCAAATGAACAAGTCGTTATCCAGCTGTGCAGAAGCTGCTTATGACCCTTCATTAGAATCAGATGTGACAGGTATTCCCTGAGGACCAGAGTTGGGATCCATTGACTTAAAACAGCTCAACTTCCAGCAACTATTCTGATATTTATTTCGTTTTTTGCTTCAGTTGACGACAGTCAGGAAGAGCAGAGAGAACGTTAAAGCAGAGAGAAAAGAGAAGACATGCAGCAAAGGGGCGAGACCAGAATGAGGCCCCACAACCTCACCCACCTTCACAGCCACCGGTATCAGTCGCTCCTTCTCCTCCACACTCCTTCCATGGAGGCTCCTCCTCTCCTCCTCCTCTTCCTCCTTCCCCTTCACCAGCCCCCACAGCGAGCCCAGCACCCCTCCCAGCCCAGGGATCTCCCAAGCTTCCAGCAGGTCCTCCTTATCCTCCACCAGGGTCTGGAACTCCGGGTCGTCCACGCGGTCCGCCCTGGCCCAGCCTTGGTACACCTGGGCCACACAGCCTGACCCCACAGGCTCCCCTCCCTGGAACACAAACAGCCTCCTCCAGCCCTCCCCGAAGGCCCGGCTCAAGCAGCTCTGGGTGTGTGTCCAGGAGTGAGGCCTCACACGCACATGGAGCCTGGAGAAGCGATCGCAGAAGTCTGGGGAGAAGACGTCCCTCCGCGTGCTCGCCCACTGGCCCAGCTTGATGAAGGTGGGGCCGGAGGTCTCTGTGGCCCAGAGCAGGAGGGCCAGCCAGCAAGAGGCCCAGCTGGACGACACCAGAGTCAGGGGATAGAAGAGGAACAGAGGGCCGAACTTGACGAAGAGACCCAGGGCTCGGAGGCTGAGACGCAGGAAGAAGACCAGTCTGTGGACCTGGATTTTAGCTATGGACTTCCTGTCTGTGGTCCGAGGTGAAAGATGGGCTTCTTGGCATGTTGCTGTGATGGAGGACATGTTGGCAGCACCCCAACACAGCAGAGTGACTTTGTGGATCTGGGTGAACACATGTCTACTTCTGATGAGGCAGGGTCTGGTATCAGGGATGATCTGGACTCTGACAGATGATCCTAGTCTGTGGATGGTACCCTTCAGGTTTACAAGGAAGGATCTGGCCCTGAAAGTTGCCATGGTTACGTGTACGTACATGTTCTGGATGAATCTTTCTACACTATAAGGAATCGGCCCATCCTGCCTACGACATTATAATCAGTGGAAGTTTAAGATGAGCACAAGATCGACATCATCTCGTTTGCCCAGGTAAGGTCTAGATTGTGAAGATTGCTGCAACTGCAGATCATATAATCGATAACTATCATGGAGGTGGATGTGTAAATTGGCAGAGCACTTTAAGTGTGTCATCTGCTTTACTGTTTCTTACAGTCCACTTAAAATAATATTCACATTTAGGCTGCTTGAATTGCCAAGTAACAAGGTTTAACATAAAATAACCTTCTAATGCGGCTTATATAAGGTGTAAAGGTCATGATAAGGCAGGTTTGGGAGAGTTAGAACCTCGTTTGTTGAAGGTAAATAGATCGGAAAGGTTTTCCTTGTCGCATCAAAAAGTGTAAACCTTTATCCTTCAACACGTAGTCTGTAAACATCCCAGTCTGTAAACCTTCTAGTCTGCAACAGTCTGTAAACCTCCCAGTCTGTAAACAGCATGTTCATTGAAACAGCCTGAACAGTTGAAAACACATCTGCCAGGCACTTCCTGGTTCTGCGTGACGTCACGTTTAAAGCTGTACGCGTGCAGCAGAAGAGACTGACTGATCTTAATCACATTTAATCAACATGCTTAGAGCCAGGGCAATGATTTAACATTTTAGTCAAATATTTAACAGTTTTGTTTCGTTTTTAATAAATAACTAAATGCAAAGTTTCTCCTTGCATGATGCTGACCAGATGTTACCAACAGAGGGAGTCAGAAGATAAGTGATGATAATGACCCCCAAAACAAAGCAAGTGGAGCCAAACTGCGTCCAGCCTGATTTTAAAGCGAGTCTCCAGTTAGACTGTGTTTAGTTAGACTGTGTCCAGTTAGACTGTGTCCAGTTAGACTTTGTCCAGTTAGACCGTGTTCAGTTAAACTGTGTCCAGTTAGACTGTGTCCAGTTAGACTGTGTCCAGTTAGACTGTGTCCAGTTAGACCGTGTTCAGTTAGACCGTGTCCAGTTAGACCGTGTCCAGTTAGACCGTGTTCAGTTAGACCGTGTCCAGTTAGACCGTGTCCAGTTAGACTGTGTC
Source organism: Neosalanx taihuensis (assembly GCA_030340665.1). Lineage (NCBI taxonomy): Eukaryota > Metazoa > Chordata > Actinopteri > Osmeriformes > Salangidae > Neosalanx > Neosalanx taihuensis. Next base: position 1,479,202 of record CM059290.1, read on the forward strand.
CAGTTAAACTGTGTCCAGGTAGACTGTGTCCAGTTAAACCGTGTCCAGTTAGACTGTGTCCAGTTAGACTGTGTCCAGTTAGACTGTGTCCAGTTAAACCGTGTCCAGTTAGACTGTGTCCAGTTAGACCGTGTTCAGTTAGACCGTGTCCAGTTAGACTGTGTCCAGTTAGACTGTGTCCAGGTAGACTGTGTCCAGGTAGACTGTGTCCAGTTAAACTGTGTCCAGGTAGACTGTGTCCAGTTAAACTGTGTCCAGTTAGACTGTGTCCAGGTAGACTGTGTCCAGGTAGACTGTGTCCAGTTAAACTGTGTCCAGGTAGACTGTGTCCAGTTAGACTGTGTCCAGTTAGACTGTGTCCAGTTAAACTGTGTCCAGTTAGACTGTGTCCAGTTAGACTGTGTCCAGTTAGACCGTGTTCAGTTAGACTGTGTCCAGTTAGACCGTGTCCAGTTAGACTGTGTCCAGTTAAACTGTGGCCAGGTAGACTGTGTCCAGTTAAACTGTGTCCAGTTAGACTGTGTCCAGTTAGACTGTGTCCAGTTAAACTGTGTCCAGTTAGACTGTGTCCAGTTAGACTGTGTCCAGTTAAACTGTGTCCAGGTAGACTGTGTCCAGTTAAACTGTGTCCAGTTAGACTGTGTCCAGTTAAACTGTGTCCAGTTAAACTGTGTCCAGTTAGACTGTGTCCAGTTAGACTGTGTCCAGTTAGACCGTGTCCAGTTAAACCGTGTCCAGTTAGACCGTGTCCAGTTAGACCGTGTCCAGTTAGACCGTGTCCAGTTAAACCGTGTCCAGT
>CM059290.1:1487500-1492500 GCA_030340665.1 Neosalanx taihuensis
AGAGAGAGAGAGAGAGAGAGAGAAACACAGGGAGAGGAGAGACAGAGGGGGGAAAGAGACAGACAGAGTTGGAGGATTCATTCCAACTTGTGGGGAATCCCGCTGGTGTCTGTGCGAGGACTGAGGTGTGTGTGTGTAACTGTGTGTGTGTGTGTGACTGTGTGTGTGTGTAACTGTGTGTGTGTGTAACTGTGTGCACTCCACATCCTCACTGGCTGCCTGACAGAGATGTGTACTACAGGCAGTGAGGAGACAGACTGGAAGACTGACGGATGACCGCACACACACACACAGACACACACAGACACACACAGACACACACACATAGACAAGCACATATACACACACACGCTCACAGGACACACACGTGCACACACACACACACACAAACGGCATGCTTGGCATCTGTTCAAGTTCCTGTTATGGAATCAGCTTGGAAAGAGAGAGAGAGAGAGAGAGAGAGAGAGAGAGAGAGAGAGAGAGAGAGAGATGAGAGAGAGAGAGAGAGAGAGAGAGAGAGAGAGAGAGAGAGAGAGAGAGCCCAGATCAGATTCCACTGTTTATTTGCCCACTCTTTATACAGCCTTCTTTAACCTTCCTTCAACCCATCTTTCTCTACTGAAGCTTCCTCTCCTCCTCCCCCCCGCTCTCCTCCCCCCTTCTCTCCTCCCTCTTCTCTCTCCTCCTCCCTCTCCTCTCTCCTCCTCTCTTTCTCCCCCCCCTCTTTTTCCTCTCCCCTCTCCGTTCCCCAGCAGCAGAATCTCTAGCAGATCCAGGCGCAGCTGAGACGATGACAGTAGCGGTCGACCGATCTATCGGCCTCCCGATTAATGAGGCAGATAAACTGATAATTTGAGGTGATTTCCTCCTTGTTTCATCTGTCTATGGTGCAGTCAGTGCTGCTACTGTTAGCATCATCTGAGAATATGTTTGGTGTTTGAATGTGTGTGTGTGTGTGTGTGTGCTGAACTGCTCCCCTGATATCTCAATGTTTACTCAAGATTTCTTCTGTTTTCTCCTCTAGTGAGTTTCTCTGGGAGTTTTTCCTTGTCTTCTTTGAGGGTTTAGCTTGGTTGAGGGGCAGTTCTATGGGAGAATCTGAAGCCCTTTGAGACATTGCTTGTATAAGGCGCTGTTTAAATCCCTTCAAGATCATGCGTGTGTTTGGACGCCCACCCTACACACACTACCTGTTCCTCAGCTCATGTTCCTCCAGTGTTGATCTGACGCTCGCCTGGTGTTGGTCTAGGTTAATACCTACAGGTATCTCCCATCTGAGTGTGTAGGTATCTCTGGATCTCTCTTTGCTCTGTTATTTGAGAGTCCCTGTGAGACTGTGGCTGATAAATATCCCTCAACAGGCAACCATCATTTTAGGAAGCGGTATAAGAGGATCATGACTAAAGAGAGAAATTAGCATAATGCCATGGTAACCACCAGTTCACCATAGCAGACTCTGGATGTGTCCTCTGTCATGTATGTTATGGAGTCAGGATGTTTTTATTTCTATCATATCTTCCTCACAGTAATCCTTACGACAGAAACATGGTTTATATTGTACATTTTGTCGAAGCTGTGTCGTTAACTTTAGCCTAAGTTGGAAACAGATATTTCCTAAAAAAAAAAACAAAGCAGAAGTTTGGTTTTGCCAGCACAGCTGAGGGGGGTTAGTCACATTCTCATAAAATAAATGCACTATAAACTAACTGGCAACTGACATGATACCCGTAACTATACATGCCTCTACAAGAGGGGAGAGAGAGAAGAGGAGAGAGAGAGAGAGAGAGAGAGAGAGAGGAGAGAGAGAGAGAGAGAGAGAGAGGGCCAATGATTACAAACACCCTGCTTCCCTCCCCCCCCCTTCCTCCCCTCCCTCCTCCATCCTCATACGAAACGGAAAGAGGAAAACGATAAGAAGGAAAGGAAAGCAGGAAGACAGAGAGCAGGAGTGAGCTGTTCCACGGAGGAGGAGGAGGAGGGGGGCGCTCTGGAAACGCAGCGGAGCGTCAAATTGAGAGCAGGCCAGTGTGTTAGCATGTGTTAAAGCAGACCACATCTCTGAGCCTGAAACACTGCCTGGACAAGAACAAACAGTGGAATGTTTCCCTGCTTTTTCAACATGAACATTTCACGTTCTCTGCTTTGCTGTGCTCCCTTCTCCTCCCCTCTCCTCTCCTCCCCTCTCCTCACCTCCAATCTCCTCTTATCTCCTCCCCTTTCCTCTCCTCACCTACAGTCTCCTGTCTTCTCCACCCCTCTCTCCTTTCCTCTTTTCCTCTCCTCTCCTCCCCTCCCCTCTCCTCTCCTCTCCTCCCCTCCCCTCCCCTCCCCTCCCCTCCCCTCCCCTCCCCTCCCCTCAGTGTGTATGGCTTGTTAGCTGGGAGTGTATGAGGCTTTTCAGTGTCAGTGATAGCTGGTTCCTTGTGGGTTCAGGTCCTGGTTGTGGCTTCCTGGAAATGACAGAGCGCAGCTGCTAAGCAGTCCTGTGATGTAGCGCTGATGGTCATCATGGTGTAAGTCGTCATGGCGTTGGTCGTCATGGCGTTGGTTCCTTTCACTGGGCTGGAGGCCAGGAGAGGATGAGGGCTTTATGAGAAGCAGCTGTGAGGAGAGGCTGGCCTCCAGAGCTGTGAGGAGAGGCCGGTCTCTAGAGCTGTGAGGAGAGGCCAGCCTCCAGAGCTGTGAGGAGAGAGCCAAGATCCCCCCCCTCCCCACACTCACACACACACACACACACACACACACACACACACACACACACACACACACAGACACTAACAACTCAACACTGACACAGCAAGCAAACCTCAACACTGACAGACCTGCCAACACCAAACCTCACCAGCAACAACAGCCATTCCAACACTGACAACAGCAGACCTCTAACAGCAAAACACACACACAGACACACACACTCTGACAGCCTGAGTGCTCTGGTGAAAAGCAGTTCTGTCAGATGGTTCTGCTGCGCGGTCAGAGAGTGAGAGCAGGATGTGGATCTCTGAGGAGACACCATCACTGCAGAGCAGGGAGGAAAGGGCTTCCTTATTGAATTAGAGGCTGTGTGTCACCTGACCTGTGAGTCACCTGACCTGTGAGTCACTTGACCTGTGTGTCACCTGACCTGTGTGTCACCTGACCTGTGTGTCACCTGACCTGTGAGTCACCTGACCTGTGTGTCACCTGACCTGTGTGTCACCTGACCTGTGTGTCACCTGACCTGTGAGTCACCTGTCCTGTGTGTCACCTGACCTGTGAGTCACCTGTCCTGTGTGTCACCTGACCTGTGAGTCACCTGACCTGTGTGTGTCTACTGTCTGTGATTCCTGTCTTGTGATCTTTTGCTTGGTCTTTTGTAGAAGGCTGTGTGTGTGTCAGTGTGTGTGTGTGTGTGTGTGTGTGTGTGTGTCAGTGTGTGTTTGTCCAGACCATCCACTAATAGGAATCTCTTGCTGCTTCAGTTATACAAGCCTTGGAGAGCAGCGATGCCCTGTAGCTGACCCAACCCCCATCCACCTCTAGCCAGGGGGGCCCTGTAGCTGACCCAACCCCCATCTACCTCCAGCCAGGGGGCCCTGTAGCTGACCCAACCCCCATCTACCTCCAGCCAGGGGGCCCTGTAGCTGACCCATCCCCATCTACCTCCAGCCAGGGGGCCCTGTAGCTGACCCATCCCCATCTACCTCCAGCCAGGGGGCCCTGTAGCTGACCCAGCCCTGCTACCTCTCCCAGCCCCCATCTTCCTTCAGCCACAGGGCTTCTCTCATTTCTTGGCTTGAAACCTGGGAAGGTTCACTCAGCATGTGTGCTGCTATAGCTGCTGTAGCTGTGTTGACAGTTCTGGGGAATAGCTGGTGAACTTAATGAAACTCTCTGCTTGAATTATCGAGTGTCCTACACTCGACTGGAAATAAGTCTTGAAGCTCTTAATGAAATAAACTTTTTGCAGTCTGTTAGACTGTCCATCCACCCACCCTCCATCTTCACCCCCTCCTCTTCCTCCTCCTCCTCCTCTACACCATCCAGCTGAGGTGGTGAGTTCCACGTCCTGTATCTGCTGTCACACCAATCATGTCAGAGGGCAAAGGTCAGGGGGCGGGGCGAGCAGAGGTTGTGTGTGTGTGTGTGTGTGTGTGTGTGTGGGGGGGTCACGCTGTGATTTGTCTCTGGTCGGAGCAGATGGCCTCCTTCGGCCACAGCATTGTAGCAACGGCCATCTTGTTTTGGATCAATGCTAACAATGATGATCAGGAACAAAGAAGCCATGAAGGTCTGTCGTTGCCTTCAGGGGAGTAACCGTGGAAACAGAAGGCAGTAAAACCTACTAGGCTGTCAGATTTACAGCTTTGCATTGTCTGATTCATCGCTTTTGTAGCCATCTTCTAGCTAGGATCAAGCTAACTCAACACATATTCAGTTGTCTGGAGCCCACGTGGTCAAATTTAGCGCCATTCAACACTTGACAATGAAGCTCTAGTTGTAGTGTAGCTTCCAGAGAAGTTCCAGAGAGTTCTACAGTCCTGCAGTGTTTACTTATGTCTCAGGCTGATGTTTTTTAGCATTATGATTCTTTACAATGTTCACTTCTCCCTCCCTCCCTCCCTCCCTCCCTCCCTCCCTCCCTCCCTCCCTCCCTCCCTCCCTCCCTCCCTCCCTCCCTCCCTCCCTCCCTCCCTCCCTCCCTCCCTCCCTCCCTCCCTCCCTCCTCCTCTCTCTCTCTCCCCTCATGGGATTCAGAGTAAATGATTCTGATACAGCAACATCCCTCAGTGTCAAACTAGAGGCCTTATTTTTCCTGAGCTCGTATACTTACTTTACAGAAAAGACAAGAGAGAGAGAGAAAACGAGAGATGGAGAGAGAGAAAAGGAAAGAAAGAGAGAGGAGGCAACTAGAAGAGAGAGAGAGAGAGAGGGAAATGGAGAGACAGAGAGTAGGCAAGAAGAGGTTTGTGACAGGGAGATAGAGAAAGATTAGAAGAATACGAGAGGGAAGGAAAGAA
>CM059290.1:1495000-1502500 GCA_030340665.1 Neosalanx taihuensis
GGGGGGGGGCTGGTTGGACTGGAGTGGAAGCATGAGTCAGATGGATATTTGACGGTGATGAGGGGGGTCAGTGTGACAGATTTTTCTTCTCTCTTGGTCCCTCTCTTCTCTTCCTCTTCCTCACCCACGTCTAACCTCTCACCTTCTGTTGGCCCAGCTGGTCATTACTCCGCCCCTTACCACACACACACGCACACACAGACACACACACCTTTGTTTACTAGACAGGTCACTTCCTCCATGAGCACAATTATTATTGATCCACTCTACATCCTCTTCCAAGACCCCTTTCTCCTCCTCCCTCCCCCTCTGTCCTCCCCCTCTACACCTCTCTCCTCCCCTCTCCTTCACTCCAGTTCTGCTTGTCTTGGCCCAGGGATTTGGCCTACAATATCTTCTCCGTTCCATCACACTTCATCAAATCTGGTGAACCTTAGAGGAAGTTGAACTGATCAAACCGAGAGAAACTTTTTGCTGTTGGCAAAGCAGCTGTGTATTATATAGCTCTATATTATTTTTACCTTTAACTTCACCTTGCCTTAAACCTGATCCTTACCTTTTTTAAACAAAAATATTTGGTTATTGATTAAGTTAGGTTATTGATCTAGAGGATTCCTCAGGATATCCAGGCCCTAGAGAACCTCGTCATCACAGCTATGTGTGCTCTGTGTGTCTCCAGACCAGATCCACCCCTCCCCCCTCCCACCAGAAATAGCTCTGCCAGTAAACTTTGACCTAAAAGCTGGAGGTCAAACAGTCATGACTGAGGAATGACCTGTTTTTTACAAGAATTCCTCCTTGCAGTTTCCATGAACCCGGAGTGCTTGTGAGTCTGATGTTAAGTGGTTATATGGAGCAGAGCTTTTCAAATAAGGACCAGGAGTTTGGCCAATTACAGTGCAGAGTAACAACCAACTACTTGCTAGAAGTAAACTACTCATTATGAGTTGTTACATAACCGTGTGTGTGTGTGTGTGTGTATTTGACCGTGTGTATTTGACTGTGTGCATGTATTTGACTGTGTGTGTATTTGACTGTGTGCGTGTATTTGACTGTGTGCGTGTATTTGACTGTGTGTGTGTTTCTAGGATCCAGTGTTGTGGATTGAAGGTTGGGGAGGCTCCTCCCTCGTCTCCCCGCCGGCCGGACCCACCCCAGGAGTCCTGTCCCCGGGACTCTGCCCCCAAACGGCCCCTCTCCCCCCTGCCTGGCCTGGCCGACGGCCTGGCTCCTGCTCCAGGCACCATGCTGGCCCACAAGAGAGCCACCACCTCCGACCCCCGCTCCCCCGCCACGGAGAACGGCTTGGGGGGCTCCGCCAAGCTCACCAGGACCCCCGCAGCCCTGAAGACCTCCGCCAGCATCCGGGACAAGATCTCCCAGTGGGAAGGAAAGAAGCAGGAGCCCCCTGCCGCGGCCCCCGAGCTGTCCCCCCTGCCCCCGGGAGCGAAGGACTTGGAGACCGTGAGGAAGAAGGAGAAGACCTCGGAGGTCCAGAGGACAGACAGTAAGAGGTTTGTGGGCTGGGAGAGGCAGGATTCTGGGAAGGAGAACTCAGGAAAGCTGGGGGATTTGAGGCCTAAGTCCCCAGAAGGCCCCTCCAGGGAAAGAGACTTGATCCTGGAGAGAGGACCTCGTGGAAAACTCCCAGAGACCCCTCAGGATAAGAAGTCAGTTCTGACTCACATCAAGAAGTTGGAACAGGCGATGAAAGAGGGCCCTTCCAAACCTTCTCTGGTGTTGCCTGGCAACTACTTCAGCCCTCCGTTGAAGGAGGAGCAGGAGGAGGCTGAGAGGAAGGCCAACGAGCCCATCTTCGGGACTCTGGACGTTCTCCGGCCTGCGGGCACCAGGAGGAGGCGAAGGGAGGGCGAGGACCCAGAGAACGTCTACACTGAACCAGGCGTTCCCTCCATCAACCCTCTACCCAAGCCCCAACGAACCTTCCAGCACCACACCCCACCCGGCGCACCTGCCCCAGCCTCGAGCCTGGGTCTGGGGAAGGGACGGAGGAACCTGCCCCCTCTGCCCTCCATCCCCCCGCCTCCCCTGCCCACCTGCCCTCCTCCAGGGGGGTGCAGGAGACCCCGGGCAGACAGGAACAGAGACAGCAACAACAGGTGAGACAGCACCAGGATTGTGCTGTTACAAACACACACACACATGCAGACACACAGACACACACACAGACAAGCACGCAGACAAAATACACACTGACAAACACCCATACAGAGAGAGAAACACACACAGAAACACACACACAGTCAGGGTTAAGGTTAGTGTTAGACAAACTTTCACTGCATCCCTCTCTGTGCTGTAATGTTTAACGACCATGATGGCTCTATGGGGAATCCTTATAGTTAGTAGCAGCTTCCTGTAGCTGCACAAATGAATGGGTCAAACTTATTCTACTGCGCCTGTGTGTTACATACCTACGGTATTCCCTGTAGTGTCACCCCAAGACTGGAACCCTACTTCTTATCAGCCACTACATTTACATTTACATTTACTCATTTAGCAGACGCTTTTATCCAAAGCGACTTACAAGAGAGAGCTTTTACAAAGAGCATCAGTCATTGAGCATAGCAACGTGATAGACCCCGAACACAGTCATTTTTTTAGATTGTGAAACATGGTAATAGTCACTAAGACCACAGCCACTAAGACACCCTTCTTGGATGTCGTCCAGTGTGTTGAAATGAGAACTTCTCGCAAAGCACATCTGCTGTTGATCACCGAGGTGATGATGTCATCGTTTGTACAGCGTTCTCTAGAGTGAGGTCACCGTTTGGAACGGAGGAATGTGCTCTGGAGACGATCAGCTAAAATTCTCCCTGAAAAGAAGCTTCATGTTAGTTTGTGTTTTTATACACTGGACTTTTTATTTACATTGAATTGAGTTTGCAGATGCTGCTGTGCTTGAGTGAGTCTTGAATCAGAGGTAATGTGTGACTATTACCATGTTGCTGATGGTATGTTCTGGTAAAATACCCCAGCTTGTTCTCAATGTAAATGTTGGAGCCATTTTGACCTGTGGGAAAAATAGGTTTTATTCCTGTACCAACAAAGAAACACAAACTCCAATGTTTAACTTATTTTTTTTTGCGTTTGCAGCCTTCTAGTTTGACCTGGATTGAGTTTATATTGTTACCACATGTAGATCATTTAGATTGAAACCAGATCATCTGTGGCAGGGACTGTGCTATAAAACATTTATATGTAGTGGTACGCTACAGTAGATCACCACTATAGTAGATCACCACTGCAGTAGATTACCACTGCAGTAGATCACCACTACAGATCACTACTACAGTAGATCACCACTACAGTAGATCACCACTACAGTAGATCACCACTACAGTAGATTACCACTACAGTAGATCACCGCTACAGATCACTACTACAGTAGATCACCACTACAGTAGATCACCACTGCAGTAGATCACCACTACAGTAGATCACTACTACAGATCACCATTATAGTAAATCACCACTACAGTAGATCACCACTACAGTAGATCACCACTACAGTAGATCACCACTACAGCAGATCACCACTACAGTAGATCACCCCTACAGTAGATCACCACTACAGTAGATCACCCCTACAGTAGATCACCACTACAGTAGATCACCACTACAGTAGATCACTACTACAGATCACCATTATAGTAAATCACCACTACAGTAGATCACCACTACAGTAGATCACCACTACAGCAGATCACCACTACAGTAGATCACCACTGCAGTAGATCACCACTGCAGTAGATCACCCCTCCTCACCTGTGTGTCCTCCTCTCCAACAGGAAATCGTACGAGTTTGAGGATCTCCTGCGGTCGTCGTCGGAGGGTTGCAGGGTGGACTGTTACGCTCCGTCCCGTCTGGGCCTCACACGCACGCTGTCAGAGGAGAACGTCTACGAGGACATCCTGGGTAACGCTCTGCCCCCCTGGGAGGGGGCTGCTGTGCATGTGCAGGAACCTCTGCTGTCCATATACAGGAAGTGACGCTAAGACTTTAGCCTACATGATACATGCTGTACCCTGTGAGCCACTGTGGGCCACCATATATGGCCATTTTTATAAGTTTTGTATTGTTTGTATTTTTACTTAATACCTTTTTATATAATGCTTATAGTAGTGTACACAGCCCCCCCAACATGGCTTCAGATGGTGTTGCTCTAACTTAGTTTGACCTGCAGTGCTTACAAAGCAGAAAGGGCCTGTTGCTGCACGATCCTGATGAAGATGTGATCTTGTGCTTTCTTAACTCAGCGTTGTCATTTAGAAAGAGGTAGCTACAACGCTTCCAGTACTAACCCCACAACCCAACCTTATTGGCTGCTGTGCCTTCCTAACCCCACGACCCCAACCTTATTCGCTGCTGTGTTTTTCTAACCCCACCTCCAGCTTTGGTGGGATTACGGGTACCCTATGTGTGCCTGTGTGATTGTGTGTGTGTGTGTGTGTGTGTGTCTGTGTGCGTGAGGTCTAAATTGATGTAGTCTAGTCATTGTCTCTTTAGTATATGAGTTCATGGGAGGTATATGAGTGTCTTAGCTCTCACTAAACCTAGAACCCCTATATAATCTCTCACGCTCTTCCTCACTCTTCAAGCTGTTCCTTCGTCAGCGCTGTAAATCTAAATTGTAGCTGTAATGTTGTGTCTCCTCTCGTCTGATGCTGTTTCTGCCGATGTGTGTCTGCTTTTCCAGTTCCTCTGTACTTTGGGATTCTCAGACATGGTCGACCAAAGCCCCAGGCTTGCATGGCCTTGTGGGTAATGTAGTTTGAAGGGTCATCTGGGATAAGTAGCGCTGTAGAGTCCTTAGGAACGACCACAAACACCAAACAGTTGATGATCAGAGCTGGTTCTGGTCAGGACTCTGGATGTGAGCTGTCTAAAGTCTCACCCTGTATACACATGACGCTGAGCGCTGAGGTCTAGTTTTTCCGTGGAGAAGAACAATGTGTTCCAGTCTGTCATTCCTGTCCTGTCCTGAAGGGGGCGCTTGGTGGATGGATTGACTATGGGAGCAGGAGACTGACAGAAAGGTCGACCGTGGAAAAAGGAATTTATTCTCTGTTATCTGCTTTAGAGCTGAGGGTGGATGAAGTTACTTGCAGCGTTAGCTGCTGCGGCTAGCTGCTGTGGCTAGTTGCTGCAAATCACAGTGAAACATGATCTTTAACCATGCAGGACCTGCCACTAGCAGATCTTCTCACATCTAGAGCCGCTACACTGAGACGAAACAAAAATAAAATGTCAAAACAACAGCTAACATGGAGGGAGAGAGACTTCTTAACTTTCTTCTCGTGTGTTTCCATCCACAGACCCTCCGTCGAAGGAGAACCCGTATGAAGATATAGAGTTTGAGAGAAGCTGCCTCGGAAGCAAGTGTGTTTCCCCCCTCCCCCCCTCCCCTCCTGCTCCTGACACGCCAACAAAGGTAACCTGGGTCAAAGTCATCAGTCTGACCTCCCCTGACCTCACCCCCTCCCCCTCACCCCCTCACCCCCTCACCCCAATCAAGTCATTCCAGTCAGAAAGGCTCAGCGTCTCAGTTCTCTTTCTCTTCCTCCTCCCTCCTCCTCTTCCTTCCTCCTCCTCCTCCTCTTCCTCCTCTTCTTCTTTCTCCTCCCCCCTCCTCCTCCTCTTCCCCCTCCCGCTCCTTCTCTTCCTCCTCCTCCTCCCCCCTCCTCCTCCTCCTTCCTTCTCCCTCCTCCTCTCCTCCTCCCCCTCCCGCTCCTCTTCCTTCCTCCTCCTCCTCCCCCCTCCTCCTCCTCCTTCCTCCTCTTCCTTCCTTCTCCCTCCTCCTCTCCTCCTCCCTGCTGCAGCTCTCCAGTAAACCAGGCTTCTTCAGGCAGAACTCAGACCGTCGTAGCTTCAAGCTTCTGGAGCTTCGTAAGACCACCCGAGAGGCGGGGGTGTCCTCTCCATCCCGCACCAGCCCCCCCTCCACGCCCAGCAGCCCGGACGACACGCCCTGCCTCTCAGGAGACCCCTGCAACCGCCGCCGACGCAAGATACCCAGGGTACGCTGGAACTGTCCAAGCCCACAGATGTGGTGTGTGTGTGGGGAGGGAGGATGATGGGAATGGTGGACAGCCTTCTGGAGGTGTTGCTCTGTCTGTCCCTCTACAGATGGTGCTGAAGATCAACGGTGTGTTTGAGGCCAGGAGAGGGAAGAAGAGGATGAAGAGGGTGTCTCAGTCAACTGAGTCCAGCTCAGGGAGAGGTGAGAGGCTGTAACACACTTTCCTCCGACCTCCTTCCTCCTCCACCCTCCCTCCTCCACCCTCCCTCCTCCACCCTCCCTCCTCCTCCCTCCCTCCTCCACCCTCCCTCCTCCACCCTCCCTCCTCCACCCTCCCTCCTCCACCTCTCTCCCTCCTCCACCCTCCCTCCTCCACCCTCCCTCCTCCACCTCTCTTCCTCCTCCACCCTCCCTCCTCCTCCCTCTTCTCACTTGTCTGGCCTCAGTGTGGAGAGCAAACTCTAGGACTCCATAAAAACAGGGACACCCAGTCACCCCATGTGGGTCTACTTATCCTCAGGCTGGTTACTGACTCAGTCACACAACGTAGCAATAAACAGAAGGTTAATGGGGTCAGGCTGTGCTCAGCGGGGGAGGTCAAGGACTTTGGAAGCTTCTAGAGATCACAGGTTCAATTCCCTCCTGGGTTTGTCCTGTAGGATAAAATGCTGGATGTGTCGTTATTATTCAGGTTCTCTGTCTTCTCCTTTCTTGTTTTCATGCAGTGACGGATGACAACAGTGAGTCTGAGAGCGACACTGAAGAGAAACTGAAAGGTGAGGAGAGAGAGGGGCGGGGCTTTTATCCTGGGGGGGGGGGGGTGGGGGGTTCACTCCTGTGTGTGTTCACTCCTGTGTGTGTTCACTCCTGTGTGTGTGTGTTCACTCCTGTGTGTGTGTGTTTACTCCTGTGTGTGTGTGTGTTCACTCCTGTGTCTGTGTGTTCACTCCTGTGTGTGTGTGTTCACTCCTGTGTGTGTGTGTTCACTCCTGTGTGCGTGTGTGTTCACTCCTGTGTGTGTGTGTTCACTCCTGTGTGTGTGTGTGTTCACTCCTGTGTGTGTTCACTCCTGTGTGTGTGTGTTCACTCCTGTGTGTGTGTGTTCACTCCTGTGTGTGTGTGTGTGTTCACTCCTGTGTGTGTGTGTGTGTGTTCACTTCTGTGTGTGTGTGTGTTCACTCCTGTGTGTGTGTTCACTCCTGTGTGTGTGTTCATTCCTGTGTTTGTGTGTGTTCACTCCTGTGTGTGTTCACTCCTGTGTGTGTGTGTGTGTTCACTCCTGTGTGTGTGTGTGTGTTCACTCCTGTGTGTGTGTGTGTTCACTCCTGTGTGTGTGTGTGTGTTCACTCCTGTGTGTTTCAGCTCACAGCCAGCGCCTGGTGTCAGTCCAGTCCATGTTGAGGCAGACTGGTCGGTTTCGGCCCCTGGATCGAGACCTGCTGGACCTGCAGGAGAGGAA
>CM059290.1:1507500-1535000 GCA_030340665.1 Neosalanx taihuensis
ATGAGTGTATGTGAGTGTGTGTGAGTGTGTGTGAGTGTATGTGAGTGTGTGTGTGAGTGAGTGTGTGTAAGTGTGAGTGTGTATGTGAGTGTGTGTGTGAGTGTGTGTATGTGTGAGTGAGTGTGTGTAAGTGTGAGTGTGTATGTGAGTGTGTGTAAGTGTGAGTGAGTGTGTGTGTAAGTGTGAGCATGTGTGTGTGTGTGTGTGAGTGTGTGTGTGTGTGTGTGGTGAGTGTGTGTGTGTGTGTGTGTGAGTGTGTGTGTAAGTGTGAGTGAGTGTGTGTGTATGTGAGTGTGTGTGTGTGTGTGTGTGTGTAAGTGTGAGTGACTGTGTGTGTATGTGGAGTGTGTGTGTGTGTGTGTGTGTGTAAGTGTGAGTGTGTGTCACAGAGTCCTTGAACCTTCTCCTTTCCTCCTTTGAACAATGGGTCCGACTTAGAAGAGCTGAGGTTGCCACATTAGCAGGAAATGACATCATCCTCTGCTCCTTCCCACCTCAGGTCCTGGTGGTCGACCTCGGCAACAGCCGCTTCCTGCGACAGGTACTGACCCACAGGACGCCATAGCAACAGATAAAGGGGGGAGGAGGTAAAGATGGGACTAGTGTGCCAGTCTGGGGCATGAATGGGACTCAGTGTGGTGTTTCAGAGCTGTGTTGCACAGTGTGGTGTTTCAGAGCTGTGTTGCACAGTGTGGTGTTTCAGAGTGTGACTGTGTTGCACAGTGTGATGTTTCAGAGCTGTGTTGACTGTGTTGCACAGTGTGGTGTTTTCAGACTGTGACTGTGTTGCACAGTGTGGTGTTTCAGAGCTGTGTTGCACAGTGTGGTGTTTCAGAGTGGTGACTGTGTTGCACAGTGTGGTGTTTCAGAGTGTGACTGTGTTGCACAGTGTGGTGTTTCAGAGCTGTGTTGCACAGTGTGTGTGTTTCAGAGTGTGACTGTGTTGCACAGTGTGGTGTTTCAGAGTGTGACTGTGTTGCACAGTGTGGTGTTTCAGACTGTGACTGTGTTGCACAGTGTGGTGTTTCAGAGTGTGACTGTGTTGCACAGTGTGGTGTTTCAGGACTGTGTTGCACAGTGTGGTGTTTCAGACTGTGTTGCACAGTGTGGTGTTTCAGAGTGTGGACTGTGTTGCACAGTGTGGTGTTTCAGGACTGTGTTGCACAGTGTGGTGTTTCAGAGTGTGACTGTGTTGCACAGTGTGGTGTTTCAGGACTGTGTTGCACAGTGTGGTGTTTCAGGACTGTGTTGCACAGTGTGGTGTTTTCAGAGTGTGACTGTGTTGCACAGTGTGGTGTTTCAGGACTGTGTTGCACAGTGTGGTGTTTCAGAGTGTGACTGTGTTGCACAGTGTGGTGTTTCAGAGCTGTGTTGACTGTGTTGCACAGTGTGGTGTTTCAGAGCTGTGTTGCACAGTGTGGTGTTTCAGGACTGTGTTGCACAGTGTGGTGTTTCAGAGTGTGACTGTGTTGCACAGTGTGGTGTTTCAGAGCTGTGTTGACTGTGTTGCACAGTGTGGTGTTTCAGAGCTGTGTTGCACAGTGTGGTGTTTTCAGGACTGTGTTGCACAGTGTGGTGTTTTCAGAGCTGTGTTGCACAGTGTGGTGTTTCAGGACTGTGTTGCACAGTGTGGTGTTTCAGAGCTGTGTTGCACAGTGTGGTGTTTCAGAGCTGTGTTGACTGTGTTGCTTCCTGTGGGCAGCTGGATGATGAAGACTCGATCCTGCCTCACAAGCTTCAGGCAGCTCTGGAACACGTTCTGGATAAGAGGAAGGAGCTGGCCAGCGATAAGGGGGGACCTGCCCAGCGGTGAGATCCACTGAACACTGTTAGACCACTGGGATCAAACTGCTCCTCATCACCACGCTCCCCTCTGAAAGGGATAATCTTAGTTATTGGACTGGAAATCCAGTTTCTGGGATAACTTGATCATCTTGTAATCTATTATTGTAAGAAGTCTGATGAAGTGAAATGGTCTTACTATACTGGTAGACACATGTACTTGTTAGAAACACAAGCAACCTTGAAGACTAATATATTTGCCTTTAAATTTGCTAGGACATTTGAGCCTAAATACTTGTCCATTAAAGCCCTTTTTAAAGTGTAAGATTATCTCTCCACCCCTCTCTCTCCCCCCTCCCTCCCTCCCTCCCTCCCTCCCTCCTCCCTCCCTCCCTCCCTCCCTCCCTCCCTCCCTCCCTCCCTCCCTCCCTCCCTCCCTCCCTCCCTCCCTCCCTCCCTCCCTCCCTCCCTCCCTCCCTCCCCAGACTCCTGCTCTTTGAGCACCGTGGTGTCGGAGGCTTTCGTCCGCTTCTTCGTGGAGATGGTGGGTCACTACCCCTTGTTCCTGGTGGGGGGGAGCGAGACGAGGACTCCTCCCCCTGCTCCCCCTCCTCCCCCGCCCCCTCGTCCTCCTTCCAGCGGGAACCCTTCCGGAAAGCCGTCACCTCCAAAAGCCTGCGGCGCTTCCTGGAGGTGTTCATGGAGACGCAGATGTTCACCAGCTTCATCCAGGAGAGAGAGCAGAGGAAACAAGGACTGAGAGGTGACCCACACCTCCCCTCTACAGGGGGGGTTTAGTTTTTAGTTTAATGATGGTTTAATCATGTTTAAGGGGAGTTTTAATGGGGATAAGTGGGATAGGACTTGTTATCGGGGTCATGTTTAGTGTTTAGTGAAGGTTTGTGAAGTTGGAGATTGTCAATGTGCTGTACTTGTCGGATATTGGAAAAATATACTTGGAACTTTAAACTAAATGACGGGTGGGAAAAAGAGATGGTGAGAGTGGAGAGGGAGAGAGAGAAGGAAGAGAGGAGAGGGAGGGAGGGAGGGAGGGAGGGAGGGAGGGAGGGAGGGAGGGAGGGAGGGAGGGAGGAGAGAGGGAGGAGAGAGGGAGGAGAGAGAGAGAGAGAAGAGAGAGAGGGTTGTAAGAGGAGAATGCGAGAGTGTTTGAAGCACCAAGTACTCAAATAATTAAATGAATGAATGAATAAAGGGGATCAGACAATGTTCCACATGCTAACTGCTAAAGAGGCATTAGTCCAGCAGGTGTTGTAGCGTGTGTGTCCTGTGTTTGGGGGGGCAGGTCTGTTCGAGGTGCGTGCTCAGGACTACCTGGACTCCTTACCTGGGAGTGAGCAGAGGGGCGTCAACAAGTTCCTCAAGGGTCTAGGTGAGGAACCTCCTACATCAGAACAGAACCATCAAGCACCACGTCAATGTCTGAAATGCCTCTGAGACGTCGTTTAACACTGTGAGTGCATTGTTGATGTTTTATTTGCCTTTGTGGTCTTTCACAGGAAGTAAAATGAAATTCCTGTCCAAGAAATAATGCCCCGGGACCAAAGTGGGACTGAGCGAGTGGAGAAAGACGCTGAAGAGAGAGAGAGACTGAGAGAGACAGAGAGAGAGAGAGAGAGAGAGAGACAGAGAGACAGAGAGAGAGACTCTGGATGAAAACAACCCAACCCAACCCTCACTAGAGAGGTAGCGATGTTCAGGAACACGGAGAGAGATGCAAACATGGAACCCTAAAATCATCAAACAGATTAAAGAAACTGGGCGTTCTGTGGATTGGCAGAACATGGACTGAAAAAAGACAATATTTCCAGTTGCAGACTCACACAGATCCTGAGCTTAAGATGAACATATCGAGTCCTTTCTGCATCTTTCCATAACCTCGACCATATGAAGAGCTTGCTTTTGTAAAGCTTAGTCAGTACAGATACTATTATCACCGTGTACATACATGTATAGCATAGTAGCTGCTTTAGCGTGTGGTGAGGTGTCAGCGCTCTGTCACTCACTAATGACCTGGGAAAGTTTGAAGGTGTGTTGTGGACAATGGTAAAGTCCACTTGTAAAAGTTAGACATTCCAGGTATTGCTATAGTCTTATTTTGTACAACTTCTTTGTAAAGAGGAAGCTTTGGCGTTAATTTATATACTTGTTAGATATAAAAAAATAAAACTCTTTTTGTTTCTTTAGATGAAAGCAAAAAAATAAATAAATATTGTAGTTTGTTAAGGGCTTTATTTATGGAAGTCTAGTTCAAACTAGAATTGTATGTAGACCACTTTGGGTTGATAAGGATGTGTACCACTGTGATTGGATGGGGAGGATTTGATATTTGACCAGAACAGGAAGTAACATCGTCAGATGATGCTCATCATTTTCAGATGAGGAAGATTTAAATGAGGATGTGAAGTATTATTTTAAGGGTAACAAGGATGTTCATGGATGGAAAATCAATGTAATCTAAACTTTGAAAACACCACTTGCCTAAAGTTGATTGAAATCGCAATGAAACTGTAAAAAATAAAGAGATTTTTTGATGAAATATTTCATATTGTGCTGCAAGGTCTATTAAATAGATGTAAAGGTAATCCAGACAGTAGAAACATTATGTTGTCGTTACCACGTTGCACCACTAGAGGGCTGCATGACTAAACACAGAGTCCACATGGAACTGAACACTCATTCTGACCATGTTGATAGTTACTTGCAGAAGTTGAAACATATTTAGTTTGTAGCATTTTGTGTAAAAAAAATTACAGTTTTTAGTTAATAAAAAGCTGCAATGATGACAACCTAGTGAGTATGACAAAATGAAGCATTGATTTTAGTTTTTTTATACGCGTTTCTGAACTGAAATCATCCAGTTATGTGATCTGGTGTTCAGTCACACACACACACACACACACACACACACACACACACACACACACACACACACACACACACACACACACACACACACACACACACACACACACACACACACACACACACACACACACACACACACACACACACACACACACACACACACACACACACACATACACACACACACACACAAACACACACACACACACACACACACACACACACACACACACACACACACACACAAACACACAGACAAACACAAAGACAAACACACACACACACACACACACACACACACACACACACACACACACACACACACAAACACACAGACAAACACAAAGACAAACACTCACACACACACACACACACATAAACACACACACAAACACACAAACACACAGACAAACACTCTCTCACACACACACACACACACACACACACACACACACACACACACCCACACACACCCACACACAGGGCCATGGCACAGACAGTGACAGACAATCCTTCCCTTCTCACAGTCTTACACTAGGGGCAATATCCAGAGTGTCCAATTAACCACACAGGGAGGGCATGCTCACTCCACCCAGAGAGATCATGGTCAGGCCCGAGATTTGAACCCGTGTCCCAATCCTTGTTGGGAGGCGAGAGCGCTAAGCGCACTGCCACCGTCCCTTTTAGAATGTTCTGGGTCAAACATGTTGTCAGAATGTGTCTCCCAGTCAGTGGGATGGTTCAGGACATGTTTATGACATGTTCTTCTTTGGTATGGAGCAGAAAGACGAGATTTGGACGGCTGGAACCTTCATCTGGATTCCAGCCTGCAGATAACAGATGGCCTGCTGATAGTTTGTTCCGTTTGATAACAGATCCTACAGTGGAAAAGAGTGTGACCCAGACAGGGGCTGCTGTTGTGTGTGTCTGTGTGTGTGTGTGGTGAGTGTGTGTGTGTGTGTGTGTAGTGAGTGTGTGTGGCGAGTGTATGGTGAGTGTGTGTGTGTGTGTGTGTGTGGTGAGTGTGTGTGTGTGTGAGATGAGTGTGTGTGTAAGTGTATGGTGAGTGTGTGTGGTGAGTGTGTGTGTGTGTGTGTGTGTGGTGAGTGTGTGTGTGTGTGGGGTGAGTGTGTGTGTGTGTGTGTGGGGTGAGTGTGTGTGTGGTGAGTGTGTGTGTGTGTGGGGGTGAGTGAGTGTGTGTGTGTGTGTGTGTGGGGTGAGTGTGTGTGTGGTGAGTGTGTTGTGTGGTGAGTGTGTGTGTGTGTGGGGTGAGTGAGTGTGTGTGTGTGTGTGTGGGGTGAGTGTGTGTGTGGTGAGTGTGTGTGTGTGGGGTGAGTGAGTGTGTGTGTGTGGTATGTGTGTGTGTGTGGTGAGTGTGTGTGTGTGTGGGGTGAGTGTGTGTGTGGTGAGTGTGTGTGTGGTGAGTGTGTGTGTGTGTGTGGGGTGAGTGAGTGAGTGTGTGTGCGTGTGTGGTATGTGTGTGTGTGTGGTGAGTGTGTGTGTGTGTGGGGTGAGTGAGTGTGTGTGTGTGTGGTGTGTGTGTGTGTGTGTGTGCTGGCCTGGTCTAGCTCTGTCACCTCTTCTGTCTTAGTTCCAGGCACTTTAGCATCTTTAGCTGTGTTTGTCTGCGTTAGCGTGTGCCCCCCCCTCCTCCCCCTGTTGATCAGAACTTAAACCCTTATAAAGCCTGCAATAATGGGATGGGGGAGGCGGAGGAGAAAGGGCAGGTGTCACATTTTGCGCCAGCGGAGAGATGGGGGCAGGAGATGGGGGGGGTTAGGGGTTCCTCCCAGTGGAGGTCAGGGGCGGGTGATGCACGCCAAAGAGCGCGCTGGCCCTCCTGGAATGGCATGCTCTGGGAGCTGGGGTTCAAGGCAGCGCGGCGGGCAACACTAAACCAGAATAGAGGCGTACCCTTTGAGGGGAGAGAGGAGGGGGGAGAGGAGAGGGGGGAGAGGAGAGGGGGTACAGGGGAGAGAGGAGAGGGGGGAGAGAAAGGGGGGAGGAGAGAGGAGAGGGGGGAGGGGAGAGGGGGGAGAGGAGGGGGGGTACAGGGGAGAGAGGAGAGGGGGGGAGAGAAGAGGGGGGAGGAGAGAGGAGAGGGGGGAGAGGAGAGGGGAGAGGAGGGGGGGGTACAGGGGAGAGAGGAGAGAGGGGAGAGGAGAGGGGGGAGGAGGGGGAGAGGAGAGAGAGACAGACAGACACACCAAGGTAGCAGGCAGAGTTTGCAGGGCCTCTGCACCTGTCTCCTGGTGTGTGTGTGTGTGTGTGTGTGTGTGTGAGTGTGTGTGAGTGAGTGAGTGAGTGTGTGTGTGTGTGTGTGGAGGGGGTGTGTTTGTGTGTGTACACTTTCCTCCTCTGTTGCCTCCTATTTCTGTGATTCAGCCCCTGATACCCACCCCCCCTCCCAACCCCCCCCCCCCCCCCCCCCCTCACACAGTCCCAGTCCCAGACCCCCCCCCCCCCCCCTCCCGACCCCCCCGCCCCCCTCACACAGTCCCAGACCCCCTGTCCTGCTGTCTGTCTGGCTCAGAGTCTGTCTGTCTTTCAGCTCACCTCCAGCTGCTGCTCTGCTTCACCAGGGCCGTGCTGCTCAGATTTACTACACCAGAGTCAAGGTTGTCCCCCTGCCCCCCCAGACCCTGCCCCCCTGCCCCCCAGCCCCCCCAGACCCTGCCCCCCCAGCCCCCCCAACCCCCCAGCCCCATGCCCCCTGGCCTTTTGCCCCCTCAGCCCCCTGCCCCACTGCCCACTGCCCCCCCACTGCCCTTTGCCCCCCCTGCCCCCACCACTGCCCCCCCCCCAGACCCATGCCCCCCAGCTTTCTGACCCCCAGCCTCCATTTCTCATAAACAGCAAGCAGCCTCCACTCGCTCGCACGCACACACACCAGCCCTCACACCAACTTTCTCACGCACTCACAAACACTCACACACAAACACCATCTCTCTCACGGACTCACACACCCACTCACTCACACACACACACAGCCTCCAGGGTCACCAGATGCTCTGTGCACCCATGGCAACATGTCGTTCAAACCTCCAATCGATGCTAGCAGGGAGGGAAGGACTGTCCAAGTCCCTGAAGAGGAGCGCCTCAAACCTGAGAGTGAGGCTGTGTGTGTGTGTGTGTGTACAGTGAGAGAGTGAGGCTGGGTGTGTGCGTGTGTGTAGAGTGGGAGAGTGAGGATGGGTGTGTGTGTGTGTGTGCGTGTGTGTGTGTGTGTGTGTAGAGTGAGAGAGTGAGGCTGGGTGTGTGTGTGTGTGTGTGTGTGTACAGTGAGAGAGCATCCTAAGACTATGACATCACCTCCAGAACAACAAGGTCATGTTCATCCCTTTGATGACTTCATTGTTATATTTTCTCTTCCCTCTCTCTTCACAATGTCAAGGTCTTGGTTTTAAAAGAAAAATCCTTCTTCTTATAGTTGCCTGGTGTTCTGCCTGCTCTCCAGCAGGGACCTGCAGCAGGGGCAAGGCATGTGTGACAGATCTCACTCAATCCACTGGAAATTCCTGAATTCCAAATGGAATGTTTGGAGACCTGAATTCCTCCTTCATGCGTTGAATTTTCCCATGATGCTTTGCATAGCGGCTGGGCCTCAGCTCCATCACTCACTGGAGTTATTCGTCATTAGTAACGCTGTCAGGATGTCACGGTGGGTTTAGGCAGGCGGAAGGCAATTCCACATGCGTTGCCAATGACAACATTTCCTGCCTCTTAGGGAGGAGTGTTCTGTTAGCAGGCGGGTGTGTGTGTGTGTGTGTGTGAAGGAGAGTGTGTGTGAAGGAGAGTGTGTGTGTTCCCTGTAGCTCACTGGATAAGTGGGCTTGAGGCTTCACCTTAGCAGCCTGGACCCATTGCTACATGCATCCCTCCCCCCAGAGTGAGTTACAGTAAGTACAGGGACATTCCCCTTGAGGCAAGCAGGGTGAAGTGCCTTGCCCAAGGACACAACATCATGTTGGCACAGCCAGGAATTGAACTCGCAACCTTTCTGATCATGAGCCCAAGGCCTTAAACCCTGAGCCACCTGACTCCCTATGCTGTCACACTTCCTTTAATAAATAAATACAGTAGAACATGAGAGAAGCCCCTCGGCCCTCAGAAGAGACACAGGCTGTTAAACCCAGACGACCATGTGACCTCCTCCTGGCCCTGCAGCCTTGCTGTATCACAGCACACATCCTATTTCTGTATCTGAGCTAACTGCTGCTTTCTGCTCAGTCACACCTCAGCTAGCCTTCCTCTGCTCTCTGCAGAGACTACATCCATTTCCTGCTGCTGTGTCTGATGCTGCTGTGTCTGATGCTGCTGCTGTGTCTGATGCTGCTGTGTCTGATGCTGCTGTGTCTGATGCTGCTGTGTCTGATGCTGCTGTGTCTGATGCTGCTGTGTCTGATGCTGCTGTGTCTGAGGCTGCTGTGTCTGATGCTGCTGTGTCTGATGCTGCTGTGTCTGATGCTGCTGTGTCTGATGCTGCTGTGTCTGATGCTGCTGTGTCTGATGCTGCTGCTGTGTCTGAGGCTGCTGTGTCTGATGCTGCTGTGTCTGATGCTGCTGTGTCTGATGCTGCTGTGTCTGATGCTGCTGCTGTGTCTGATGCTGCTGTGTCTGATGCTGCTGTGTCTGATGCTGCTGTGTCTGATGCTGCTGCTGTGTCTGATGCTGCTGCTGTGTCTGATGCTGCTGTGTCTGATGCTGCTGTGTCTGATGCTGCTGTGTCTGATGCTGCTGCTGTGTCTGATGCTGCTGTGTCTGATGCTGCTGTGTCTGATGCTGCTGTGTCTGATGCTGCTGCTGTGTCTGATGCTGCTGTGTCTGATGCTGCTGTGTCTGATGCTGCTGTGTCTGATGCTGCTGCTGTGTCTGATGCTGCTGTGTCTGATGCTGCTGTGTCTGATGCTGCTGTGTCTGATGCTGCTGTGTCTGATGCTGCTGTGTCTGATGCTGCTGCTGTGTCTGATGCTGCTGTGTCTGATGCTGCTGTGTCTGATGCTGCTGTGTCTGATGCTGCTGTGTCTGATGCTGCTGCTGTGTCTGAGGCTGCTGTGTCTGATGCTGCTGTGTCTGATGCTGCTGTGTCTGATTCTGCTGCTGTGTCTGATGCTGCTGTGTCTGATGCTGCTGTGTCTGATGCTGCTGTGTCTGATGCTGCTGCTGTGTCTGATGCTGCTGTGTCTGATGCTGCTGCTGTGTCTGAGGCTGCTGTGTCTGATGCTGCTGCTGTGTCTGATGCTGCTGTGTCTGATGCTGCTGTGTCTGATGCTGCTGTGTCTGATGCTGCTGTGTCTGATGCTGCTGCTGTGTCTGATGCTGCTGTGTCTGATGCTGCTGTGTCTGATGCTGCTGTGTCTGATGCTGCTGTGTCTTCAGACTGCGCTGGTCCTCATTCCCTCAGTCCTCCTTAAGAACGGGGTGGAATGACACCATGATTCGTCACCCTGGTCTGAACTTCCCCACGCTGGTGACAGATTCAGAACAGGCTGTGAACTGTGCTGCCTGCTTCAGAACAGGCTGTGTGGAAGGACTGGAACTGTGCTGCCTGCTTCAGAACAGGCTGTGTGGAAGGACTGGAACTGTGCTGCCTGCTTCAGAACAGGCTGAGCAGGTCTTCTCCCCTTCTGAAGGAACACAACACTAGTAGCAGGCTAGCAGTACATCAGAGGTCAGAGGTCAGTTGTTGGAGCCTGTAGCAGCAGCTCCTGTTCACCTGAGGCTGGCAGCCTGTAACTGGACCAGCCAGGACCCTGCGTGTGTTCAGCCCCTGGAGGAGGGCATAGGAGCCCCCTGGAGGAGGGCATAGGAGCCCCCTGAGAGGGGGGGCATAGGAGCCCCCTGAGAGGGGTGGTTGAGGCCCCTGGAAGGGGGGTGTTGGGGGTTGACAGTCATATGGGCGCGACCCTGAAACTGACCCTTCTGCTGTGAGCCTATCAGGAAGACTGCTGACTGTCCCTCTCTCCTGTGATTGGATCCTCTCAGAGGGTTTCGAGGAACCCCGGCTAGGCTTTCAGCTGAGGGAGCCACAGGGATCAGACTGTCTAGCTGCCTGTCTGTCTGCAAGTCTGTCTGCAAGTCTGTCTGTCTCTCTGCCTGCATGTCTGTCTGTCTGCAAGTGTGTCTGCAAGTCTGTCTGTCTCTCTGTCTGCCTGTCTGTCTGTCTGTCTGCATGTCTGCATGTCTGCATGTCTGCCTGCATGTCTGTCTGCCTGCAAGTATGCCTGCAAGTCTGCCTGCCTGCATGTCTGTCTGTCTGCCTGTCTGTCTGTCTGTCTGTCTGTCTGTCTGTCTGTCTGCATGTCTGCATGTCTGCATGTCTGCCTGCAAGTCTGTCTGTCTGCCTGTCTGTGCAGCTGAAATATCCCCAGTCCCTCTCTCCTCTGATATGCAGAGTGCTGTGTGTAATCCCTCACAGTGAATCCCATCCGTGCAGTCAGCCAGATGTAGAGCGTCAGTGACGAGGCTGCCTCAGGTGTGCTTTACCTCCGCTGGAAGGTGTTAAATGCCAGCTGGAGCTAACTTAAGCTCGCTGCGTCCAGGGTGGAAGCTGAGACCCTGGGATGGACGGCCTCAGGTCTGGCCAGGGCAGGCATGGGGACTCTGCCGTCACGCTGAAGCAGAACACCAGATGACCGCTTCAGAACACGGAACATCCAAATGAGATTCACACACAGCCCGTGTCAGCGCATCCAATCCAATTACATGTGAATATCCGGATGTTTCCCTGGAGGGGGGGACGATAAGGAAGGATTGCAGCCAGGCTGTGTGCTGCTGTCCCCCCCTGGTCCTGGGCTCTGCCCTGGGTGTCTGTCTGACAGGAAATAGCACCAGGCCAGCACATTCCTCCAGCCTAAATGTGACCCTTGTTCTCCAGGCCAGACAGGCAGACACATGTGGACGATCTCCGGACGTTTTCATGGCTGGCAGATGTGTGTTCAGAGTCTGGTGTGCTTACTGTCTGACCGACACACTGTGCGTCTCATACACACACACACACACTTGTTGTATATATATAAGCACACCAGACTCTGAACACACATCTATATATATATATATATACAAAAAGTGTGTGTGTGTGTATGAGACGCACAGTGTATATATATATACACATGCACATACACAAACAACCACATATACACACATACATATTTACCCCCCCCCCACACACACACACACACACCCAGGGAAAGGAACAGATTCCAGGCTGGTCACTGTGCAGTTATCTAAGGAATGTTCTGGAGAGGAGAGAGCTGAGCAGAGCTGGCAGAACCAATCAGGGGTGGGGCAGGGGGAGAAGGGGAGAGGCAGGGGAGTGTGGGGGGAGACATGGTGCTAGTCCTTCGTGTGACACTGCTTACCTCTCTGTCCTATCCCTGACCCCCCCCTCCCTCCCTCCTCCTGACGGGGGGGTGAGGTTGTGAGGCCAGCTCTCCTGATTGGTTGGGGCGATGGATGAGGTCACTTTGTAGTCAAAATAACTTTGGTGGGACTACAGACACCCTGAAGCTGCTGTGGGCTGTTCTACTCCAGATCTGCTCCATGACCCTGCCTGGAGGTCAACCAGCGTGACCTCATCACTGTGACCTCATCACTGTGACCTCATCACTGTGCCAGAGTGACCTCGTCACTGAACTGCATCTAAACTAACCTAAAGGCACCAGGAAGACATGGAAACACTCCCAGGAGGGAGGAAGATGGAGGAAACCTTGAAAGGAACAGATCAGTAAAGACATCTGCTGCCATTATAACACCTCTTATTTGTCACTGTGATTTATAGTGGTGTTATAGTGATGTCATCATTCTCAGCACTGTGATTCACAGACCTGTGGGAGGTTAAGACAGCAGATCCAGGTCAGGCCTGACCTGCTCACTCAAGTCACCTAAATAAAGACTGTCGCTGGATTTCAAGTCTGCAGTTGCAAACCTCACAGGAAAAATGGGGCACTTTCTTAATCCTTAAGGGATTAAAGAAATATACATTTAGGTCGTCAAACAATCGACAGACCAAGTGCTCCTTCTGATAAACATTTCATGCTCCACTAGTTTCAGTCTGAAAATGAAAATCTAATTGAGAACGAATGAATGCTGAAGCTGGCGTGTGTGTGTGTCTTTGGGTGTGTGTCTGCGTGTGTGTCTGTGTGTGTGTGCGTCTGTGTGTGTATCTGTGTGTGTGTCTGTGTATTTCTGTGTGTCTCTGTGTGTGTGTGTGTTTCTGTGTTTCTGTGTGTGTGTGTTTCTGTGTTTCTGTGTGTGTGTGTGTTTGTGTGTTTGTGTGTTTCTGTGTGTGTGTGTTTCTGTGTGTGTGTTTCTGTGTGTGTTTCTGTGTGTGTGTTTCTGTGTGTGTGTGTGTTTCTGTGTGTGTGTGTGTTTCTGTGTGTGTGTGTTTCTGTGTGTGTGTTTCTGTGTGTGTTTCTGTGTGTGTGTGTGTTTCTGTGTGTGTGTGTGTTTCTGTGTGTGTGTTTCTGTGTGTGTGTGTGTTTCTGTGTGTGTGTGTGTGTGTGTGTGTGGCAGAGGCACACAGAATGAGAGAGCAGTTTAAGTCCACAAAAGCCTTGACACAAAAGGAGTTCTTCAGCTGTGTGTGTGTAGCGCGGCATGCGTGTGTGTATGTGTGTGTGTGTTTATCCACAGCAGTCTCTTCTCCTGGTTCTTTAGTTCCTCCACATCTCCTCAGATGACTCCAGCAGCTCTGACCCCTGGTCACCTCCAGACCTCCAGACCTCCAGCGTCTGCTTGAATCCCACACTCCCTCAGCATAGCTAACACGAGCGTCGTATAAACCATGTTTAGCATTCCGCTCCGAATATGATCACTTTTATCGCCTGCCATCCGGGACTCTTGCTTCCTGTCTGTCCCCCCCACCCCCCCTCCCCCATCTACCTTGGCCTTCTGATTGGCTGCTAGGGTGGTGGTCTCAGCTCCTGATTGGGTGCTTGGGTGGTGACCTCAGACCACAGTGCCTTCCCGGCTGTTTGTATTGGACCAGTCAAAACTGTTGGTGTGTTCCTCCATGTGTGGATCTGGAGTGAGAGGGGTGTGTGTGTGTGTGTGTGTGTGTGTGTGTGTGCGGGCTACACATGGGCCTTCAAACACTCAAGCTGTCACAATCAGAATCAGAAAGATGTGTTTCCCTCCTCTTGGCTAGCGAAGTTGAAAGGTCACATGACTGGTGCCCCCTGTAACTAGAGAAGGGGAGCGGGAACAAGCAGGAGATTTACAGCAGCGTCGAGGCATATTCTATAAACACTGACACCCACACCAGCTGCCTCTCTGCTTCTCTGGGCGTGTTTGTCAGCAGTGCAAGGCTGGAGCCTGTCAGACCTGCAGAGCCCCGCCCCTTCACCTGCTCCACCAATGACAGAGATCGTATAGGCTGTCTTTCATCTGCTCCACCAATGACAAAGATCAAATAGCCAGCCAGTGACAGGAGTTGCATGATGTGTCCTTACATCTGATCCATGTGTCTTGTGACCTGTCTGTCAGTACACACACACACACACACACACACACACACACACACACTCTGAGTGTTGCAGCACAGTGCCTTGCAGATACACATTCTCACACACACGTATGCCTCGCAAACACACATACAGACCATACACGCACACACACATACAGAACACATGCAGACACAGGGTGATGTTCTGTCAGGGTGTTCTGTCAGGATGTTCTGTCAGGATGTTCTGTCAGGATGTTCTGAGGATGTTCTGAGGATGTTCTGTCAGGATGTTCTGTCAGGATGTTCTGAGGATGTTCTGTCAGGATGTTCTGTCAGGATGTTCTGAGGATGTTCTGTCAGGATGTTCTGAGGATGTTCTGTCAGGGTGTTCTGTCAGGATGTTCTGAGGATGTTCTGTCAGGGTGTTCTGTCAGGATGTTCTGTCAGGATGTTCTGTCAGGATGTTCTGTCAGGATGTTCTGTCAGGATGTTCTGAGGATGTTCTGTCAGGATGTTCTGTCAGGATGTTCTGTCAGGATGTTCTGTCAGGATGTTCTGTCAGGATGTTCTGTCAGGATGTTCTGAGGATGTTCTGTCAGGATGTTCTGTCAGGATGTTCTGTCAGGATGTTCTGAGGATGTTCTGTCAGGATGTTCTGTCAGGATGTTCTGTCAGGATGTTCTGTCAGGATGTTCTGAGGATGTTCTGTCAGGATGTTCTGAGGATGTTCTGTCAGGATGTTCTGTCAGGATGTTCTGTCAGGATGTTCTGTCAGGATGTTCTGTCAGGATGTTCTGAGGATGTTCTGTCAGGATGTTCTGTCAGGATGTTCTGTCAGGATGTTCTGTCAGGATGTTCTGTCAGGATGTTCTGTCAGGATGTTCTGTCAGGATGTTCTGTCAGGATGTTCTGAGGATGTTCTGTCAGGATGTTCTGTCAGGATGTTCTGAGGATGTTCTGTCAGGATGTTCTGTCAGGATGTTCTGAGGATGTTCTGTCAGGATGTTCTGTCAGGATGTTCTGTCAGGATGTTCTGTCAGGATGTTCTGAGGATGTTCTGTCAGGGTGTTCTGTCAGGATGTTCTGTCAGGATGTTCTGTCAGGATGTTCTGTCAGGATGTTCTGTCAGGATGTTCTGT
The DNA here is from genome assembly GCA_030340665.1 of Neosalanx taihuensis. NCBI lineage: Eukaryota > Metazoa > Chordata > Actinopteri > Osmeriformes > Salangidae > Neosalanx > Neosalanx taihuensis. Next base: position 1,522,753 of record CM059290.1, read on the forward strand.
CAGGATGTTCTGAGGATGTTCTGTCAGGATGTTCTGTCAGGATGTTCTGTCAGGATGTTCTGTCAGGATGTTCTGAGGATGTTCTGTCAGGATGTTCTGTCAGGATGTTCTGTCAGGATGTTCTGAGGATGTTCTGTCAGGATGTTCTGTCAGGATGTTCTGTCAGGATGTTCTGTCAGGATGTTCTGTCAGGATGTTCTGAGGATGTTCTGTCAGGATGTTCTGTCAGGATGTTCTGAGGATGTTCTGTCAGGATGTTCTGAGGATGTTCTGTCAGGATGTTCTGTCAGGATGTTCTGTCAGGATGTTCTGTCAGGATGTTCTGTCAGGATGTTCTGAGGATGTTCTGTCAGGATGTTCTGTCAGGATGTTCTGTCAGGATGTTCTGTCAGGATGTTCTGAGGATGTTCTGAGGATGTTCTGAGGATGTTCTGTCAGGATGTTCTGAGGATGTTCTGTCAGGATGTTCTGTCAGGATGTTCTGAGGATGTTCTGTCAGGATGTTCTGTCAGGATGTTCTGTCAGGATGTTCTGTCAGGATGTTCTGAGGATGTTCTGAGGATGTTCTGAGGATGTTCTGTCAGGATGTTCTGAGGATGTTCTGAGGATGTTCTGTCAGGATGTTCTGAGGATGTTCTGTCAGGATGTTCTGTCAGGATGTTCTGAGGATGTTCTGTCAGGATGTTCTGTCAGGATGTTCTGTCAGGATGTTCTGTCAGGATGTTCTGTCAGGATGTTCTGAGGATGTTCTGTCAGGATGTTCTGAGGATGTTCTGTCAGGATGTTCTGAGGATGTTCTGTCAGGATGTTCTGAGGATGTTCTGTCAGGATGTTCTGTCAGGATGTTCTGTCAGGATGTTCTGTCAGGATGTTCTGAGGATGTTCTGTCAGGATGTTCTGTCAGGATGTTCTGAGGATGTTCTGTCAGGATGTTCTGTCAGGATGTTCTGTCAGGATGTTCTGTCAGGATGTTCTGTCAGGATGTTCTGAGGATGTTCTGTCAGGATGTTCTGAGGATGTTCTGTCAGGATGTTCTGAGGATGTTCTGTCAGGATGTTCTGAGGATGTTCTGTCAGGATGTTCTGTCAGGATGTTCTGTCAGGATGTTCTGTCAGGATGTTCTGAGGATGTTCTGAGGATGTTCTGTCAGGATGTTCTGTCAGGATGTTCTGAGGATGTTCTGTCAGGATGTTCTGTCAGGATGTTCTGAGGATGTTCTGTCAGGATGTTCTGAGGATGTTCTGTCAGGGTGTTCTGTCAGGATGTTCTGAGGATGTTCTGTCAGGGTGTTCTGTCAGGATGTTCTGTCAGGATGTTCTGTCAGGATGTTCTGAGGATGTTCTGTCAGGATGTTCTGAGGATGTTCTGTCAGGATGTTCTGTCAGGATGTTCTGTCAGGATGTTCTGTCAGGATGTTCTGAGGATGTTCTGTCAGGATGTTCTGTCAGGATGTTCTGTCAGGATGTTCTGTCAGGATGTTCTGTCAGGATGTTCTGTCAGGATGTTCTGAGGATGTTCTGTCAGGATGTTCTGTCAGGATGTTCTGAGGATGTTCTGTCAGGATGTTCTGTCAGGATGTTCTGAGGATGTTCTGTCAGGATGTTCTGTCAGGATGTTCTGTCAGGATGTTCTGTCAGGATGTTCTGAGGATGTTCTGTCAGGATGTTCTGAGGATGTTCTGTCAGGATGTTCTGTCAGGATGTTCTGTCAGGATGTTCTGTCAGGATGTTCTGTCAGGATGTTCTGAGGATGTTCTGTCAGGATGTTCTGTCAGGATGTTCTGTCAGGATGTTCTGTCAGGATGTTCTGTCAGGATGTTCTGTCAGGATGTTCTGTCAGGATGTTCTGAGGATGTTCTGTCAGGATGTTCTGTCAGGATGTTCTGAGGATGTTCTGTCAGGATGTTCTGTCAGGATGTTCTGAGGATGTTCTGTCAGGATGTTCTGTCAGGATGTTCTGTCAGGATGTTCTGTCAGGATGTTCTGAGGATGTTCTGTCAGGGTGTTCTGTCAGGATGTTCTGTCAGGATGTTCTGTCAGGATGTTCTGTCAGGATGTTCTGTCAGGATGTTCTGTCAGGATGTTCTGTCAGGATGTTCTGAGGATGTTCTGTCAGGATGTTCTGTCAGGATGTTCTGTCAGGATGTTCTGAGGATGTTCTGTCAGGATGTTCTGTCAGGATGTTCTGTCAGGATGTTCTGTCAGGATGTTCTGTCAGGATGTTCTGAGGATGTTCTGTCAGGATGTTCTGTCAGGATGTTCTGAGGATGTTCTGTCAGGATGTTCTGAGGATGTTCTGTCAGGATGTTCTGTCAGGATGTTCTGTCAGGATGTTCTGTCAGGATGTTCTGTCAGGATGTTCTGAGGATGTTCTGTCAGGATGTTCTGTCAGGATGTTCTGTCAGGATGTTCTGTCAGGATGTTCTGAGGATGTTCTGAGGATGTTCTGAGGATGTTCTGTCAGGATGTTCTGAGGATGTTCTGTCAGGATGTTCTGTCAGGATGTTCTGAGGATGTTCTGTCAGGATGTTCTGTCAGGATGTTCTGTCAGGATGTTCTGTCAGGATGTTCTGAGGATGTTCTGAGGATGTTCTGAGGATGTTCTGTCAGGATGTTCTGAGGATGTTCTGAGGATGTTCTGTCAGGATGTTCTGAGGATGTTCTGTCAGGATGTTCTGTCAGGATGTTCTGAGGATGTTCTGTCAGGATGTTCTGTCAGGATGTTCTGTCAGGATGTTCTGTCAGGATGTTCTGTCAGGATGTTCTGAGGATGTTCTGTCAGGATGTTCTGAGGATGTTCTGTCAGGATGTTCTGAGGATGTTCTGTCAGGATGTTCTGAGGATGTTCTGTCAGGATGTTCTGTCAGGATGTTCTGTCAGGATGTTCTGTCAGGATGTTCTGAGGATGTTCTGTCAGGATGTTCTGTCAGGATGTTCTGTCAGGATGTTCTGTCAGGATGTTCTGAGGATGTTCTGTCAGGATGTTCTGTCAGGATGTTCTGTCAGGATGTTCTGAGGATGTTCTGTCAGGATGTTCTGAGGATGTTCTGTCAGGATGTTCTGTCAGGATGTTCTGTCAGGATGTTCTGTCAGGATGTTCTGTCAGGATGTTCTGAGGATGTTCTGTCAGGATGTTCTGTCAGGATGTTCTGAGGATGTTCTGTCAGGATGTTCTGAGGATGTTCTGTCAGGATGTTCTGAGGATGTTCTGTCAGGATGTTCTGAGGATGTTCTGTCAGGATGTTCTGTCAGGATGTTCTGTCAGGATGTTCTGTCAGGATGTTCTGAGGATGTTCTGTCAGGATGTTCTGTCAGGATGTTCTGTCAGGATGTTCTGAGGATGTTCTGTCAGGATGTTCTGTCAGGATGTTCTGAGGATGTTCTGTCAGGATGTTCTGAGGATGTTCTGTCAGGATGTTCTGTCAGGATGTTCTGAGGATGTTCTGTCAGGATGTTCTGTCAGGATGTTCTGAGGATGTTCTGTCAGGATGTTCTGTCAGGATGTTCTGAGGATGTTCTGTCAGGATGTTCTGTCAGGATGTTCTGAGGATGTTCTGTCAGGATGTTCTGTCAGGATGTTCTGAGGATGTTCTGTCAGGATGTTCTGTCAGGATGTTCTGTCAGGATGTTCTGAGGATGTTCTGTCAGGATGTTCTGTCAGGATGTTCTGTCAGGATGTTCTGTCAGGATGTTCTGTCAGGATGTTCTGTCAGGATGTTCTGTCAGGATGTTCTGTCAGGATGTTCTGAGGATGTTCTGTCAGGATGTTCTGTCAGGATGTTCTGAGGATGTTCTGTCAGGATGTTCTGTCAGGATGTTCTGTCAGGATGTTCTGTCAGGATGTTCTGAGGATGTTCTGTCAGGATGTTCTGTCAGGATGTTCTGAGGATGTTCTGTCAGGATGTTCTGTCAGGATGTTCTGTCAGGATGTTCTGTCAGGATGTTCTGAGGATGTTCTGTCAGGATGTTCTGTCAGGATGTTCTGAGGATGTTCTGTCAGGATGTTCTGTCAGGATGTTCTGAGGATGTTCTGTCAGGATGTTCTGTCAGGATGTTCTGAGGATGTTCTGTCAGGATGTTCTGTCAGGATGTTCTGTCAGGATGTTCTGTCAGGATGTTCTGTCAGGATGTTCTGTCAGGATGTTCTGAGGATGTTCTGTCAGGATGTTCTGTCAGGATGTTCTGAGGATGTTCTGTCAGGATGTTCTGTCAGGATGTTCTGTCAGGATGTTCTGTCAGGATGTTCTGGATGTGTACTAAGGATGTTCTCTGCATCCCCCCTCCATCCCCATCCCTGTATTCCCCCAATAAACTGTTTCTTCATGTCTTGATATTTCTTCTTCCTGTAGGACGGAACGAGCTGATTGCACGGTACATCAAACTCCGCACAGGCAAGACGCGAACGAGGAAGCAGGTGCGTTCGTTTCGTTTCTCGACACCTCTTCACCTTTTTTTTCCGCCCTCCCTTACTTTCTGGTGACCAGTCACCGTGGAAACAGAGAAATGTTGAGGGGCGAGCATGGGGCTCTGAGATCTTCTTTATCTCCTGTCTCTCCTTCAAGATTCTGCTTACAGCCTCCATCGCCCTCCAATGTCCCTCATTTCTCCCCCTTATCGCTCCAAATCTCCTCCCATAACTGTCCTCTTTTTGCCCCCCTGCCCCCCCCCCCCCTGGCCCCACCATCCCCCCCTCTTTGCTCAGGTTGAGTGTCTGTGCACAGTGATTGAGGGCGCAGAGCCTGGTGAAGCTACCTATATACAGGGAGGGAGGGGGGGGAAGGAGAGAGGGAGGGGGAAGAGAGAGGTAAGGAGAGAGGGAGGGGGGAAGAGAGAGGTAAGGAGAGAGGGACGTGGGAAGGAGTGAAAGAGAGAAGGGGAGAGAATGACGTGTTAGGGTTAAAGGGTGGGGGGGTGGAGGGGTGTTGAAACCCTATCTAGATGACGGAGTTTAAGATGGACTGACTGACTGACTGATATCCCCCAAGCCTTGAGTGATATTCAGTGACTGGGGGTCTGTCTGCATCCCACTGAGGGAGGGTGTGTGAGAGAGAGAGGGAGAGGGAGAGAGAGGGGGAGAGAGGGAGAGAGAGAGAGAGCGAGAGAGAGAGAGAGGGAGAGAGAAGGGGAGGGGGAGAGAAGGAGAGGGGGAGAGAGGGAGAGAGAGAGAGAGCGAGAGAGAGAGAGAGGGAGAGAGAAGGGGAGGGGGAGAGAAGGAGAGGGAGAGAGAGAGAGAGAGAGGGAGGGGGGTAAAGAAGAGGAATGGAATGGACTGGCTGGGATTAGGGTTGGATAAAGTGTTGAGTGACTGAGGGAAGGGGGTGACGGGGGGGCGGGGGGGGGGCATCTGATGGACTGTAGCTTTCCTACCTAGAACTACCTAGAGAGAGAAATACACCAGACACACAGGAAGCAGAGCATTTCTAAAGTTGATGAAACTCTGCAGTTGGTATGACAGATGTGGTTAATGGGGTCGTTAGGCAGGTGAGCGCTCGTTAGCCAGGTGAGCGCTCGTTAACCAGGTGAGCGCTCGTTAGCCAGGTGAGCGATCGTTAGGTAGGTTAGCAGAGTGGCCCAAGTGAGCAGTCTGGTTCAGGTGAGCAGTCTGGTCCAGGTGAGCAGTCTGGTCCAGGTGAGCGTTCTGGTCCAGGTGAGCGTTCTGGTCCAGGTGAGTGGTCTGGGTCTGGGTCTCACCCCTCTCCTTGTCCCCAGGTCTCCAGTCACATCCAGGTCCTGGCCCGCCGCAAGGCCCGAGAGATCCAGGTGAAGCTCAAGGTACGCTACGTGAGTGCCCCTCTCTCCCTCCCTCACCTGGACACTGCATGCTGGGATACACTGTCTCTCTCTCCCTCCCTCACCTGGACACTGCATGCTGGGATACACTGTCTCTCTCTCCCTCCCTCACCTGGACACTGCATGCTGGGATACACTGTCTCTCTCTCCCTCCCTCACCTGGACACTGCATGCTGGGATACACTGTCTCTCTCTCCCTCCCTCACCTGGACACTGCATGCTGGGATACACTGTCTCTCTCTCCCTCCCTCACCTGGACACTGCATGCTGGGATACACTGTCTCTCTCTCCCTCCCTCACCTGGACACTGCATGCTGGGATACACTGTCTCTCTCTCCCTCCCTCACCTGGACACTGCATGCTGGGATACACTGTCTCTCTCTCCCTCCCTCACCTGGACACTGCATGCTGGGATACACTGTCTCTCTCTCCCTCCCTCACCTGGACACTGCATGCTGGGATACACTGTCTCTCTCTCCCTCCCTCACCTGAGCACTGCATGCTGGGATACACTGTCTCTCTCTCCCTCCCTCACCTGAGCACTGCATGCTGGGATACACTCTACTGCTCTGTCTCTGTCTCTGTTTTTTCATCATGTAAAACACATTATTTGAGTGTGTTTGTCTGTCATACACACTCTCTTTTCAACCAATCATAATCATTATTGCAGATCTGTGGCTGCTGCTACAATGTTAAATGTTTACTGAGTATTTGTGGACCCTCCAGTCTCCCTGGCTGTTGTGTGGGGATCGTACGGTGAGGCGCTGGTGACTGGCTGTTCAGATGATGGGGGTCTGTGTGTGGAGGAAGGGTGTCTGTGTGTGGAGGAAGGGTGTCTGTGTGTGGAGGAAGGGGGTCTGTGTGTGGAGGGAGGGGGTCTGTGTGTGGAGGAAGGGGGTCTGTGTGTGGAGGGAGGGGGTCTGTGTGTGGAGGAAGGGGGTCTGTGTGTGGAGGAAGGGGGTCTGTGTGTGGAGGAAGGGGGTCTGTGTGTGGAGGAAGGGTGTCTGTGTGTGGAGGAAGGGGGTCTGTGTGTGGAGGGAGGGGGTCTGTGTGTGGAGGAAGGGTGTCTGTGTGTGGAGGAAGGGGGTCTGTGTGTGGAGGGAGGGGGTCTGTGTGTGGAGGAAGGGGGTCTGTGTGTGGAGGGAGGGGGTCTGTGTGTGGAGGAAGGGGTCTGTGTGTGGAGGAAGGGGGTCTGTGTGTGGAGGAAGGGGGTCTGTGTGTGGAGGAAAAGGGTCTGTGTGTGGAGGAAGGGGGTCTGTGTGTGGAGGAAGGGGGTCTGTGTGTGGAGGAAGGGGGTCTGTGTGTGGAGGAAGAGCTGATCCACAGCACCTTCTCACACCTGAGGCCCTAAACATGCCCGGTGTCATGGATCCTGGATGGGGGTTAGTCTGCAGGGATGGTGGATTACTTGCTGGTAATCTGCAAATAATGAATCTCTCAGTTTGGATTCAGCACAGAAACACAACAGTGAGTGTGGCTGTTTGCCTTAATTGCATGTTGGTGTTTGTGTGAATGTGATGTGGAATGTCTGATGACTCAGTAAAGAGGCCTCGCTGTGCCAGCGGCTAGCTGCTAGCTGCTAGCTGCTCTCTGTTATGAGCACCGAACACAGCTGTCATCAGTATTGTTCCTTACAAATGTTCCTATTGGACGAGAGAGAGACAGCTTGGTTTCTCTCTGTTTTCCGGTTCTTTCTCCCACACCTCAGATGGATGCACACACACACATGTACACACACACATGCACGTACACACACACAGACGCACACTTATTAAAAATACCGAAATAAACATACACATACTGGGACAGACAGTCTTATGTGTGCCCACACAGCCACGCACACACACACAGCCACACACACACAGCCACGCACACACACAGCAACACACACACAGCCACAGCCACACACACACACACACACACACACACACACACACACACACACACACACACACACACACACACACACACACACACTTGGCTGGCAGCCACAGGGCTGTGCTGGCAGGGAGCAGCATAGTCACAGGGTCGCTCTCTGACAGACCTTTTAAATATGTCTTTGGTGTAACTGAAAACGCCACCAGATGTAACCTCCATATTCCAGCTATGCCCTTGTGTCGGCCTCTTCTGGGAACAAGAATGTGGCCTTGCGGCAGGCGAGGGCTGCTCTCCCAGGGCGGTCCAACCCTAATGATTAGGAAAGTGCTGAAGTCACCACCCTGAGCTCACACACACACACACACACACACACACACACACACACACACACACACACACACACACACACACAGTAACACCATGCAGGAGAAGCCATGCTATTCTCTGTTTGTTTGTTAGCATTAGCGTTAGCTTAGCGGCAGCCTGCCATTGTGACCTCTAGCAGAGACATGGGCCTGCTTATCAACACCACCCAGCCTCTGCCAAGGCTATAAACCTTCCTGTTGACCTGAGGGACCTTGACTGTAATACCATCCTCCCTCCTTCCCTCCGTCCCTCCGTCCCTCTGTCCCTCCTTCCCTCCTTCCCTCCTTCTGTCCTTCCCTCCTTCCCTCCTTCCCTCCTTCTGTCCTTCCCTCCTTCCCTCCTTCCCTCCGTCCCTCCTTCCCTCTTACCTTATATGGCTGGTGTAGATGATGTCATCTTTCACTTGTCTTCTGAGAGACGACTTAAAGGGGGAACATCTTAAGATATAAAAACACAAGGCTACCGAACTGAAGCCTGTGTGTGTGTGTGTGTGTGTGTGTGTGTGTGTGTGTGTAGGACCAGGCAGCCAAAGATAAGGCCCTCCAGAGCATGGCTAGCATGTCGTCAGCCCAGATCATCTCTGCCACGGCCTTCCAGAACAAGATGGCTCTGCAGGGTCTGTCCAGGCCAGCGTACCCCGGCGCTGGAGGGGTGAGTGTCCTCCAGCCTCACCCCCCCCGGGACACAGGGCAGGGGGCACCTGGAGGGGGCAGGGGGCACCTGGAGGGGGCAGGGGGCACCTGGAGGGGCAGGGGGCACCTGGAGGGGCAGGGGGCACCTGGAGGGGCAGGGGGCACCTGGAGGGGGCAGGGGGCACCTGGGGGGGCAGGGGGCACCTGGAGGGGCAGGGGGAACCTGGAGGGGCAGGGGGAACCTGGGGGGGCAGGGGGCACCTGGAGGGGAACGGGACAGGGGGCTCATGATGTTTTCTCTTCTTCTCTGCAGTTTTGGCACAGCCCACTTCCTGGACAACCAGGGGGACCTGAAGAGTAAGAACCACTTGTTGCTAATGTGTTAGGGAGGGTGTGTGTGTGTGTGTGTGTGTGTGAGTGTGTGTGAGTGTGTGTCATCTTTCACTTGTCTTCTGAGAGACGACTTAAAGGGGGAACATCTTAAGATATAAAAACACAAGGCTACCGAACTGAAGCCTGTGTGTGTGTGTGTGTGTGTGTGTGTGTGTGTGTGTGTGTGAGTGTGTGTGTGTGTGTGTGTGTGTGTGTGTGGGTGGGACGGTGTGTGTGAGGGATGTACAGTGTGTTAGGGAGGGTGTGTGTGTGTGTGTGTGTGTGTGTGTGTGTGTGTGTGAGTGATGTACAGTGTGTTAGGGAGGGTGAGTGTGTGTGTGTGTGTGTGTGTGAGTGTGTGTGTGTGTGTGTGTGAGTGTGTGTGTGTACAGTGGATAAGAGTGTCTGCTAAAAGTAAATCGCAGAAACTAAAAACCATGTTAGTTTTAGGGTCTCCACAAACTGAACCGTACTGTTTGAGCCCTTAGAGGTCAACCAGGCCAGTGTGTGTGTGTGTGTGTGTGTGTGTGTGTGTGTGGGGGGGGGGGGGCAGGGGTCAGGGGGGTGAGAGGGGGGATCAGTAACAGTCTTGTCTCACCTCCACAGCATTAAGCCTTTCTCTCAGCAGAGTTATGCCATGCAAGCGTCTGGACCCCCCCCCATAACAGGTGGGTTCACTCCGGTTCCCCTCCACGCCCCACACACACCCCTCACACCCCCGCACCCCACCCACACACCCCTCGCACCCCCATGCCTGTCGACAGACACTGTCAGGCTCATCTGTTGATGAGATCAGCCCAGTGATGAAGAGCTTCAACAAAACTCTGACGAAGGAAAAAGCAGGATGTAGAAACATCTCTTGACCCCCCCCCCCCCCCTCCTTCCCTGCAGGCTATGACAGCACAGTGGGCCTGGCTCCTGGCGCCCCCCCATGGCAGGGCAGGAGTATCTCCAGCAGCAGGATCCGCATGCTGGAGTTCTCAGCCTTTCTAGAGCAGCCTCAGGACCCAGACACTGTGAGTGCACAATGCTGGGCTGGGTTCCAGCTAGGTTCCAGCTGGATTCTAGCTAGGTTCCAGCTGGGTTCCAGCTAGGTTCCAGCTGGGTTATAGCTAGGTTCCACCTTGGTTCTAGGTAGGTTCCACCTGAGTTTCAGCTAGGTTCCACCTGGGTTCCAGCTAGGTTCCACCTGGGTTCCAGCTAGGTTCCAGCTGGGTTTTAGCTAGGTTCCAGGTGGGTTCTAGCTGGGTTCTAGCTAGGTTTCACCTGGGTTCCAGTGAGGTTCCACCTTTAGCTAGGTTCCAGGTGGGTTCTGTGTAGGTTCTTCCAGGGTTCCTGCTGGGTTCTATCTATGTTCCACCTTGGTTCTGGCTGCTGTTCTAGTTGACGTTGTGGGTCTTGCATGTTCCAAGTTCAGACTGTTATGGAGTGTCTTAAATGTGTCTCAGCAGTGTGTTCAGCCCTTAACTTATGACGGTACCTCAGTCATTGTTTATACTCATGTATCGTGTTATCTGTGTGTGTGTGTGCGTCTCTCTCTCTCTCTCTCTCTCTCTCTCTCTCTCTCTCTCTCACACACACACACACTCTTTGTCTCTCTCTGGAACATCTTTCTTGTCCAGTTCAACAAGCACCTGTTTGTCCACATCTGCCAGTCCAACCCGTCGTACAGCGACCCGTACCTGGAGGCTGTGGACATCAGGCAGATCTACGACAAGTTCCCCGAGAAGAAGGGCGGCCTGAAGGAGCTGTTTGAGAAGGGGCCCACCAACGCCTTCTTCCTGGTCAAGTTCTGGGTGAGGAGCCAGCATGCTGACCTGCTGCTGTGACTGAAGGGGATCACTGACCAAGAGCTGCTGTGTTGGGACAGAGACTGTAGTGGGGTATAGGTGGAAGATAAGGAACAATGTTCTGTTGGTGTCCTCAGAGGGTATACAGAGGATTGTTGTGCAGTGTGATGTTTAAGTGTGTGTGTGACTGTGTGTAGTTGTGTGTACATGTGACTGTGTGTGTGTGTGTGTGTGTGTGTGTGTGTGTGAAGGCAGCCTTGGGGAGCAGAGTGGCAGGGCTGATCTTTCACTGGGGGAACCTGATCCTGGGCACCTGTCCCCTGGCTGTGAGGCTGAACCAGCCCCACACGCACCCAGCTATTCATAGATTAACTCTACCCCAACCTACCCTACCCTGAACTACCCCATCCCACCCCTGGACACTGAGGCAAGAGCTGGGGACGGAGGGAGGGAGAGGGGGACAGGGAGAGAGGGACGGAGAGAGAGAGGGAGAGAGGGAGAGAGAGAGGGAGAGAGAGAGAGAGAGAGAGAAAGAGAGAAGGAGAGAGAAAGAAAGGGAGGGAGAGAGACAGAGGGAGAGAGCGAGAGATATAGAGAAAGAGAGGGAGGGAGAGTGAAAGAGAGGGAGGGAGAGAGAAAGAGAGGGAGGGAGAGAGAAAGAGAGGGAGGGAGAGAGAGACAGATATGGATAAAGCTGAAGAACCAAAGCGAGAGATGAAGTCTAGAGGAAAGAGGAGGTTCTGTTGAGAGGCTGGTCTCTCTCTTCCTCACCGTCCAGAGAACAGAGAGAACAGCTGGCTGAGCTGACCCCACGAGAGGAGGGAAAAACCCTCCGGAAGGTTCTCCATGTCAGTGACATTGACAGTTGAAGTTCACGCTGGCAGGCAGGCAGGCAGGCAGGCAGGCAGGCCCACCTCAGCCCCACTCCACATTCCAAAGACCCCATGTCAGGGCCAGCTCTGCCCCTTGCTATCCCGGGCAGCTGGCTGAGTGGCAGCCATGCGTCTCTCGCATGCTGCCCACACACTCACATTATTTATCACCGCAGGATAAAAGACATGGGCGAGTGACAGCAGCCATCTCCGGCCCTCTGGAGGAACAGTTGGCAAGAGCCCTGGCATGTGACAAGGGGGGGAGGGAGGGGAGGGAGGGGAGGGGGGAGACACACCGTAGATCAGATGATGGAGGAAGAGACGAAAGGAGGGAGAGATGAAAGGATAAAGGGAGATAGAGAGGGAGGGGGGAGAAAGAGAGTGATAGAAAGGGAGAGAAAGAAATCAACAGATGAATCTATAGATAGAGGATGGAGTGGAATGACAGAGAGAAAGGGAAAGAGAGAGAGAAAAAGAGAGAGAAATAGAGAGGTATGGTAGAGAGATGGAGAGAGATCAAGGGAGACAGGGAGGGAGGGAGAGAGAGAG
>CM059290.1:1540000-1625000 GCA_030340665.1 Neosalanx taihuensis
GACTGAGGGAGGAGGCTGGACAGCCTCAGCTCTCAGACCAGCTCTGTGGACTGAGGGAGGAGGCTGGACAGCCTCAGCTATCAGACCAGCTCTGTGGACTGAGGGAGGAGGCTGGACAGCCTCAGCTATCAGACCAGCTCTGTGGACTGAGGGAGGAGGCTGGACAGCCTCAGCTATCAGACCAGCTCTGTGGACTGAGGGAGGAGGCTGGACAGCCTCAGCTATCAGACCAGCTCTGTGGACTGAGGGAGGAGGCTGGACAGCCTCAGCTATCAGACCAGCTCTGTGGACTGAGGGAGGAGGCTGGACAGCCTCAGCTATCAGACCAGCTCTGTGGACTGAGGGAGGAGGCTGGACAGCCTCAGCTATCAGACCAGCTCTGTGGACTGAGGGAGGAGGCTGGACAGCCTGTTCGGTCACACAAACACTCAGAGGACGTTTAAAAACAAGGCTGTTTGTGAGAATTAATGTGATCATCAAAAATGCATTCATTGGAATGAACCTTCCCTGTGTGTGTGTGTGTGTGTGTGTGTGTGTGTGTTTGCACATGCTTGTGTGTGTGTGTGTGTGTGTGTGCAGGTGGTTACTAACAGGGACTCCCTGGAGACCCTGCTGTGTGTAGCCTACGTGTTTGAGGTTTCTACCAGTGAACATGGAGCCCAACACCACATCTACAGACTGGTGAAAGACTGACCCCCCCCACACACACACACACACACACACATCAACAACAACAACAACAACAACAGCAGCAGTAAACAACAGACTGTTTCCTCTGAGTCTGGAGCAGCGTTCTGAGGTCAGTCTGGACCCCAGGGGGCGCTGTCCGAGAGGCCCCGCCCCCCCGGCAACACTACTGCAGGAGAGGTCCAGCTGGATCAGCACAAGTTGGACTGAACCAACTGTGTGAGTGATGGGGGGGTGGGGCGGTTTGGTAAATTATTATGGCATAAAACCAAGGAGTCATACTACAAGACTTTGCATGACGTTGATGTTTTTTATTTGTTTTTGTTTTGTTGTTTTTTTCCATCTGTTTTTCCTAGTGCTTGTTTGATTTAGTTTCCTTTGACGGTTGCATGTGTGGGTGTGCAGGGTGGGGTGGGGTGGGGGTGGGTGGGGTTAGAGGGAGGGTGAGTTGCCTGTGGGCGCCCCCTACTGGGGGGGTTTGCACATCCATGTTTAATGTGTTGGTGCCAAACTGTGTGTAACATCGACAACATGTACAGAACTACAGTCTTGTCCTTTTGAAAAAGCCAAATTCTCGACAGAAAATCAGTTGCTAAAAGTACTGATTAAAAAAATGTATTGTACTCAACCGGTTTGATGTTGGATGTTGAATGTTTCTTGTATTGTTTTTTTAATGGAATAGATATATGTTAATGTCTGCTAACTTGAGAAAGATTTGGATTTGTTATTGAAGAGGAAGTTGTATCTGTTGAAATCTGGAAATTAAATAGAAGTACAACGGAAATACAGTAAAGCTTTTCTGGACTAGACGTACTAGACTCAGAGGTAGTGTGTGTGTGTGTGTATGTGTGTGTGCGTGTGCGTGTGTGTGTGTGTGTGTGTGGGGGGGGGGGTGTGTGTGTGAGTGTGTCTGTGTGTGTGCAACTTTAAACAGGAACAATCAACACCAACTTGCAAGCAGGACAGTAAACACAACAGCAGCATGTGATGCAGAGCACCGCCATCTAGTGGTTTGTTAACATCATCACAGTTTGGAACAGTATTTACACACCTGTATTAATCACAAAGTACCTCAGGGGGCAGAAACACAAAACACCTCTGTGGCAGGAGGGGTTGGGGTCAGGGGGCCCAGGACACACACCCTCCTCTGGGCATGGCTGGCTTCCACAGTCCCTAAAATCTCCTCCATGTCCTGACTGCCTTTCTCCAACTCTCTGTGTAAATCATACACTGTTCTATCCAGATTGGAGGAGGGATCTATATAATGGAGGTTCTCTGAACACTGATTGTGGTTTGGACAGGTTACTAACAGTGGAGATATTATTATTCCCATAATCTCATGGAATATAATCTAGATTGTTCTGCTCTTGATTTACAAAAATACAACCTACAAACAGCTGTGTTTGATCCAAATAACTTTCTTAGCTAATAATAAAAAATAATGGTATTTAATATTAACGAGATTAAAGTCCATGACCTCCGGGGGGGGGGGGGGGTCAGTGTGTACCTGTGTGCAGGTGAGCCAATTTAAAAGGCTTTCCTTTTTTACTGAAATACCATGAATTACTGGAGAACAAAAAACAATGGGACCCGTTCAGTCTGACCCTCATACACATTTTTTTGCTTAATAAATTCGTATTACAGTAAAAAAAAAACATATATATATATATATATATAAAGGAAATGAGCAGGAAATCATAGCACCAGCTGGCGTTAATTAATTTCCAGGTATCTGTTATCCTAGTTTGGACGTCATTTCTAACTCGGGTATTGAGGTTTGCGTTCTGCCAACATGTTAAAGTTTCAAACAGTGGATTTTAGAAAAGGACTTGGCAGCTCCGGGACAGTTTAGTGGCACTTGGGTCTCCTCCTCCTCCTCAGGTAAGATGACACACCTGGGATGGACTGATCAGATGAACCAACAGAACCTCTGAGCTCTAAGAGGTCCAGGTGTGTTCCGATGAACCAGCAGAACCTGGTCCAGGAGTGTTCAGATCATCACTGTTCCTCTACCTCCTAATGTAACATGATCTGACGTCCAGACGCGACATGATTCTTCCCTGGAGTTTAGTACCGATGTTCAGTTTGCTGTTCCAGGCGGAATCGAAGTGTTCTCCTACTTCTTACTATAAGAACTGCTGGATCCGGCGCTTTCCGGGGATCTTTATCGATATTGAAGAGTCTCAGAGAAGAGGAGGTCAGCTGCTGAAGTTCTACCAAGAGGAGACAGCTTTGAAATGCAGCAGAACATGCTGCCTCACCAGAAACTGTAAGATGCAACATTCAACACTGTTTTCTAGGAAAATTAGAAGCTTAAAAACTGACTGATGCTCTTTGTAAAAGCTCTCTCTTGTAAGTCGCTTTGGATAAAAGCGTCTGCTAAATGAATAAATGTAAATGTAAAAAACTCAGCATCATGTCACTGTGTTTGAAGTTGCTTGGAATCTAATCTGTTGTTGTGGTTTTGCATATACATATTGCATTAAAAACAGTAGATTAACAGCTGCCTGATCTTCTTTGTGTGTCCATAGTCTCCTGTAATCTGGCTATATTCCACTATGACACTAGCCAGGCGAATGGGAACTGCTATCACATGCACTGCCCTTCACTGGAAAGCTGCATTCTTAGTCACAGAGGAAACGTTATACTTTATAACGTCACTAAAGGTAGGTCTATATCTCAGAATAAGGTATGAATCACTGTCTTGATGTAACCTGTATAAATGTGTCTGTTGTTTTTCTGTTGCTGATGATGGAACTAACACATGAGAGCATTAACTGCTGTACCGAAAACAAATTCCACCAACTCTGTTGTGTGGCCTTTAATAAATGATTCTGAATGATTCTGATGTGTACAGGTAAACTCAGGTACCTTCAGGCAGGAAGAGGAAGGCTGTTTAAAGTGTGCTGTGTCTGGGGTTAAAGTGTGCTGTGTCTGGGGTTAAAGTGTGCTGTGTCTGGGTTTAAAGTGTGCTGCGTCAGGGTTTAAAGTGTGCTGTGTCTGGGTTTAAAGTGTGCTGTGTCTGGGTTTAAAGTGTGCTGCGTCAGGGTTTAAAGTGTGCTGTGTCTGGGTTTAAAGTGTGCTGCGTCAGGGTTTAAAGTGTGCTGTGTCTGGGTTTACAGTGTGCTGTGTCTGGGTTTAAAGTGTGCTGTGTGTTGTTTCTGGGTTTAAAGTGTGCTGTGTCTGGGTTTAAAGTGTGCTGTGTGCTGTTTCTGGGTTTAAAGTGTGCTGTGTCTGGGTTGGTTTGGCAGGTGAGGATCCTGACCTGCTGGTGTTTGGAAAGCACTTCACCTCTAACGTTCGGCTGTTACCTCACCTGTTCACCAGAGGGAACATCTCCGAGCCACTAGCCTCCGACAAGCGCCACTTCAACCACCCACCCCCACCCCCACCCCAGCCTCTAACCTCAGCCTCCACTCTGAGGACACGCACCATCACCTCCAGGACCCCCTCCACCCCCTCCGGGACCCCCTCCACCCCCTTCGGTACCCCCTCCACCCCCTTCGGTACCCCCTCCACCCCCTTCGGTACCCCCTCCACCCCCTCCGGTACCCCCTCCACCCCCTCCAGTACCCCCTCCACCCCCTTCAGTACCCCCTCCACCCCCTCCAGTACCCCCTCCACCCCCTTCAGTACCCCCTCCACCCCCTCCAGTACCCCCTCCACCCCCTTCAGTACCCCCTCTATCCCCTCTAGTACCCCCTCTAGTACCCTCTCTATCCCCTCCAGTACCCCCTCTAGTACCCTCTCTATCCCCTCCAGTACCCCCTCTATCCCCTCCAGTACCCCCTCTATCCCCTCTAGTACCCCCTCTATCCCCTCTAGTACCCCCCCTATCCCCTCCAGTACCCCCTCTATCCCCTATAGTACCCCCTCTATCCCCTCTAGTACCCCCTCTATCCCCTCTAGTACCCCCTCTAGTACCCTCTCTATCCCCTCCAGTACCCCCTCTATCCCCTCTAGTACCCCCTCTATCCCCTCTAGTACCCCCTCTATCCCCTCCAGTACCCCCTCTATCCACTCCAGGACCCCCTCCACCCCCCCCAGTATCCCCTCCACCTGCTCCACACCAACCAACACACCCTTGATGCCAACCTCTACTCCCTCCAATCCAATTTTCACCGTTACCACCTCAACACCGACCTCCACACCTCCAACCACCCCCTACCTCACCTCCTCTTCATCTGCCTCCTCTTCCTCCTCCACCTCCCTCTCTTCCACACCTACCCCTCCCACCAGCACCCCTGCTCAGAGCTCAGCCCTTCTGCTCTCAACCCTCATGGAACCCCTCCCCCAAGACTCCATCTCCACCCAGCCTCCCTCATCAGCCATCACCCAGCCTTCCAGCTCCACCTCCCCCCAGCCCCCTCCCTCCACTGTCACACAGCCTCTGCCTTCAACTTCCACCCAGCTTCCCACCCCCACCTCCCAGGTGTCCCCCAGCCCCCAGTTGGCCCCCAGCCCCCCACCCACTCTGACCACCCAGTCCAACATGGATGGAGGCAAACAGCACCCCAACGACACCAAGGGCTACCTGGGGAGGAACCACACAGCCGGGGGCGAGGGGAACCTGGGGGCTGGCGGAGGGGAGGAGGCCCAGGGAGGGGGCCCGGGAATCCCATGGCACCTGGCGGCGCACACCTTGCTGGTTGCCGTGGCGACCTGCGTGACGGTGTTGCTGGGCTGTTGCTGCTCTCTGCTGGTGGTGGTGAGCTGGCGGGGGCGACGCAGGAGGAGGGGGTGCTACCGGACTGTGTGGAGGGGCAGGGGGGGGTCCATGCGCCTTGTCAAATATGTTATTGTCAGGGACAGCTCCTGATTGGATGGAGGTGGGGAGGGGTCTACGCTGCAGGTTATTTAGGGTGGGGGGGGGGGGGGGGGGGGGGGGGGGAGGGAGTGAGTGAGTGAAGGGGGGTGGTTGGAGTGGAGGGGCGTGGAAAGGGGGGGTGTATAAGGAACACAAACAGGAGACCACCAATACAATCGCGCAACTTCACCAAGACTTCACTTGATTCCGTTTGTGTGTGTGTGTGCCATCAGTAACATGATAGTGTGCTCTCTATTTGGCAGACTGACAGTTCGAAGTGGTCCGCTGAGATATACCAGGCGTTGATGCCAAACCTGGCAGGCTGTGGCCCCTGAAGCCCCGGGCTACTAAGAGCCCTAACAGCCAGGGCCCCCCCCCCCCCCCCAAGCCAGCCACACTGCAACAACAGCAGGTCTGTTTCAGCCAGGCAGCACCCTGGATGGAGGGGCTGAGGAGCGGAGGTGTGACTCTGGGCTGACTTTAGAGCAGCTTACCTGGGTATTGAATGTCTCCTGCTCCATCACTGGACGGAGCAGAGACCAGCTGCTTGGAAAGCTGAGGGACAATGGACAGACAGACGGACGTTTTAATGGACCCTTTTAGCGAGGTGGGTTTCAGCATCGACCCCCCCCCCCCCACCCAACCCCCCCCCCCCCCCCCAACCCCCCCCATCATGGCTGGCAACAACAAAATGTACTTCGTACGCAGCAAACGTACAGAAACAATGTCTCTGTACCATGTGATCAAATAAAAAAAGAGCATTTTTATTTACAATGCATGGAGTTTATGTTTACAGCAGGTTTTCATCTTTGCTTTTGGATAATATAGCTCTAGACAAAACAGACAAACTTTATTCTTTCTATAAATATTTCACTGTAGGGCTGTGAAACAGAACCACTGATTTACAGGCGCAAGAACCTCTCCTAATATTGTACAAGACAAACATGGCTGCTGTATTCTGCTCATCCCCAAGCTCTCTGCTGACAGCTGCTGCCAGAGTACTGCAGTCCAGTTCTCTGATGGCTTCTCAGTGATGCTGGCTCGTCCTCCAGCTGGTTCCTGTGTGCGTGGTGCTCAGTACAGCCTCCTCTCAGCCTCCTCTCAGCCTCAGATGTTGAACAGCCTCCCCTCAGCCTCCTCTCAGCCTCAGATGTTGAACAGCCTCCCCTCAGCCTCAGATGTTGAACAGCCTCCCCTCAGCCTCCCCTCAGCCTCAGATGTTGAACAGCCTCCCCTCAGCCTCCTCTCAGCCTCAGATGTTGAACAGCCTCCTCACAGCCTCTCTGTACTGCAGCACGCTGCTCTCGCTCTCTCCCTCGTTCTTCATCCTTGTGACAGCGTCCCGGTACTCCTGCACCTCCACCCTGCCCAGGATCTCCTCTCGGACGGCCCCCTCGCCCCCCTCCTCTGCTCCCCCCGGGGCCTGCCTGCGGACCAGGGTCTCCACCAGGCTGGCCTGAGAGGGGCTGTCCTCCCAGCTGTACTGCTCCATGTCAGACGCTGTTTTCTCTGCCTCCCAGCCTTCTGTTTTCTGGAGGAGAGAGAGGGAGAGAGAGAGGGAGGGAGAGAAAGAGAGAGGAAGGGAGAGAGAGAGAGGAAGGGAGAGAGAGAGAGGAAGGGAGAGAGAGAGAGGAAGGGAGAGAGAGAGAGGAAGGGAGAGAGGGAGACAGAGAGAGAGAGAGAGAGAGGGAGAGAGAGGTCAAAAGTTTACTGGTTAGCTTCTTAAGGTTCCTTCCTAACTTATCTTTCTTCTTCTATGCTTTGTAGGATGGTTTTGTGTGACAGGAAAGGCAGGGAGAGAGTGAGAGGAGAAGATGTGGAGAAAAGCACCCAGGCTGGATTTGAACACAGACTCCTGTGGTAAGAAGGAGGGGAAACCATGAGGGGTCGTTGTGGAACGGGGCTGTTTTTGAGGGTGTTGGCTCACCTGGGTTCTCCTCTCACAGAGATACAGTTTCTCCATACCTGCCTCTCACTCCACCACCTGTCATTCTGCTGTCACATTCCCCATAGGACAAAGGTCCTTTGTGAGGGACCCTAAACCAGGGCAGACCCAGCTGAAGCTCCCCCTCCTCTCCAGGTGTTCAGGGTGAGTGACAGCTACCACATCCTGGAGGTCTGGAGGGTCCAGGCTGGCTGGGGGGCTGGCAGGGCTGAGGCCCAGGGTCAAGACTGGCTAGAAGTCAGGGCTGAGGCCCAGACTGTCTGGAGGTCAGGGCTGAGGCCCAGACTGGCTGGAGGTCAGGGCTGAGGCCCAGACTGGCTGGAGGTCAGGGCTGAGGCCCAGACTGGCTGGAGGTCAGGGCTGAGGCCCAGACTGTCTGGAGGTCAGGGCTGAGGCCCAGACTGTCTGGAGGTCAGGCTGAGGCCCAGACTGTCTGGAGGTCAGGGCTGAGGCCCAGACTGGCTGGAGGTCAGGGCTGAGGCCCAGACTGGCTGGAGGTCAGGGCTGAGGCCCAGACTGGCTGGAGGTCAGGGCTGAGGCCCAGACTGTCTGGAGGTCAGGGCTGAGGCCCAGACTGGCTGGAGGTCAGTGTCTCTTCTTCATGTGTTAGGGTCTCTTCTTCATGTGTTAGTGTCTCTTCTTCATGTGTTAGTGTCTGTTCTTCATGTGTTAGTGTCTGTTCTTCATGTGTTAGTGTCTCTTCTTCATGTGTTAGTGTCTCTTCTTCATGTGTTAGTGTCTCTTCATGTGTTAGTGTCTCTTCATGTGTTAGTGTCTCTTCTTCATGTGTTAGTTAATGTCTCTTCATGTGTTAGTGTCTCTTCTTCATGTGTTAGTGTCTCTTCTTCATGTGTTAGTGTCTCTTCATGTGTTAGTGTCTCTTCTTCATGTGTTAGTGTCTCTTCATGTGTTAGTGTCTCTTCTTCATGTGTTAGTGTCTCTTCTTCATGTCTTAGTGTCTCTTCTTCATGTGTCAGTGTCTCTTCATGTGTCAGTGTCTCTTCATGTGTTAGTGTCTCTTCTTCATGTGTTAGTGTCTCTTCTTCATGTGTTAGTGTCTCTTCTTCATGTGTTAGTGCCAGTCTTTACTAAAGGATAGATACCTCATGGATCTCTTGCTAGAACCTGGATATGAGAGGAAGGTGTTATCCTTCGGTCACATGACCGGTCACATGACTCCAGTCAGTCTCACATTAATTTGATCTGAACACACACACACATACGCAAACACACAAAAATCTCTCTGGGATGATAGTCAAGCGACCGTACATCTAACAGCCAACAACTGAACAGACACTCAACAAGCTTTAGTCGCTGTGATGCAAATCCAGTCTGACACCACACCTTCTCCAGGTCATATTTATTCAGCACTTTGTTACATTGTGTTGGATTGGAGAATCTCAAGGTTGATTCTTGCAGCAGAATTGAACACAACACATCCATCAGAGACCCAACATGAGGCCTTTTGTGCATTGAGAGTATAAGTTAAAATATACTATTACATATATGGATTATAGTGCAAAAGTGTTAAGTACTGACTTAGTGGAATGTGAATACTGGGCTGAAATGTTAACATTAAACAGGTGAGCATACCTTGGTGTATGTTGGGGTTCATTCTGTAGGATGGGGTGGGGGGTGACTTACACTCGCAGTGAACGTGCAGTTTTATGATCTTGAGATGTTCGGACCGACACACACACACACACACACACACACACACACACCCACACATATTCACTCCAAGAAATGTTGAACTTCCTTATCTGTCCTGCCTCCCTCAGAGAAAGAGATCTATTTCAGTCAGTCTGTCTATCGTGACATTTTAGAACCTCCGTTCTTCATTGTGTTTTATTCCATCTGTGTGACAGGTGAACGTCTGTTTAACCGTCTGTTTAACCTTTGTGGGCAAAAGCTTCCAAATTCAGCAAATGATGAGTCAGTACTTAAACACCAGGAATGTGCCTTCAACAATCATAATTAAAACACCTCAATTAGATTACATGTAATTAAAACTATCAGACAGATGACTCAGTCCTTCAACACACACAAACACAGCGTTGATGTGTGTGAAAGAAGGATCCTTCCTTAGCTTAAGGGTCACTGGGCTCATCTGTTAGTGTTCTGATGACTGAACAACAGTACAAAACAATACAACAATGCTACCAGAGAACTTCAATCACCGAAGTACAGCTACACAGAGGAACTAAACACAAACCAATATAGAACAGAATATGATTAACACCTCTTCAAAACACAACTGTTACGCTGCTGTGCGCATTAAGATTGCATGAGTGTGTGACTGTGTGAGGGGTGAGAGTGTGTGGCTGTGTGTGTTTGTGACTGTGTGTGTGTATCTGTGCTGGTCAAATGCACACCACAATCCACATCCAATACACCGCGGTGGATCTGCAGGGACAGGAAGTACTGCGGGAAATGCGGGGCCCTGGTGGGTTGTGGGTAGCGTAGTCCTCTCCTACTGGACCTTGGTGACGGCCTCATGGATGGACTCAGCTACGTAGTCGATGTTCTTGGTGGTCAGACCGCACATGTTGATGCGGCCGCTGGCCATCAGGTACACATGCCTCTCCTTGATCATGAACTCCACCTGCTTAGCTGAGAGGGAGAAAGGGAGGGAGGGAGGGAGTTTAGATGGAGGGATGGAAAGGGACAACAAGCTGATCTGCAAATCTAAGAGTCTCCTGCATCAGCACTTCCCTCTGGAGTATGAATGAGACAAAGAGAGACAAAGACAGAGAGACAAAAAGAGAGAGATAGAGACAAAGAGAGAGAGATAGAGAGAGACAGAGAGACAAAGAGAGAGAGATAGAGAGAGACAAAGAGAGAGACAAAGAGAGAGAGACAAAGAGAGAGAGACAAAGAGAGAGAGAGACAAAGAGAGAGAGACAGAGAGAGAGAGATGTGCATGCAGCTCTCTGGCTCATAACTCCAGGGAAACACACTGAAATTACGTAGAGATTAAAAAAAGAACAATAAAGACGAGCCAATAAAGGTGGAGCTGACAGCATGTGTGTGTATGTGTGTGTCGGTTTGCACCTGGAGGCTTGTGTAAGCATGCTTATCTGCTGGGCGATGTGGTCCCAGGTATGTCTGTGTGTGTGTGTGTGTGTCTGTCTGTGTGTCTGTGTTTGTGTGTCTGTGTGTGTGTGTGTGTGTGTGTGTGTGTGTGTGTGTGTGTGTCTGTGTGTCTGTGTGTGTGTACACTCACGGTTTAGTCCAGTGAAGCTGAACATGCCTATCTGCTGGGTGATGTGGTCCCAGGTTCCTGGAGTTCCCAGAGCCTGAAGCTTCTGCTGCAGCTGGGCTCTCATCAGCAACACCCGATCAGCCATGGTCTTCACATTGTCCTTCCTGGAGGGGGAGGGAGGGAGGAATGGAGTTTAGTGGAAAATATAACAGTATGAATGAAATGGCTTGTTTTAAACAAGCGGAACGTTTCTGTGTGGATGTGTGCATGTGTGTGTGTGATGTGGCTCCAGGTCTGATGTGGCTCCTGGTCTGATGTAGTCTGATGTGGCTCCAGGTGTGATGTGGCTCCAGGTGTGATGTGGCTCCAGGTGTGATGTGGCTCCAGGTCTGATGTGGCTCCAGGTCTGTGTGCATGTGTGTGTGTACATGTGTGTGTGTGCATGTGTGTGTGTGTGGACCCACCACTCAGCGAAGAGCTCGGGGGTGTTGAGGGTGATGGCCACCAGTCGAGCCCCTGGGATGGAGGGTTGGACCAGGTGGTCCTGACGATCTTCTCCATCTGGGACAGAACCCTGCTCAGGTTCTCCTGGTCTCGAGCTACCACTGTAAGGTTCCCCACCCGCTCATCTGACACCAGGACACACACACAAGGATCACACACACGCCTGGATGTGTATGCACATGTGCGTGCTTAGGTGTGTGTGTGCGCTGGGGTGTGTGTAGGTGTGTGTGTGCGCTGGGGTGTGTGTAGGTGTGTGTGTGTGCCGGGGTGTGTGTAGGTGTGTGCGCTGGGGTGTGTGTAGGTGTGTGTGTGCGCTGGGGTGTGTGTAGGTGTGTGTGTGCGCTGGGGTGTGTGTAGGTGTGTGTGTGCGCTGGGGTGTGTGTAGGTGTGTGTGTGTGCTGATAACTCACTGTAGAGGCCGAAGTTCTTAGAGAAGGACTGAGCACAGAACATCTCGAAGCCCAGAGATACAAAGTAGCGCACAGCCCAGGCATCCTTATCCAGGCAGCCTGAGGCGAAGCCCTGGTAGGCCGAGTCGAAGAATACAAACAGGTTCCTGCGCTGGAACCCGAGAGAACACAGAAGAACCCCTTAGAACCAAGAGAACATCTGAGTGGAGGTCAACCACTGGAACCCTACACCAGAAATACTCCTTAGATGGGTGGATGGATAGAAGGAATGAACAGATTTATGGATGGATGAACAGATGGAAAGATAGATGGATGGATGAACCGATGGAGAGATGGATGAATGGATGGATGAACAGGTGGAGAGATGGAATGGATGGATGGATGAACATATGGAGAGATGGATGAATGGATGAATAGAAATATGAAAGGCTACTTTACGCTCCCTAAAGGAGGAACTGCAGCATTACAGCAATGTATCAGAAGCATTTACACACAAATGACAACATAATTATACACAGCATTATGTGGAACCAAGACATGTACACACAGAAGCACATGTACCTTAGAGGAACCTATAATGAACCAGTTATCTGATACAGGGATCGTATCTGTGTCATGCTGCAGGTTACTGGGATAGAATTGTGTGTGTGTGTGTGTGTGTGTGCAAGCACGTGTGTGTGTGTGTACACTTGTGTGTACATGGGTCTTACCATCATGACCTCAGCGATCTGCATCCACTGCTCTGGGGTGGGGTCAGTGCCGGTGGGGTTGTGGGCGCAGGCGTGCAACACGAAGATGGAATGTTCTGGGGCACTCTGGGACATGGGGTGAAAAGGTCAGAGGTCAAACTCCCTGGGCTGAGGTTGAGGTGACAGTTCACTGGGAGAACCTTCTGTAGACCTTCTGATGTTTGAACCACAGGAGAAGCAGGCCATGCAGCGAGGACAGGGATTGGCTGATCGTTACCTCCAGGTCTCCTAGGAAACCGGCCAGATCCAGGCCTCTCTTCTGAGCATCCCAGTATTTGTAGGAGCGCACATCTTCAAAACCAGCACTGGAAAACACTGCATTGTGGTTCTCTGCAGGGTACACACACACACACACATAAACACAATGCATACACACACACAAACACACACATAAACACAATGCATACACACACACACACAAACACAATGCATACACACACACACACACACACACACATACACACACACACAAACACAATGCATACACACACACAAACACACACATAAACACAATGCATACACACACACACACACACACACATAAACACGATGCATACACACACACAAACACACACATAAACACAATGCATACACACACACAAACACAATGCATACACACACACATAAACACGATGCATACACACACACACTCACAATGCATACACACACACACACACACCCTTTACAGGCCTCATCAGTAGGCTCTGATAAAGATATCTGAATTAAACATCCAAACATGCTAAGCTTCTGTGCCAGAGGAAGTTACTCAGACATTAGAACCATATCAACTGCTGCAACTTCAATTATGTGTTTACAGTGGCAATGCGTGTGTGTAGTGTGTGTGTGCAGAGTGTGTGTGTGTGTTTGTGTGTGTTTGTGTGTTTCCAGGTACCCCAGGTAGGTGCAGAAACATAGACAGGGGTCTTGGTGTTGTTGGTCCCGTTGTGAAAGCGTCTGAGGAATTCTGCCCCCATCTTCAATGCACCTGTGCCCCCCAGACACTGAACAGCCCCCACCTGAGGTAGAGAGAGAGAGAGAGAGAGAGAGAGAGAGAGAGAGAGAGAGAGAGAGAGAGAGAGTGACAGAGAGTGACAGAGGGAGACAGGGAGAGAGACAGAGAGAGAATGAGTGATTCAAAAACAGTGACAGATAGTGAGTCAGAGGAGGGTTAGGAGGTAATCAATAATATTGTTCTCCCCTGTTCTCCAGGGTGAACCCACCCTGTTCTCCCCTGTTCTCCAGGGTGAACCCACCCTGTTCTCCCCTGTTCTCCAGGGTGAACCCACCCTGTTCTCCCCTGTTCTCCAGGGTGAACCCACCCTATTCTCCCCTGTTCTCCAGGGTGAACCCACCCTGTTCTCCCCTGTTCTCCAGGGTGAACCCACCCTGTTCTCCCCTGTTCTCCAGGGTGAACCCACCCTGTTCTCTAGTGTGAACCCACCCTGTTCTCCCCTGTTCTCCAGGGTGAACCCACCCTGTTATCCAGGGTGAACCCACCCTGTTCTCTAGTGTGAACCCACCCTGTTCTGCTGGATGGCTGGGCTGTCCTCCCCAGGGCGATCTTGGAGGCAGAAGCCCTGAACTCAGGCAGGCCCAGGATGCCCAGGTACTCATGGTTCAGGCTAGTGTCCTCCACGATGATCCTCTCCACCTTCCTCACCACCGGGAGCACCCATGGCTGGCCTGCGTCTGTGCGGTAGGCTGTGGAGGGCGGAGGAGAGGGAGGGAGGATGGGAAGGATGAGCAAAGACGGACTAACTTCCCAACGTAACTTGAATACCTGCTCAGATAAACGCTGTGTGTTTACTACAGACTCACTGATATGGCCCTCAGCAGAGCCTAGATAGAGAGAGCTGACGGTCTAATGGTCACTGATGCTGCAGTCTAGACCAGAATAAACCTGTTTGGTCCTGTGAGATTACAATATGCACTTTAACCTGCAGTCCTCAGCTACTACCTGCAGAAGCAGTGATAAAGCAGCAGCGTATCATCAATAGAAAACTCACAGAGACAGGTAGTAAGCATGGACACGCTGTATGAGGCTACACACACACAGACTAGATCTACACACTCAGACAGACAGTTAAGACAGATACTTCATTGTGTGTGGAAATGAGTTTCCAACCCAATCCCAAGGCAATTCATCCACATAAATCACCAGATATCCTCAGACACAGACCCTGCTCTTAACTAGACTGGCTACACTGGTAGACTGTCTGCTTGTGGGGAGTCAGGTGACTGAGTGGTTAAGGCCCCAGGCAAGTGATCCGAAGGTTGTGAGTTTGATTCCCGGCTGTGTCAACATAACGTTGTGTCCTTGGGCAAGGCACTTCATCCTACTTGAAGGGGGGGGGGGGGGGATGTCCCTGTACTTGCTGTAAATCGCTCTGGATTTAGAACTTCATGACTGAATGTAATGTGTTGGACATGTGCATTACTCTTCTGTTCCCTATATAGACCAGCAGTGTGGTCCTGTGTGTAGACTCAGTGTGGTCCTGTGTGTAGACTCAGTGTGGTCCTGTGCGTAGACTCAGTGTGGTCCTGTGTGTAGACTCAGTGTGGTCCTGTGTGTAGACGCAGTGTGGTCCTGTGTGTAGACTCAGTGTGGTCCTGTGTGTAGACTCAGTGTGGTCCTGTGTGTAGACTCAGTGTGGTCCTGTGTGTAGACGCAGTGTGGTCCTGTGTGTAGACTCAGTGTGGTCCTGTGTGTAGACTCAGTGTGGTCCTGTGTGTAGACTCAGTGTGGTCCTGTGTGTAGACTCAGTGTGGTCCTGTGTGTAGACTCAGTGTGGTCCTGTGTGTAGACGCAGTGTGGTCCTGTGTGTAGACTCAGTGTGGTCCTGTGTGTAGACTCAGTGTGGTCCTGTGTGTAGACTCAGTGTGGTCCTGTGTGTAGACTCATTGTGGTCCTGTGTGTAGACTCAGTGTGGTCCTGTGTGTAGACTCAGTGTGGTCCTGTGTGTAGACTCAGTGTGGTCCTGTGTGTAGACTCAGTGTGGTCCTGTGTGTAGACTCAGTGTGGTCCTGTGTGTAGACTCAGTGTGGTCCTGTGTGTAGACTCAGTGTGGTCCTGTGTGTAGACTCAGTGTGGTCCTGTGTGTAGACTCAGTGTGGTCCTGTGTGTATGCATGTCCTCAGTTCACAGCAGCTGAAGAGATTATCAAGCTTTAGGCCTCCTGAGCTGATCAGCCCTGTGCACAGCTTGTGTGTGTGTATGAGAGAGGCAGAGAGAGAGAGAGAGAGAGAGAGAGAGAGAGAGAGAGAGAGAGAGAGAGAGAGAGAGAGAGAGAGAGAGAGAGAGAGAGAGAGAGAGGGGCAGAGAACAGAAGTGACACACTAAAGGGTCAGGCTATGTCCACAAATCCAGTCAACAGCCTCCCATTGGTTGCTGATCCCCACTGGCAGCCCGGCCTCTCACTCTGTGATGACTGAGAACTGACTGGGGCCATGTCACGGTGCTGACCACTGAACTACAACCCTGCTGGAAGCAGAGCACAGTCAGCCAGCAGCCCTTCACTGTGAGGGGATAGAGGGGGGATGGGTGGGAGGGAGGGGTATGGAGGAGAGGCCCATGTATGTCAGAGCATTAGGATATAACTACAAGCCAAGCACAATCAATGTGCCTGTAGTGAACTGTTACACCACAGAAATGCTCCAGGTCTGATGTGGTGCGATGTGGCTCCAGGTCTGATGTGGTGTGATGTGGCTCCAGGTCTGATGTGGTCTGATGTGGCTCCAGGTGTGATGTAGTGTGATGTGGCTCCAGGTGTGATGTGGCTCCAGGTGTGATGTGGCTCCAGGTGTGATGTGGCTCCAGGTCTGATGTGGTGTGATGTGGCTCCAGGTGTGATGTGGTGTGATGTGGCTCCAGGTCTGATGTGGTGTGATGTGGCTCCAGGTGTGATGTAGTGTGATGTGGCTCCAGGTGTGATGTGGCTCCAGGTGTGATGTGGCTCCAGGTCTGATGTGGTGTGATGTGGCTCCAGGTCTGATGTGGTGTGATGTGGCTCCAGGTCTGATGTGGTGTGATGTGGCTCCAGGTGTGATGTGGTGTGATGTGGCTCCAGGTGTGATGTGGCTCCAGGTCTGATGTGGTGTGATGTGGCTCCAGGTGTGATGTGGTGTGATGTGGCTCCAGGTGTGATGTGGCTCCAGGTCTGATGTGGTGTGATGTGGCTCCAGGTGTGATGTGGCTCCAGGTGTGATGTGGCTCCAGGTGTGATGTGGCTCCAGGTGTGATGTGGCTCCAGGTGTGATGTGGCTCCAGGTGTGATGTGGCTCCAGGTCTGATGTGGTGTGATGTGGCTCCAGGTGTGATGTGGCTCCAGGTCTGATGTGGCTCCAGGTGTGATGTGGCTCCAGGTCTGATGTGGCTCCAGGTCTGATGTGGAGTGATGTGGCTCCAGGTGTGATGTGGCTCCAGGTCTGATGTGGCTCCAGGTCTGATGTGGAGTGATGTGGCTCCAGGTGTGATGTGGCTCCAGGTCTGATGTGGCTCCAGGTGTGATGTGGCTCCAGGTCTGATGTGGAGTGATGTGGCTCCAGGTGTGATGTGGCTCCAGGTCTGATGTGGAGTGATGTGGCTCCAGGTCTGAACCCTGTGTCTCTCCTTCCTCCCCTCTCCTCCTCATCTCTATCCAGGTGTGTCTGCCTCTATATTTCCCTCCTTCAGTTCATCTGTAATTATTGCTACATGAACGATGACACCAGCCCTGTCAGTGTGTGTGTGTGTGTGTGTGTGTGTGTGTGTGTGTGTGTGTGTGTGTGTGTGTGTGTGTGTGTGTGTGTGTGTGTGTGTGTGTAATGATTATATATTATTATGGTGATGATGTTCCCTGTTTGAAGCATCTGTCCACTTTCCTTCCAACACAAATGAGGCGTCATCAATGAGCAGCCTTCTGACCGATGCTGTCAGGTTAATAACAGGCTGTGTTGGTGTGGCTGAGAGCAACTTTGTGACTCAGCTTAAACGTGAGCATGTGGTTGGAGAGGCAGAACCTCCAAGACTCTACAAGAATCTGCCCAGCATGCGTCCCTGGGCTAAACCACGACATGATCAGGTAGTGATGTGTGTAAGGAAGGTATAGTGAGGGAGAGCAGAGGAGTCCTGTATGCGACATATTGATTAGATAACACTGGCACCAGTCCTATCAGATATCTACCCTCATGGTTACAAACCCTCTGGATGATAGCCAAATAGGTATCTACATTTCCATTCAATCATTCAGCAGACGCTCTTATCCAAAGCAACTTACAGCAAGTACAGGGACATTCCCCCTGCAGGTGTTGGCTTAGTAGACCCGTTACTAAACAATGTTTTACACGCTTTATCCTTGAACTCAATTTCTGAGAAATTACAGTTTGAAATAATGTGTTACAAACGCATAAATAAATAGATAAGATAAAACTGCAGCAGGCTTCATGGAGCAGTCTTGTGTTGGTGTCTAAACTGTCAGCAGGTTTACACTACTGGACTTCCAAAGCTCGCTGAAGGACTAAACTATGTTATAAAGTTATATATTTAAAGAATGTAAATAAAAGAAAACGAATCCGAGTGTTAAGGGACAGCAGTGTCCTCCCCCTGGCCTGATCCCAGCACCTGACCCGAGCAGCTGATCCCTGCAGCTGACCCCAGCATCCTTACCTCCCACTCCAAGGTTCACCTTGCTGGGGTTCTGGTCCTCCCGGAAATCTGCTGTCAGCTTGAACACTGCCACGGGAACTGCCTGGGGAACCTCCCTGAACACCGACATGACGCTCAACACGACCGGATTAATATCCAGAAAATAGAGGATCTCAGCTGGTGTGCACCGCTAAACAAGGACAAGCTGTCAGCTCTGCTGTCACCTTCAGATCAGAGATGTGGAGCGGAGGAGGGCTGGGAGAGAGGGAACCAATAGGCATCGGGGAAGAGCAGGTAAACCAATCAAATAGCCTCATCAGAAGAGGTGGAGAAGTTCCGCCCATGAAAACTGGCCAATGAATATCGAGGGTTTTGGATTGACGCATTCCGATGCAGATCTTGTTCCGGAAGAGGCGGTCTTGTTCACCAGCGACGATGTCGTCGTCATTTCGGGTGACGTCATGGCAGCCACAGGATGGCGCTAGAGCTCTAGTTTTGGTCCGACTGTAACACCGGAGGTTTCTGAGTCTGTAAACAGCTTTCCAGTGTTATGTCATGGTTATTGCGCAGTCGGTAATCTCACAGAATGCGATTTTGCAATAATATACATAAACAATTCTGACAACTCAAGATATGAAAACATTGACCTCAGGGTTGCTTTTGACAAATCAGCCAAGAAAGAGGAAAAGGTGTGTGTGTGTGTGCGTGTATGGGTGGGGGGGGGGGGGGGGTGCATCAGTCACACAAAAGACTACATCTTTCATCGTTGTTAATCCTTATGTCAACCCTGTGTATGTGTCTCAGACTCATCCATGGCTGAATACCTGAACCAATTCAAACGAAACAAGGAGTTCAATAAAATAACATGTGCTTCTTAGAAACATTCCCAGAGACAGTCCCAGTTGTTTTGTGTGTGTGTGTTTCCAGCCCAACAGCAGTTTCTCCACAGTGCTGCTCCCTGGGGCCTGGGCTGGGGGGTGGAGACAGGCAGGGCCCCTCTCTCTCTCTCTCTCTCTCTCTCTCTCTCTCTCTCTCTCTCTCTCTCTCTCTCTCTCTCTCTCTCGCTCTCTCTCTCTCTCTTGTCTCCCCAGGGTGAAGTGGTTGATAGATGAAGGCCACTTCATACTCTCTCTCTGTCTCTTTCTTTCTCCTTCTCACTTCCCTCTCTCTCTCTCTCTCTCTCTCTCTCTCTCTCTCTCTCTCTCTCTCTCTCTCTCTCTCTCTCTCTCTCTCTCTCTCTCTCTCTCTCCAGTCGATGAATGATAATGCACATTTACTCAGGAACCATGTGAAATACTGTATTATGTATTATGTGTTTCAGTCTGAAGTCTTTATGTCTGCCTGTCCGACCCTAACTTTCTCAATCACCCACCACATCTCTCCTTGCTCTCTCGCTCTCTCTTTCTGTTTTCTGTCTGTCTCTCTGCTCTCTCTCTCTCTCTAACTCTCTCTCTCCCTCTATCTCTGTCTCTTTCTCTCCCTCCTTACAGTAAGTGAGGGTCAGTGAGGTTTACATTGTTAGGGTGCACTAGCTAGCTGCTACACACAGAGGCAGTTCAAACTGCAATAGTCTGACTGTCCTACTGTACCAGACACTCTGTCATCACCCTTTCCTCCAGAGGCTCCTCCACTCCCCCTGTAGAGTCAGTTTGAATCCTGTTCTTCCTGGTGACTGAGCAAAAATTTCCTGACGCTCCACTTTTGAAATAATTAATGTTCACAAAAAAGGTTCTTCCAAAATGAAAATTATATTTATTTTGCTTACAAAAAATGAGTCAAAAATAGGGTTTTAAACAATTGATTAACAAAAGGGTTCAGCGGATGAATGCAGATAAACTTGGAACAAAAACAGCAGGGCTAAACTGGAGGAGGGGATGGAGGTCAAAGACTGTCTCTTCCTGCTGCAGCCACACCTCCAGGTAGATCCTTCTTCCTTATATAGAGATCTTTTAGGTTGGCCACTAGATGGAAACAGCTCAAATAACAATTAGACACAGTTAAAGCAAAATGTCCTGTTTTGGCTCCTACATATCCGGCCCCTAAATGTTTTATAATTATCAAAATAAACATTTATTATTTAACTTGGAGACAAATTCTAAATAATGGAGCAAATTTATGCATATTCCTCTTCCAATAGAAAGCAAATTTTTGTTACCGGTCGTTCCAGAATCCCAGTTTTAGTCTTCAGTTTTACTGACCTCACCAATCCCTTTGAATCAGGCCTTGTCTCCAAAATCCTTGCAAGGGGCCATGATGCTCGTGGTGCACTGGGGTCCACAATTACTACTATGTCTCCGACTTTGAAGTTCCTCTTCACTCGGCACCACTTTTGTCTGTGCTGCATAGTTGTCAGATACTCCTGGGTCCACCTCCTCCAGAATACATCAGCCAGATACTGTACTTGTTTCCACCGGCGCCTGGTGTATGATCCAGCACTGAAAAACTCTCCAGGAGGGAGGATAGGCTGGGAGTTCAGCAACAATAGATGGTTTGGGGTCAGAGGCTCAAGATCAAATTGGTCAGATGAAGCTGTAGTAATTGGACGGTTATTCAGTATGGCCTCTATTTCACAAAATAAGGTTGTGAGGCCCTCGTCATCAACAGTTTGTTGCCGTAGGAGACAGTTCAACACCCACCTTACTGACCTAATCAACCTCTCCCACACTCCGCCGTGGTGAGAGGCTCCTGGTGGGTTGAATGTCCAAGTTATTCCTCTTTCCAACATTGCACTTTGTATTTTAGTGTCATTCAGGTTGGATAAGGCTCGTTTTAATTCGTTGTGTGCACCCACTAGATTGGTGCCATTGTCTGACCTTATCTGTTTAACTTGCCCTCGTCTGCACATGAACCTCCTTATAGCATGGATGCAAGAGTCTGTGTCAAGGGAACAGGCCATTTCAATGTGCACAGCTCTACATGCCAGGCATGTGAAAAGCACACCATATCGTTTGACTAAACTTCTCCCCCTCTTTGTCTCTATGGGCCCAAAGTAATCCATTCCAACACTGGTAAATGGAGGTACATCTGGCAGTGTTCTTTCTTGTGGCAAATCGGCCATTTTTTGTTCCCCTGTCTTGCCTTTCAAGCGCTTGCACAGGACACACTTATTAATGATGCTTCTGGCAGCAGTGTTAGCCTTTATCACCCAATACTTTGTACGCAACTGGGAAATTATGTAATTTCTGCCACAGTGTCCATACTTTTCATGTATATGTCTTAGCAAAAGGGAAGAGATATGACATTTTTGGGGGAGGATAATGGGATATTTTACATCTTCTGAAAGTAATGATTTTGATAGTCTTCCACTTACTCTGAGTACTCCATCTTTTAGAAAAGGGTCAAGTCTATAGATGGTGCTTCTTTTGTGAACCATGCCTGAATCAGTTTCCAGCCTGTCAATTTCAGCTGGAAACGCTTGCCTTTGGGAAAAGGATATGATGGATCTCTCCGCCCTGCCCAAATCTTGGATGGACAGACCATGACCCTTAACTGCTTGAAGTTGCGAAGACAGCTTACGCAGGGTAGCTCTGGTACCGATTTGTCCGGTAGTGTGCCTTTGCTTTGCAGCCAAGATCAGCAGGTAGTCTTCAAACCTATGATACCAGGCAACGGCTTTTAACAACTTGGTCCAGTCTGAGAAAAATGAAGAAGTTTATGAGTTGGAGTAGAACTTTCCACAACACTGACATTGTAAACTGCAGTGCATTTTTTTACTTCTGGATCATCCTGTGAGAGTGACTGATTTACTGATTGATTTGGCCACAGATATTCTGGCTCCCACAAAAAGGCTGGGCCACGAAGCCATCTCACATTCTCATTGAACTTGGTCACACCTTGACCCCTGGAGGCCTCATCAGCAGGATTATGTTTACTATCAATGTAATTCCATTGGTCAACACTAGTATTGTCTCTGATTGTAGAAGTTCTGTTGGCAACAAATGTCTTGAATCTTGTAGTTTCATTAGCAATGTACTTTAGGACAGCTTGACTATCAGTCCAAAACATTGATTTCTGCAGTGGTACTACCAGCTCTGCCTTTAACATCTTGTCCACTTTAACACTTATCACTGCTGCTGTGAGCTCCAGCCGTGGTACTGTCATTTGCTTTAAGGGGGCTACTCTTGCCTTTCCTATCATAAAAACAACGTGCCTTTGTTTTGTATTACTTGTCATACAGAGATAACTTATAGCTCCATATCCAGATTCTGAAGCATCTGAAAAGTGGTGTAACTGGTATGAGATAGGTTTGCCAAAGTTTTTAGGCTTCATACATCGTGAAACACTAAATTGGGACAACTTGGGAATGTCCTGCACCCATTTAGTCCATTGCATTGTCAGCTCAGGGGGTAGTTCCTCATCCCACCCATAGCCAGACTTGCAGAGCTGTTGTAGCAGTTGTTTGGCTGGCAGAGTGACTGGTGCAAGCATGCCAAGTGGATCATATACAGAGCTTACCATAGAGAGAATCCCCTCCTGGTCAGTGGTTTTTCTGTGACTTTAATGTCAAACCTGAATGTGTCATCCTCCACTCTCCATTGCAGTCCCAACGCTCGTCCAGTAGGATGTTGATCCTTGCTCAGATCCAGAGATCTGATCTCTTTTTCCTCTTGCCTCCTCCTTAATGCCGGCCAGCACTGCACGACTGTTGCTCACCCACTTTGTAAGATGGAAGCCCCCCTTACTGCACAGTAGCACCAGGTCAGATATCAACTGCACTGCATCCTGCTCTGTAGGGGCAGAAGTTAAACAGTCGTCAACATAGAAATGTTTCAGTACTGTGTCGGTTACCTGTGAGCTGAAGCCTGAATTGTCTTGTGCAGTTTTTCTTAAGGCATAGCTGGCACAGCTGGGAGAGGAGACTGCACCAAATATGTGCACCAGCATCCGATGGTCCTTTGGCTCTTTTTCATAGTCTCCATTTGGCCACCATAGGAATCGCAGAAAGTCTATGTCAGCCTGAGAAACCCTCACCTGATGGAACATGGACTTGATGTCTGCCATGAGAGCTACAGGCTCATGCCTAAACCTGAGCAGCACTCCAATTAAAGAGTTAGTGAGGTCTGGGCCCTGGAGTAACTGAGAGTTTAGTGAGACGCCCTGAAATTCCGCCCCACAGTCAAACACAACTCTCAGCGTGTTCTTTCTGGGGTGGTAGACCCCATGATGAGGTATGTACCACGTTTTACCTTTGTTCTTCTCAGTCTCTTCCCTAGGAACAACTTCAGCATATCCTTCTGTTAAAATATCATTGACGAAGTCTGTGTACTCCTTGTGAAATGAATCACTTTTCATGAACTTTCGCTTTAGACTTTGAAGACGTTGAACAGCTATTTGTCTGTTGTTGGGCATTTCCACTTTGTTCCTGAAAGGCAAGTCAGTATTGTAATGTCCATTTATTAACTCAACTGAGGTGTCCATTATTTCCAGGAATCTTTTGTCCTCCCTGGACAGTTCCCTTTTTCTTCTGATGCCTTTTCATTAAAGTCCATATTGTACTGACAGATCAGCATTTTTTCTAAGCTTTCAACAGTTATTCGATTGACATGGGCAGAAGGATAACCCTCGTTACTATTGTCATCTCTTAGAGGACCATTAATTACCCAACCCACTAACGTACGAACCGCATAAGGACCTTGGCCCTGGCTATTTATTATTTCCCAGGGCTCAATGACCTTAGAGGCATTTGTTCCTATAAGCAGTTCAATGTTACTGTCTATTTCAGGAATATGAACACTCTGCAGATAAGACCACCTGTCTAAATCCTGCTTTCTGGGAATATTGTCCTTTGTAACAGGCATTTCTTTCTGAGTGTATGAGTCGGGAAGAGGTAAAAACGTTTCCTCACACATTCCCGAGACTTCTAAGCCTGATACTATACTTGTAGATACCAGTTTTTCATGACCCATAGTCTTAAGTAGTATTTGAGCTTTTCTACCTTTCAGTCCCAACTGCGACACAAGGCGTTCAGTACAAAAGGTGTCAGTGCTGCCCGGGTCAATAAAGGCATAAACCTCCATTACTTTGCAGCCCTTGCTTGCTTTGACTTTTACTGGCACAACTGAGAGGACATTACTAGTTTCAGTACCGGCCCCAATATGCCCACACGCTTTAGGGTGAACTACCATTGACTGTGTGTTACTCCTTACATTTGCATCCCTTAAGGTCGTAACTTTAAAGTCCTGTTTTGGCTTTTCGTTTTGGGACGTATGGAGGACACTAGGGTGCTGCCTTTGACAGACTGAGCAGGTTTGTTTTTGTTTGCAGAACTTGCTAATGTGCCCTTGATGCAAACAGCTAAAACACATCCCCTTTTCTTTGAGCAGTGTAATTTTGTCCCTGTGTCTTTTAGTTTTGAACAACCTGCAGTCCTCCAGTCTGTGACTTTTGTTACATACTACACACACACTTTGCAAAACCAGCTCTTTTTCCTGTGAGGGTTGTGAAGCAGCAGTAGAGACCGTTGTAGCGAAACTGCTTCCATTAGATTTGGGCCTAGCTCTAACTGGTCTTTCTTTAGGTTTGGTGAGCTTGTCCTGTATGTCACCATACACTGGATCACAAAGTATCTTCACCTGCTTCTCCAGAAAACTGACAAGTTCCTTGAACTGAGGCCTGCGGCTTTGCTTCTCTTGAAATTCACACACAAATGTCCGCCATCTTTCTCTAAACTTGTAAGGCAGTTTCATAATCAAAAGTTTCATGTTTGAAGACAAATTCATTTCTTGAGAATACCTCAATTCCTCCATAGCGTTACAGCAGCTTCTCAAAAACAAAGTAAAGGTCTGCAATGCCTTAGGATCCTCATTTTTAACTGCGGGCCACTCTAAAGCCTTTTTTATGTATGCAGCACAAATCTTGAACTCATCCCCATAATTTTCCTGCAGCAAACATTTAGCCTTCTGATAACCGCCCTCTGGACTCATGTGGAGGCAGCTTTTGACAAGCTCATTTGGAAGGCCACTTGTATATTGCTCAAGAAAGTAGAGCCTATCTGCACTTTTCCTGGTTTTGAGCTCAACTACATGCTCAAAGGCTCTTATAAACGTTTGATAGGACAGCACATCGCCACTAAACATTGGGATTTCTTTATGTGGTAATGAGTACAGTTGCTGCTGTTGTACAAGTAAAGCTGATATTTCGTTTTGGCCCTTCAGTACCTTTATCAAACTCTCCTGGCTCAGACTAGCCTGTAGATCTGGGTTTGCCTTTACAGAGTCTTTGTTCTTGCAGGTAGCTGGGCCTTCCATTGTCCATTTCGCTGGACTTGAGGTCACCTTTTGACCTGCAGCTATGTTTGCTCCTAAATGTACGGGCTGAAAGTGCACGCCTTCTTTAGGCCGCACACCCGGGGTTTGTGCCATACAAACTGCTTTATATGCTTTGTCCAGGGAGAGAAAACCTCCATCCTCAGTTACATCTTTAAATGACGTTTCACTAAAATAGTCATTCATGGCATCTTTACCTTCCCCTCGTGGTGCAGGATCCTCCAGTGC
The DNA here is from genome assembly GCA_030340665.1 of Neosalanx taihuensis. Classification (NCBI taxonomy): domain Eukaryota; kingdom Metazoa; phylum Chordata; class Actinopteri; order Osmeriformes; family Salangidae; genus Neosalanx; species Neosalanx taihuensis. The sequence goes on from CM059290.1 coordinate 1,565,424, forward strand.
TGTGAGAACTGCAAGCTTAGATGAAGATGCGTCCAGTCTTATCTTCAAGTTTGTAAAACAAACTTCACTCTAATAATCTACTCCTGTAGTAGATTCCTATAAGGATTAAACAGTTCAATTTAAGATCCACTCCTATAGCAGATTTTCTCCTTATGCTGCTTTCATCCTTAAATTAACATTGTATTAATGCTTCATTTGTAGAAAGTGAAGGGTTGTACATACCCCTTTCCAGGCTTGGTTTTTAGGCCTCTCCATGCCTTCTTGTATGTTTCCTTGGAATTGAGAGGACAAGTTTATTGGTTTGAGCCATTATTGCAGTGGTGAAGACCGATTTCCAATGTTAAATCCTTGCGGAAGAAGTCTTTGACTTGTGTAGAGTCAGTTTGAATCCTGTTCTTCCTGGTGACTGAGCAAAAATTTCCTGACGCTCCACTTTTGAAATAATTAATGTTCACAAAAAAGGTTCTTCCAAAATGAAAATTATATTTATTTTGCTTACAAAAAATGAGTCAAAAATAGGGTTTTAAACAATTGATTAACAAAAGGGTTCAGCGGATGAATGCAGATAAACTTGGAACAAAAACAGCAGGGCTAAACTGGAGGAGGGGATGGAGGTCAAAGACTGTCTCTTCCTGCTGCAGCCACACCTCCAGGTAGATCCTTCTTCCTTATATAGAGATCTTTTAGGTTGGCCACTAGATGGAAACAGCTCAAATAACAATTAGACACAGTTAAAGCAAAATGTCCTGTTTTGGCTCCTACACCCCCTCTCTTCACCCCCCTCCATGTTCCCTCCATCCCCCTCCTCTGACAGTAGACTTGATTCATTCTTTCCGACCAGGTGAGGGTGTCGTGTGTGTTGCCTATCACTGTCATCCCGGCAATTATAGGATTTGAGCTCCCAGAGCAGCCTGGGAGCCTGCAGGCGTGTGTGTGTTCATGGATCTGTGCTTGTGGACACGGGCGTGTATGCCAGTGTGTCTGTGTGCGCGTGTGTGTGTGCGCACTGGCATGTTTTGATATCTGGATGCGTGCGCGTGAGTCTGTGTGTTACCTCTGCATGTGCACACATGGGGGTTGGGGGGTGGGTGTTACTAAGGAGAATAGGCTCAAAGGAGAGGAGTGAGTCAGACAGGGGACAGGATGACAGGAATGGCCTCTGGTCAGACAGACACAGGGACGCTCTGTTACTGAGACATCAGTGAATTAGACCCTTTCTAAGGCCGTTATCTCAGCCTGACACATTAGAGGGTCCGGGTGTTAAGAAACCAAAGCTCTGCTAAGACAGGGTTCGGGTCAGTTCAAAACGTGTTTGTGAAGCGTTCATGTTTTCATCAATGGTGCAGGAAGCTGACACCAAGCACACACATGCACGTCGCCACATTCCAACAGATGTATCATTCAACTATAAACAAAAACGCGTGTACACACACACACACACACACACACACACACACACACACCCACACACAGCTTCACATTCCAGAGGTAGGCCAGCGGTGTGTTGCTCATGTAGCGATACCTGCTGCCTCTGTGGGTCAGTGAGCAGTGGTGACTGAGGGCCTTTTGAGCACACACCGCTGTTTGTTTTCCAAAGACAGTGTCATCAATTCTACTACAATGGCGCAGACACAGCAGCAACAGCAAGGGGGCTCCATGTTTCCATCCCAGCAGTGATGGATGTGACATGCAGCAGCCAACATGGCTCTTTGTTAGTCAGCGTGTGTCTGTGTTTGTCGTGTGTGTGTGTGTCTGTGTTTGTCATTTGTGTGTGTGTGTTGTGTGTGTGTGTGTTGTTCTCTTCTGTGAGGGCAGTTGATAGACAGATACATGGCTCAGTCTGAAGGTCCACATTCCAAGCCTCTTCAGAGTTCTGCTTTCCCGCCCAAACTCTCTCAGGGGCCTCTGATTGATCAGAGGAACCAGGAAATCCAGGGAATGGGCTCAAGTATGAATCAGAATCAAGCTTTGACATGTAAAGACAGTCTGCAACACCAAACAGCACTCTTGATGAGGAAAACAACAGCCTTAAACCCCCAGAGGGTGACCTCACACAGACAGCAGTACACTGAAGGTTCTTCTCTGACATGGATCTTCATTAAGGTGTAGGTGAGACCAGCTTGGTCCTAGTTGCTATAGTTACAAACCACTGAAGAGTCAACATGTTTACATAACCCCTAAATATCACCTGCCACAAGATAACTCCCACATTTAGTAATTGCATGTTAAAAGCTCGGGTTATAAGACACACTGCAGCTATGAACGTCATTACAAAGGAAAGCACTAAGAAGCTTGAAGCGTGATTAGTCAGATCGTTCACGCATGCCAGAGAATATCCAGAGCTTTGGTGCCAAAAGCTCTATTAGGGATTTCAAGAATACAAAAGGTGCCTGTAGACTGTATTTGGCTGCATGTCAAGAGGTGGAAGATCTCCCCCTGAATTTGCAATAAAACTGTCTGCTTAATGAATTCATTAGTGTTGTTGTACATCTCCAATCTCCAATGGAGATTACATGTTGATTTCTTGTTTAACCGAGAGGTCTGGGTTTTGCCTGTGGATTAATGTGACCTCTGACCCCTGTGTGCCTGTGTCTGGTCAGCCTTCTGCTCGCTGGGCTGCACCTTCACAGCTCTGTGTCTGGTCAGCCTTCTGCTCGCTGGGCTGAACCTTCACTGCTCTGACAAACACAGGAAGTGTCCGAGTCAAGCTGGAGTTTATCCGCTCCCCGACCCGCTGTAGGTCTCCTTGACAACACCACATAAACTGGAATGGAAACTAGCGGTGAGATCAATCACTATCCTGTCAGTGCCTGCTCAATGGCAGGATGACTGACCAGAGAGGCAGGCTGGGTCTACCTGGAGGTTACAGCAGGAACCAAGCAGAGAGGCTCTTTAGAAAACTGGACCCCTTGGAGTCAATAACAAACAGGGATGAGGACAGTGACGATACTGCAGCTCTTTAAAGCACCTCTGGTATTTAGAGCCAGTTATCTCATGACAAGCAGAGTCAACCTGATAACAATCAAACAGTCACCTTTAGATGTAAAGCACAATACATACATACAAGCAATTCAATGTGCTTTACAGAGAGAAATACAAAAATACAGTAGAATAAAACCACTAAAATAATAAAACAAGGGGAAGCAGCACAGAAAAGCTTTCAAATATCATAATAAAACATGGAATAAGAAAAATGAATAGGAAAAATGTATTATAAAAAATCCCTGCTACTAGATTCTGCTGTAGATTCCTTGAGGGATCGAGTAAAGCTGTAAGGCTGCCAGACGGGTTAAGCTCTCACTTGCTGTGGCACGAGAACAACAGACATGTTTTAAATCAGCCTTTGATAGCAGACACATTTGGCACACATCCTCTCAACAATAGCAACAGCAGTGATAACAACATATATATTTCAGAGAGAGAGAGAGAGAGAGAGAGAGAGAGACAGAGAGAGACAGAGAGAGAGAGAGAGAGAGAGAGAGAGAGAGAGAGAGAGAGAGAGAGAGAGAGAGAGAGAGAGAGAGAGAGAGGACTTCTTGCTTGAGCCCTTCCATCTCACCGCTCGCAAGGAAAGACACATCACAGATCAGAGTCAGGGTCAAGGTAAACAGAAAATTTTGGCATGTGGGAAATTCATTTGATAATGTGCAACATAAATACAATGAATCCTTTCTAAAACAGACTATGTGAAAACATCATGTCTGTAAAATCTTCCCCAGCGTCCAGTATCCTTCTATTCTAATGTCGATGTTGCAGCAGAATAACAGAAGAAGGTTGCCCATTCTTCACACAGTAACAAATGGTCGACCTTTGCCCCCTAACATGGTCCTATCATAAGGCAGTATGCATAACCTCTGTATATTTATGTCCTGGGTCTGTCTGCAGCTGAGAGGATAAGCATATTTAGATTGTATGTTTCCTCTGAGAGGAGGTTCCCAGAGCAGTAGATCACAGCCCTGTATGCCTCTGTTGAACATCGTATATACAAACACACACCTGCTGCAGCAAGGTCGTCTGGAGCTCACAGCTGCCTAATTTATGACTCCCCAGGAGGTCATAGGGGCAGGAGACCCAGACCAGCCTGACTATACATCCTCCAGGGCTGGGCTCTGCCTAGGAGATAGTACCCCCACACACCCCCACTCACATGTGCTCCATCGGGGTGCTAGAGCCACTAGATCTGCCTCAAGATATGATTCACATTCCTAATGTTCAATTATATGATTGAATATTTATAGGAATGGTTCCCAAGTTCTCTACTGTTCGTCCAGGAGGGACTGAGTCAGAGCTGGGCTGAACTCATACTCCGGTCCCAGGCTCCTGTCTGGCCTCCTCCTTTCCTCCGGAGCATGGGGGCTGCCATCCGTCACTCTGGCCCAGGCAGGGGCACAATGGTCTGGGCCAGGTCCCAGCTAGGAGCCCATTGCATGGTGTACTGATAAGACTGACCTTCCTGGAGCAGGGAACACAGACTGGCCCATACAGTGCATGGTCTTGCTCATTAAAGCGTTTAACTTTATCTCCATAGATCCACAGCCTTTGAAATACTTTGTAAGGACCGCTGACAAAAACATACAATATTAATCACTTAGAGCAAGCGTAAAAAAGGGAAGAAAAAAATGCCACGGGAACTATTTTTAAAACTATATTACTGTGTAACGAAAGAGTTATAATCTGGACACGTGCCAACATTTGGAATAAACTGTGGATGACATCACTTCTGTCCGACAGATTGCTTTGTGTTGTGATGCTTCACAATGGTGATTAGAAAAAGCTTAGATAACATCTAAGATATCGCTCCTCCCCTTCTTCCCACTAAACTCTTCCATCCCTCTCTCACTTCATCACTTCATTCATCCATCATTGAAGCTTTCTGGCTGGGAAGGAACAACCACATCAAGCTCTCCTGTTCAAATCAGCCCAGACAGAACTCTCTCCTTCCCCTTGTGTGACACGCTGCAGACAAACACACCTGCAGATCTCTCTCTCTCTGTCTGATCCATGGTCCTAATGGGATAAGCTGCTATTTATAACCTCTGCTATTACAGCTGGAGGACAAGCAGCCATCCTTTAACATCAAATGTAGATGTTGAAGGCTCGCAATGAAAGAACCCATACTGAGACACCTGCTCTTAAGTGCATCCATCAGCCCCACACACCACACAGACACACACACACACACACACACACCACACACACACATACCACACAAACACACACCACACAAACACACCCCACAAAACACACACACCACACAAACACACACCACACACACACACATACACACACCACACAAACACACTCCACACACACACACACCACACAAACACACACACACACACACACACACACACACACACACACCACACAAACACACACTTGCTGTACGTTAATCTGAAGGAACCTGAACATATGAGGGCCTGATTACAGAGTCATGACACAGACATGAAGCCTGACATGGTGTTTGATGTTAACCCTGTGGTGGATTGTAGCTGTGTGTCCACTGGTGAGGCTGTGCACCCCAGTCAGTCTGGAGACAAGACTGCTTCAACAGGTTAGGCTGGCGTGTCTGTGTGTGTGTGTGTGAGTGTGTGTGTGTGTGAGAGTGTGTGAGTGTGTTCTCTCTCTTTAAACACAAAGACATTGCTGGGTGGAGCAAGAACAAACATGATCCAGTCTGTCAGAGAGAGAGAGAGAGAGAGAGAGAGAGAGAGAGAGAGAGAGAGAGAGAGAGAGAGAGAGAGAGAGAGAGAGAGAGAGAGAGAGAGAAAGAGAGAGCACTGTAACCAGCCTCAATGTGTTGCCATCGACCCACAATGTAAATTGTCCACTTGAATGGATCCATGGATCTTGGATTAATGGGATCTTTAGTTACTTTGTTCCACCTTAGCCTGGTTTTGTTATCACGGGATGAATGGTGTTATTACTGTATAGTTTTGATGAATGTAGCATATTTTTGGACACTCTTTGTTCATCATATAGTTATGTTGTTACACACACACACATTTAGTTTTAGTCTATCATATATATATTTAAGAGAGAGAGAGATAGAGAAAGAGGGAGAGGGAGAGACAGAGGTGAAACTTCGATAGTTTAGGCCTCTAGAATCAGTGATCATATGGCTGTGATGGAAGCTCAGGCTTCTTTATTTCCAAATCTAACCTCAAATTGTAGCAGCACAGTCTAAGTAAATAATGTTTTGTCAAAACAAAAACAACAATGACTACTGTTGTTGAAAGCCAGTCTTTTAAAGTAAGTCCATCTTTAACACACTTTCTGACCTCGCCCATTACTATTACAAAGACCAGGAGATGAAGTGTTGCTCTGTCACGTGCTCTGGGGTGTGTTAGGGCCCGGAAACAGCCACTTCCGCTCCGTAAACAAGAGGATCAGGGGGTCAGTGGCACGTGATGATCACTGATAGGCTGAAGGAGAGTCTGGTGAGCAGTGAGAATAAAAGATGAAGGCATTATAATGACCACATAGCTCCTTTAGGACGCAGGTATCTGTCCTATTTCCTTTCAAGAAATGTCTGTATTTAAACATACTTGTTAGTTGTTAACAATGTGCTGTGAATTGGATAGTCCATTCCCTTCTACTCATTCAGTATTAATCTGCGGTCAAATTAATTCCATTCAGTTGATTTGATTTCTATTGGTTATTCGAAGATAAGTGGTTGTATTTACGTGGAAAAAGTGTGTATTGGGACTTGATTGTAACTCAGCTACAGATAAAAGTCTGTTAAAAGGCTGTAATGCAGCCATGTCGGTCCATCCTGTTGGAAGATGATAGGACGACGTGCAGTCATCCAATTAAAATCCAATATACATCGATCGATAGAGTAAGTGGAAGTCTTATTTGCACACTGACCCGTGACTGAAGAGCAAAGGTCACATGATTATCCTAATAACCAGGCCTTCACCTGATGACTCTGTATGTTTATAAAACCTGTTCGATCTGCAAACCACCTGTATCTGTTTACTTATGGTTTATCTTGCCTGATTAAAATGTATTTCAGTATTTACAATGCATCATAAAAGACTTAATGCGCACTTAAGCATTTTTCACGTTTAACTTTTTCTAAAATGTGGTTATTTGTTTCTAGAAATAGTAACTTTCAAATGTAGTATTTCTGACTCAAAGAGACAAGATACAATAATGACATCTTGTTTCTTTGGTACCCAAATAATAGAGATAACTGAAGTATCCCACTGATGAATGCTCATGGTCAGATTTAATTTGGCCTATACTGTCATATTTATATAGCCTAATAAAACCATAAACTGCATCTCTATCTAGAACAATATTACACGCAAATAGTTCGAAAGTTAAATATGAATTATTGCTTGTGTAAAACAACGATTAATATGATATAATCTTTGTCAACGATGGGCTTTTAGAATTGTCCAAAAATTACAAACTAGTGTGTTTTAATTCATCTGCGCTCGCAAATACACAAATTCATAAAGTTTCTCAAACGAAAGTAGAAACACAAATGTAAATTAAAATTCCAACATTGTTGCAAAAAGTGAATGGAATCAATAGGAATAACTCGACCAATTTCCCTAATTGCCATCTCAGCCTCTCAGTGATCTGTCTGCTCTCTGCTCCTCATGTTCCAGAGGCAGGGGAAGAAGCTCCACTAATACCAACACACCATGTTGATGGGGAGGGGATGATGTTGGTCTGTTTCTCTGTCCACATGGTTTAGATGTGGTTTAGATGTTAGAGAGGCTTGATGTCACTGGCGCCTGCATGGGCAGTAGACTGAGGGACTGAGAGATAGAGGTGTGACCTTTCACCCTGTCATTGTCTGGAGCAGGTGAGGTGACCTGGGGGTTTGGTTGAGGACGTGAATGGTTTGAGATTTGTAATTTGAAGTTAATGTAGTCCTTTTTATAATGCATTTAATGCGCGTAAAACACGTAAAGTGCGTAAACAAATTGGTAAATCTAAACCATCAATCATTTTAAAATCAATTTACACTAAGCCTATAAAAAATATTATTTAAATTAAATTAAACGCTGGATACAAAATAACTTACGTAGCATTTTTTAACTGATTTTCAGAGGCGTTTAGCAAATCTTAAACAGCTATAACAGGTTATAAAAACTTCCTGGTAATTAGTTATTATACAATTATCTTTATAATTTAATCAACATTTGATAATATATAGGCTAAATAGTCTACTGTCTAAAAGACGAATCGTTTAAAATAAATTCAACTGCTTCAATCCTATAGAAATACCGTGAAAAAAGCCAGTTTAAATGAGCTGTTCAGGTTAGTTTCTACTGTGAAACAAACTCTTCATGGTGTTTCAGTTAAATATGTCAAACTCATCATGTCATATTTCAATAAATTGGGTGTAAAGATTTTCACACTGAATCCTGCAATAAACACGTATTAGAGATACATCAGATTCCTTAAATGTAATTCATTTTTTAATCAAGCATTATTCACTGTGTGTGTGTGTGTGTGTGTGTGTGTGTGTGTGTGTGTGTGTGTGTGTGTGTGTGTGTGTGTGTGTGTGTGTGTGTGTGTGTGTGTGTGTGTGTGTGTGTGTGTGTGTTTGAAGAACATTGCTTTTCTCTCCATGTTACTCCAGTGTGTATGATTGGAAAAGAGACACAGCAGGAAACAGTAGCTGATACCGAGGTTAGTCTCATCTAAATGATATTCAGTGTCTGGGGAAGGGAATTGCGCGCAGTATGTCAAAAATAAGAGTTTAATCAGGTCTCCGAAAAAAAAATCCACACTTAAAGAAAAAAACAAAACTATGCATGTTCCAGGGTAACCCAAAACAAGGACAAACGGATCCTGGACAAAGTGACCAGAATATCCAGGAATCAAACCCAGCAGACAGGAGTTCAGCCAAACTACAAGACAGGGAGAAGGACAGACAGGTTCAAACAGACAGACCAGCAGTAACAGACAGACCAGCAGTAACAGACAGATCAGAGGAAGAGGAAGAGGGGGTGTGGGGGCATTACATTCAGCAGCTCATATGTAGAAGGCCTGCAGATCAGCAGTGGATCGATAGCTGTGATTTGGGTATATTTGATAATCGGACTAAAATGCGTCATCCTACCTTTCCAAGAGCCGATCTCTGGCACGTGTTAATACCATTTAATCTTTTGATGATCTCATTGAGTTCTTCACAACCTCTGTCTATCTTACCCAAATAAAACCAGCAAATGACAGAGGAACAGTGGGAGGGATACAGGGTGAGACCCCCACACCACATCCCGCCCCCTATAAAACGTCACAGAGAGGTAGGCGATGGCATCCGTGGATTTACTCAACCCAGAGAAGCATCGTATCTCAGGCTGAACACATCAGGGAGGACTGACAGGAGTGTGAGACATCAACCCTTCTGCTTCTCTCTGACATCCTGCAGATCAAATCTTCTGCTCCTCTCTGACACTGCCTTGGAGGACCGCCCTCAAGAGGCGCTTTCTACCTTTTACGCACGGAGAGAATCTGCTTTCGTCGGTTCAGCATTTATTTCAGGCAATTCCAGACTACATTCGGATTGAAAACACACATCTGCCTTTTGACAGACTAACAAACTTCACCGTGCGGGACTTCATTCATATAATGTAGAGACGCAGCCGGTGATCATGCTGTCCAGCCCGGCCGTACCCTCCTCTTCCTCCTCTTCCTCCACGCCTTTCTCTGTCAGCGACATCCTCAAGGTTGAGCTCCAGCAGCACCAGGAGCGGCACTGGGGTCTGGCTCCTGTCGGTACACTTCTCTCCCGGCCGGGCACACTTCAGCCACTCCAGCCCTTCGTGTCGCAGTCCCCCACCGCGTGCATGTTGACCAGTGGGGACAGTGCGAGCTCGAGCCCTGGTTTCTCCGAGGGCGAGGACACCATGTCGTACCTGAGCACGCGGACGGGACATGGTGGGTTAGTGGAGGAGGGGGTCATCCCATCTGACCCCTTCACAGCAGGACAGAGCATCTCTGCAGACACCAGCCTGGACACCAGCCTGGACACCAGCCTGGACACCGAGGCAGAACACCTGGACAGTAAGTTACCATGGATCACTGATCAGCCTGTTCCAGTAAAGTGTCAAAGGAGCCCAGTTAAAGTTATACACGCCTTATCGGGCTATTTTAAAGATGATATAGGCTGTTTCTTCTTCTTCTTCTTCTTCTTCTTCTTCTTCTTCTTCTTCTTCTTCTTCTTCTTCTTCTTCTTCTTCTTCTTCTTCTTCTTATTATTATTATTATTATTATATGCAGCAAACAGTTTAATCTTTATATCCTAAATACATTTAGCTATAGGTCCAACAAGAAAATTTTAGCATATAGTTTTATAAACCTTTAAGGTATGTATTTAAATAAGGGAAATAAGGAAGAGGTTAGCTGATCATTTCAAATTGTCGATAAATGTAGCTTTTCAAAAATCTAGGTAAGACCATTCCTCAAATACTAGTCTAAATGTGCTATAAAACAACATAATTTTGTCCAAAAACATGTCCAACAGGTTAAACAAAATGCTACATTTCTTGATTGAAACCTCCTAGCTGTTTATTAGCAGAGGCGTGGGATTCTGCTCTGTTCTCCAGCCTCGTAACTACAACCATCCAAGCTGTTTGTCTTTGTCTGGCGCATTTTAGTATTAGACTAAATATATTGACTGGTTCTTTTCCTAGAGAGCTGTGGCTCCTTGCAGAAGGCAGAGTGTGAAGAGCTCCCTAAACAGCAGAGGAGCAGAAGGAGACCCAGGGTCCTGTTCTCCCAGACCCAGGTGTGTGAGCTGGAGAGGAGATTCAAGCAGCAGCGCTACCTGTCAGGCCCGGAGAGAGAGCACCTGGCCTGCTCCCTCACACTGACCTCCACACAGGTCAAGATCTGGTTCCAGAACAGGAGATACAAGTGTAAAAGGCAGCGTCAAGACAAGACCCTGGAGATGGTGGGCCACCACCACCCCCTCTGCCCCCAGGAGAGTGGCTGTCCCTGTACTGGTACGAGACGGGAAACCCTGTGTGTCTGGATCCCAGGCCTACAACCCCCCCTATACTGTGGGCACCCCACCACCCTACAGCTACAGCAGCTACCCAACCTACACATATAACACCTCCATGTTCTCTAACTCCTATTCCAGTCTCCAGTCTCTCCCCCCCAGCACCCCCTGCTAACGCCTTCATGAACATGAACTTTGGGGGCTCAGTCCTACGGCCCAGCCCTCTCAGGGGACCCCGGTCACATCCTGTCAGGGAACACTGCAAGGCATCCGGGCCTGGTAATGGAGGAGATATCAGTTTTTGTTTTTTTTTTGAATGATGACCAGGATCCAGGCTGTATTTGGGTCCATGAGCTCCATGTGTTTGAACAGAGAGTTCGAAACACTGTAAACTCAGATTTTGGTGCCCAGTTCCCCCGGATTAACACATTTTTTAAAACCTTTCCTCCGTCCCTCTGTACTAGTACCCAGTTCTGTACGGTGCTCTGTGGCAGGGTGTCTGTATCAGTGACCATGGGAGGACGGACACCTACTGTCGCTTCACACGCCATCCTTTTTCATTTACACGTAACATTTCAGAGAAACACCGTTTATGGTGTGATGAAAGAGGATATTAAAGAGGATGTAAAGGCACATCGAGGGCTTTCGATGCGATCACGAGAATAACCAGCACGACTGTGATCAAAGCCTTTTTTTTAGTTATTATTAAGAAATAAAAACACATCTGCATGGAGGTTTAGTATTCATATGTGCATTTTAAGCATATATGGTCGAACAACTTAGATTTGTGAACTACAGCATTTGGATTTAAGGTTTTAACTATTTCTAAAGGGCAGGAGGCTACTGCGAAATTTTCAATGTCAAATTCAGTGAAAGAACAAAACTGTTTATAGGTCACGTATTCTTGATTTAAAAACGTCTAAATACTCGCACTCAAATAGAAGATAGAAGACATTACTGTAAATGACTGTGATTAAACGTTGATTTGTCTCATATTACATAAATAATCCACCAAAATATGCAGGGGTGGTCTGTTGATATTCTGACGTCTGTGTATAATAACATTGGCAAACTTTTCATATGATCTTTTTAGCAATATAGCAACATTTCCTTTATTTTTTCTTCAAACGGACATGGTTCATCTTCTTGACCTATCTGCTGTCAGGCAGTTTTCCAGCCTGTTTTCAGAACTAAGATTTAGACAAGAACCAGAGCAAACTGAATCCACTCATCAGCTGGCGGAGACACGGATCCTAAGCAGACAGAGCAGTATGTTTGCAGATAGACATACTAAAGAATAGCATATAGGCTCACAAAGTCAAAAATAAAATAAATAATAATAATACTTGCCTATATGTATTCATACAGAGTTTGTTCGTGTTAAACATTCTGACAAGATTATAATTGTTCTTCAAGTATTGAGAATTACACCACACAAATAACCCTAAATGATCAAGAGAATATAGAATAGAATAATACTGATATTTAAAACATATATAACATAGGTCCTGTTCTCATAACCAATGACTGACTGATTGATTATTTAATTTTGGTTTATCGTTTGAGTTTCGTTTGAGTTTATTCTTGACTTTTGACTTTAATTCAAATTACTATTGTTTCTCAGTCGAGGCTTTTTCCTTAATGTAAAATTGTAGGTTCATGACTTGAAACAATGTTTGAATTTTGTCGGCCAATTTTATTTCATGTTTTATGCTCCATCTAATTAGATGGGTTGATATTTTAATTAATTATATTATGTTTTAATTATATTTAGATTTAATTATGTTCCAATAATTACATTCTTAATTGTTAGATCGTCACTTGATGTAGCAGTTTGATAGACTTTAACCATGGAGGGTCGCTACCCCTGCCTCCCAGCACACTGGCCTGTAGATCGATCCTTATAGTTTATAAAGAAATATAAAACATATAAGGAGGGCTGTCTACGGTCCTGAATGGAATCTTATTTGCAAATTTATCTTAAATTAAATTACATTTTACATATTCAAATACTATGTTTAAATTAAGTGCAATTGTGTATTAAATCATTGTAATCGCAGAAAAAGAAGAGAAAAAGACAAGATAAATATGTTTTCCCATATAGTATTATATTATTATTGTTATTGTTATTGTTATTATTATTATTATTATTATTATTATTATTATTATTATTATTTAACTCACGAGCGATTATTGTACAACACAAACCCTATATCTGAAGCCCCATCAGTCCCTGTCTGGTCTCTGCTGATCTGTGGGTCCTCTTTAAATATCTTGTGTTTAAAGTATAAGATAGTAGAGCGCCATATTGCTCAAATAAGTATTAGATGGGTGTTAGGCTATCGGCTGTGGATTTAATTAATAGGTTTGAGTAAAACACACATATTGTTCGGTGGTAACAATTGCTTTAAGTTAAACACACACACCCTCCTCCCCCTTCTGATTCCTCTGGCTGCAGCCAGACTGGACCAAGGTGCCTCATTAATGGAGATGAATGGAGCAGTAAACAAAGTCTTCATCTCAGTTGATAGGCTCAGCACGGCGCTTCCCTTGGCTCCTGGCCTGTCGGTAGGACATACCTGGTGTCAGAGTAAGTGGCAGAGAGTCCCCAGTGTAAACACAAGTGGCGACAGGCCGGCGATGCCTGAGGAGGAGGCCCAGCCCTGGCCTCCCTGAGGAGGAGGCCCAGCCTCCCTGACAGGCTGAAGCAGAGTGCCAGAACACTGATCGCAATCTACCGCTGCCAAAGATAGCAGCACAGCTCCTAAACCAAGAGAGTTTCCCAAAACAAAGGCTGCCATGGCACCACTCAGGGAGGATTACTAAGAACAAAGGCCAAATATAGAAGGAATAAGACCATCGTGAACCAGCTGATGTCCTGCATGCAGACTGATTTGTACCATAACATGCACCAGATGATTGGGGGCCTATATGGATCAAGGTTAACGATCTATTCATTTCACAACGTCTACACAATAAAGAGAGAGTTTCTTTAGCACAAAATATGACCTGAATGAAGAATTGATATCCACAGGCAAAACCTTGTAATCGCTTTCGGTCATGTTGCTATGCTCAATGACGGATGGTCTTTTTAAAGCTCTCTTTCAGAATCAGAATCAGAGTCAGAATGGGGTTTAATCGCTATGCAAGATTTACAAACATAGAATTCACTGTGGCAGAAATTAGCAAACATAGAACATATATAGGAGTAAAAATAACATAAGTACAAAGTGGAAAGTGGGCACTAGCTGTACAGGTGGGGGGGGGGGGGGTAGATATAACTATATACTCTTACTCTTGTAAGTCTTTGGATAAAAGCGTCTGATAAATGAATGAATGTGAATGTGTGTGTGTGCGTGTGTGCATACGTGGGTTAGAGAAAGAGAGTGAGAAGGAAAAAGGGGGGGGATGTATTGGAAAACCAATATCTTATGTACGAGTATACAGGTTATAAATGTCGCCTTGTGTTGAGCGCAGTTAGTATAAGGCCTCTTGGTTCAGACACTTTGTGTTTTCTCATTACAGCGTCTAGGAGGTGGAACATCAGGAAACATAAAGGAACCTGCTGGAGAACCAGGCCTCCCCGCAAAACAGGAAGAGGTGTGTTCTCCACAGATCATCCTTGGTTTGGAGATGATCTCTTGGCCGCAGGGGGCGCTGTTAGCCTCCTCCTGGTCCCAAACCTATATAACACTATAAACCTATATAACACCATTATATTACACTATAAACTTATATAACACCATGATATAACACTATAAAGTGTTCTGAGTGCAGTTTAATTTAACCGAATTGGATTTTTTTTTGCCTGAACATGTAATCCTACTATAAATCAGGTGTATGCATGTTGAGTATTATTAAAGTGTATTTGATCAATGTAGCACACGTGTTGGGGTTAAGGCATTGACTTCATGAACGGATGGTTAGATCGAGCCCCCGCTGTGGCTATATGACTTTGTGTCCTTGGGCAAGGCACTTAACCCTACTTGCCTCAGGGAGAATGTCCCTGTACTTACTGTAAGTCGCTTTGGATAAAAGCGTCTGCTAAATGAATAAATGTAAATGTGTTAGGCAATAAGACCACGCCTAAAAATGCACATAAAAACACATAAGCATTAGTATTTCAATTTGATTCAACGAAATCTTCTTAATAGTAATAATGCAGCAAAATATGACTGTACAGTTGATCAGCGGTCCAGTACTTTGTATTGTGTTAAAGTCTATGATTGTGTAATAATACAACAGAGAAGTGGCTGAGTGGTTAGGAAATCAGAATAGTATTAGGAGGTTGCCGGTTTGATTCCCGGTCGTGTAAGAATGATGTTGTGTCCTTGGGCAAGGGACATTTATTTAAATGACTAAATGTAAATGTGACACCCATACATAATCACGTTATCTGGCGGTGCTATTAAGGGCGAATTAAATATAAAGGAAATTTCTCATTTTGTATTGAATGCAAATATTATATGGTTCATAAAATTATTCTTAATAATAAGCATTATTCGTTACGGCAGATCCCAGTGTGACGACTATATTCGACACATTTGGCAGGCTTGAGACTGAGTGAGAGAGAGAGAGAGAGAGAGAGAGAGAGAGAGAGAGAGAGAGAGAGAGAGAGAGAGAGAGAGAGAGAGAGAGAGAGAGAGAGAGAGAGAGAGAGAGAAAGATAGAGAGAAAGATAGAGAGAGAGAGAGAGAGAGAGAGAGAGAGAGAGAGAGAGAGAGAGAGAGAGAGAGAGAGAGAACAGATGGGCTAAAAGGTGGGAGGGTCTTAACAAGCAATGCCAGCCAATCAGCGCAGTGTTTTAGTTCCAGTTGTGTTCAGACATGACAGCTTCTCGCGCCTCTGATCAGGCTGCAGGAGCAACTTCACCACAATTAAATCACCTCGTCCTGAGATCGATGGAGGAATAGATCAAAGGGTTGGCTAATCAATACAGCAAGTCTATTTGTTTCCTGAATGATTATCTAAATGTGGCTATTCGAATTTTTTTTTTTTAACGTTTTCGATACCAACTATAAACTAGGTGTTAAAAGTGCCTCCACCCTAAATGGCGATGAGCCGCTCCTCCTTCTCCACCCAGCAAACATCGGTCGTCGGAAAGACGTGCAGATCAGGTCGATATTGGGTCGGTCCGTCAGAGACCATATCTAGACGTTGGCACGACGACCAAAAATGGTTGATATTTAACGTCTATATTGGACCACATCTAGACGTTAATTCGACGTGCAAATTAGGTCCAGAATTTACAGTCATTTTTGGAGCTCTTTTAGACGTTACAGTGACGTTCAAATATTACCTCATCTTGACGTTAAGGATTTCAAAGATACCAAATTTACACGCCATTATTGTCATTATTATTGACCTCTTTTAAGATGTTAAAATTATGATAATCTGGGCGTCTATTTTCAGATTCAGAATACTTTATTCATCCCGAGGGAAACTCCTATTTTGGACCACATCTAGACGTTATTTCGACAGCTATAGACATCATTATTGTTTCTTTTAATGTTAGAATACGTTCAAATGAGACCTTATCTGGACGTTAGATAATGACCACATTTAGACCGTATTTCGACGTCGAAAATTGATGTAAAATGTATAAGTCATAATTTGACTTCTTTTAAATGTTAATATGAGTTTCTAATTCTACCTTATATGGAGGTTTGTTAAGGAGCACATGCACACTTTATTTAAACGTGCAAAATAAAACCTTAATGTACAGGTCATTTTCGGACCTCTTTTAGACAGTAGAATGACGTTCAAATGAGACCTTATCTGGACGTTAGATAATGACCACATTTAGACCGTATTTCGACGTCGAAATCCTATAAGTCATAATTTGACTTCTTTTAAATGTTAATATGAGTTTCTAATTCTACCTTATATGGAGGTTTGTTAAGGAGCACATGCACACTTTATTTAAACGTG
The DNA here is from genome assembly GCA_030340665.1 of Neosalanx taihuensis. Classification (NCBI taxonomy): domain Eukaryota; kingdom Metazoa; phylum Chordata; class Actinopteri; order Osmeriformes; family Salangidae; genus Neosalanx; species Neosalanx taihuensis. The sequence goes on from CM059290.1 coordinate 1,582,327, forward strand.
CAAAATGAAACCTTAATGTACAGGTCATTTTCGGACCTCTTTTAGACAGTAGAATGACGTTCAAATGAGACCTTATCTGGAAATCAGATAAGGACCACTTTGCACATTTTACCACATAACCATCAATGTAGGTATCAAAACATATTTGACCCTGCTTATGGAAGAGTGGGGTAATGATACCAAACTGCAATTTCTTAAAATTAATGAAAGAATTAATAAAAATGTGAATGGCCTCATGTCTCAATCATGTTTTATGAGAAATACCTGGAATATGACAATATTTACCTAGATTTTGAAGAATAACAACCCATGAGGTCATTTTGACCCCACTTATGCATCTAAGGCAGGGGTGCCCAATCCTGGTCTTCAAGAGCCCCTATCCTGACAGTTTTAGATGTTTCCTTGTTCCAACACACCTGATTCTAATGAATTGGTCATTAACAAGCTCTATGGAAGACTCATAATCATTCAATAGAGTCAGGTGTGCTGGAGCAGGGAAACATATACAATTGTCAGGACAGGGGCTCTCAAGGACCAGGATTGGGCACCCTGATCTAAGGGTTAAGGACCACATCTAGATGCCATCCGAATACTTCATCTGGACATCTGCTAATATAAGGTCGTTTTGACACCTGAAACAGGTCAATCTTGGACATTGATGCAATAAAAATATTGCTTCAACACCTCAGCCATAATTTCATTAAAGTTACCAGGTCAACATTCATTATTGATGCTTCTTAGATTAGATTAGATTCAACTTTATTTTCATTACACAGGAACAAGTACAGGGTAACGAAATACAGTTAGCATCCAACCAGAAGTGCAAAACAGTTATTACAACAGATTTGTAATTGTGTACTCAGAATATACACAGTATGTACAGTATAATCAGAGTATACAGGGTATGAACAGATTAAAGTGATTTAAGACAAATGTACAGCTGTAATGTACAAGTTGACTACAGTATTTAACAGATTTACAGAGTTAGACACTTTTATCCTGTATATTAGAGTTGCATGTATGTACAGTTATGAATGATTCTTCACCTGCCAAATGCACACATGTGTATCAAATCAACATGGCTATGGCCTAGTAATAACTAAACTATGTTTAATGATAACCATATTTGAGTTAGTAAAAGTTTGTATGTGGATTTCAAAAAGAGATGAAGCGCCATTGCCTTGTGGGTCGCGTAGTTTTGTTGGCCAATGTTCGTTCGTAATATTAGCCAACAAAACTACACAACCCACAATGCAACGGTGCTTCCGGTTGCAAGGTTTTTCCGTTCTACACATCAATTTCGCGGTTCTCTGCTTTTCATCACAGCGTCTTGGTTTTGGACAAAAACCTTTCAATTACTTAAAGGTAAGACCATAAAATGTTATTTACATGTCTCACTTCATCTATCGCCTACTTGTTTGAGCGAGTTAGAACAGTTGTCCAAACTTTTGGGCGAGACCAAAAGTTTCGGGCTTTGTTTGATTCAACGTTAACACGGCCAGTTTAGCAGTAGCAGGGCTGAGCAGAGAACCTTCATACTAAGAGAAGGTAATGATGTGCAATTTCTTCTGTGTTTACAGTTTTTGTGGTGTTTTATGGAAGTAGTTTCTTCCGCCCTAACTCGTACTACTTGAATTTCCTCTCAAAATGCATCAGAACGGTGCTTTCAAAATAAAAATGAATATTTCATTGCAGCTTGTCCCTAGACCCCCTGGAGGGTTCGTATCCATCTCACCTTTTTCCACCCCTGACCCATTTTCATGCCCGTTATAAGAACACCACTCTACCTGTTCTAATATTGTCTTTGATATCTCAGGGAATATTTCAATGTAGACTTCTCACTTATTTGCACTTTGCATCTGTTTCATTTTGCACATCTACACATAGTACATTTGCATTATCTGATACAACAATGTAAACTGTAAAAATACTGTAACATTTTGCACCATACAGCTGTATATTTGTTGCTACCAAAGCACTTTAATACCCTGTACATACTCTGTATATTCTGCTTATTGTAACTGTTTTGCACTTCTAGTTGGATGCTAACTGTATTTCGTTACCCTGTACACTGTACCTGCGTAATGACAATAAAGTTTTATCTAATCTATTCCAGGTCCTGCAACTATCAAGGATTGGGGGCAGAGACACAAAGGACTGTGTCCACAGAGTTCTTGACAGGTATTTTTCAACACAAATAATAATGTTTAATCTACTTGTGTGATATTAAATATTTTGTTATTGTATTTTTTTAATTTAAAAGGCAAAACTACCTGTAGCTTTTTATTGACTGAACCTGTTGAAGAAAGTGGTTTGTCCGTCTCTTCATAAACGGAGTGACAGTTAAGTTGAGTTCTGGGTTTAATACATATTTAACAACCTGCAGATTGGGAGAGAAATGACCAGACCTCTGGCAACAAAATGAAGACAGTACAAGGCTTAGGTCTCCATCATGGCTCTCTCCTGGACGAAGAGGAGACAACATTCTTTTATAGGGCACAAGAATGTAAACATAGATGGTGACAGTCATGCAGTAATGATGTTACAACAGTCTTCATAGAAGGTGTGTTCAGTAGTGATTAATATAAGTACACAGGAAATCTAATTTCCTCCACAAACCCTGATTCAATTATATGATTCATGTCAAATGAAATACCCAATATAATTTTTTTACACGGCTCTATTGAATGCTGCTCTCTGATTGGTCCATTTCTTCTGTCTGTTGTTTCTGTATAATGCCTGTTGTCAAGTATAGACCTTTGCTAGGGACACCACTCTGATCAGCACAGCACAGAAAAAACAATGGCCTGATGGCCCAGTTCAATTTAAAAGGAAAGGGGAAATAAAGATAATCTGGCATTTAAGTATCCTTATTCTTTAAATATGGCAAAATATGTTCTGTTTTTATAAAATATGTGTTACAGAGAAATGATGACTATGCATGTTTCTCTTTGTAGATGCTGTCATGGGCTCAGGCTCAAGCCACTGAGGTGACCATCAAACAAGATATAGATGAACATCTTGAACACGCACCATCAAGAGGGGAGACTGGGAGACCTAAATTCCAAAAGTTGTTTAGTTTTATAGTTTTGTTAGTATTATCAAAAGTCCATAGTTCCATATTTGTTCTATGTTTGCACAATCTGGCCCAGTACGTGTTTGTATAATTTGACTGAATAAAATGTTTTTAATTTTTTTATTAACATAGAAAATGATAGTCCTCTATGCATGCAGTCTAAGTGTAACCCAAATTGATCAGAGGCAAAGACTCTTGAAACAACAAAATGGATGGAGTAAGTGATAATGATGTATTTAGGACATCTTGTATCGATATCCTATGAATGTTTTTAAAATGTAGATCATTTGGTCATTTTGAGTGAATTTGTATCGAACTTTCATTCTGCACCTTCAGGCGACCTGATTTCGACGTGCAATTTTGACTAAATTTGTATGTCATGTTCATGTTCATTTTGCACATCTGCACATTGCATCATTTGCACTAACTGTACATACATGCAACTCTGTAAATTCTGTTAAATACTGTAGCATCTTGTACAATACAGCTGTACATTTACAGTTGAGCATTGAGTATTGATGTTTCAACAACTTATTAACTCTCTCTAGAGATATGACAGTTTAGCCTGTGTTCTGCTCCTCTCTTTGCCCAACCGTCCCTGGAGGAGGGGATCCCTCACTGAATTGCTCCTTCCAAGGTTTCTTCCATTTTTTTCTCCCTAGTGAGTTTTCTGGGAGTTTTTCCTTGTCTTCCTTGAGGGTTTAGGTTGGTTGAGGGGCATATGTGAAGCCCTCTGACATTGCTTGTAAAAAGGGCTATACAACTAAATGTTGATTTGATTTACATTTGTCTTAAATCACTTTAATCTGTACATACCCTGTATATTCTAATTATACTGTTCATAGTGTGTATATTCTGAGTATACAATTACAATTATATTCTGTTGTAATAACTGTTTTGCACTTCAGATTGGATGCTGACTGTATTTCATTACCCTGTACTTGTACCTGTGTAATGACAATAAAGTTGAAGTCGACTTGACATTTTGACTGAATTTGTACGTTGTCTGAACGTCATAACTGGAGGTCAGAAAGACTAAATAAACGGACGTCAAAATAAGGTCCGAAAAAGACGTAAAAAAAACTTTCATTCTGCACCTCCAGAAGACCTGATTTCGACATCGAAGTTTGACTGTATTTGCACGTCGTGTGAACGTCCAAACTGGAGGTCAGAAAGACGTCAGAAACGGAGGTCGAAATGTCGTCCGAAAAAGACGTAAAAAAAACTTTCATTTAGCACCATCCTTCGACCTGATCTGGACGTCGCGAAATTACGTGGAATAGACGTCTTTTCAACGACTCATTGCGCAGTGGGCATCCAGGACATCCTCACCAGAGGACCGGACAGTCCAGAGACCTGTGGGCAGCATGTTGAACAGCGGGGCGCACAGAGACTCGACACCTTGAACCAAATCAGTGGATCACAGATTCTCGGTATCAGGAGTGGAAGAGGTCCCTCCTCCCCCTGTCTGATGGAGGTGATAGAGGGAGAGGAAGAGGAGGAGAGCCGTCAGATCCCTGTCTGCTGGAGAGGAACAGGAATACAGAGTCATGTGAAGAAGACTCATCCTTGGAGGAAGCACAGCTGTCTGGCTGCAGAGGAGGTATTCAGGACCTTAAACTCATCCTTCATCACTTTTGAGGGTGTTTGGTTCTTAGCAGTGGGTCAGATGGTCTCTTCTGTATGGCTATTTAAGATATATCTATATAGCATATATATAGATATATAGATATATATGCCAAACTGCCAACTTTTATAAAATCACACTAATTATGGCTTAGTTATGGTGATTTCCACTTGGCCTTATCAATGCAACTTAATGGTTACAATAAAACTGCAAGTCCTACACTACAAACGCTAAAGCCTGTGGTAGACCCAGGGTGACCCAGGGGGAAACCGGACTACCATTAATCAGATCTATAGTTATTTTAATGTAAATCAGATGACTGCTTCTGTACATAACTTCAAACTTGGTGTTACACTTTAAGTGCTGGAGGAAACAGTGTGTGTGTGTGCATCGCTGAGGGGTTTTGCTATTTGAAGCATAAAGAGTTCATCTGTTAACTCAACACAGGGTTTTTATCTGCAGAGAAACAGCCACCCTGTCTTAACAGGGCCGAGTCTAAGGAAGAGGAGGAGGAAGAAGAGGAAGAAGAGAGAGGGAGCTGCCATCAGCAGCCACGCGCCGGTAACAAAAAGCGCTCGCGGGCCGCTTTCTCCCACGCGCAGGTGTACGAGCTCGAGCGCCGCTTTAACGTCCAGAGATACCTGTCCAGTCCAGAGCGCGCGGACTTGGCCAGGGTTCTGAAACTGACCGAGACACAGGTGAAGATCTGGTTCCAGAACCGGAGGTACAAAACCAAGAGGCGGCAGACAGACACGGTGCCCTGTAGGAGCCCCCGGTGCCCTGTAGGAGCTCCCCGGTGCCCTGTAGCAGCTCCCGGTGCCCTGTGCCCCCCTGCCGCCACTGCAGGGGCCAAGAGAGTGGCGGTGAAGGTTTTAGTGAGGAACAACCAGAAACAGTACGGGTCTGCAGAGCTGGGTCACCCGCTGGCCCACAGCCTGCTGGCCTACCCCTGCCCCTCTACCAGGGGTACCAGTACCACCCCTACCTGTACTGTCTCCACCCCTGGCTGGCTAACGGGGCCCTGTGTGGGGCCTTGACATGAGGTCCAGCAGGAGACCCACAAGAACTCAGTCTGCATTAGGATCTATTAGTGTTTATGCTGAAAGTACATTCTGCTGTTTCATGTTATTTCAAGGGTGTGTATAGATACTTTTACTATCATCAGAAGATATCAGTGTTATTATTATTTCAAAAGGTTTATTCTGGAGTTACACCATGTGACCGACCTGGATAAGTTTTATTTTTTTATTATTATAAAAAAATATATAAATTAGGAGTCGCCTACATTTTAACCGTCAACCATTACAATGTCGTCAATAAAATAATAGATATGTGTGCAATTGTTTGAGTTGTAATTATTCAGCTTTAATACTACACCATTTTATTTCATTTAGACGATCATTTCGTTTATTACTCGACATCAGGGGTTGACTGGGACCAAAATTCAGCCCTGGCATTTTCTGTCGAGCGGGGGGGGGGGGGGCTCTCCCGAGTTTAGAGACCTGCACATACACACACACACACACACACCATCATACACACACACTATCACAAACATACACACACACACACTATCACACAAACACACTCAGGGCTAGCCATGGCAGGCACAACAGGGACCAATGACACAAGAGTGACCTGAGATATTGTTCCCCTCTGCCCTTATCTCCTGCTAATGTGTCCTCCTCCCTCTCCCCCCCCCTCCTCTCCTCTCCCCCCTCCCCCCCTCCTCTCCTCTCCCCCCTTTCCCCTCTCTCTCCCCTTCTTTCCCCTCCTCTCCCCCTCTTTCCCCTCCTCTCCCCCTCTCTGCCCTTCTCTCTTCCTCTCCCCTCCTCCTCCCTCCTTCCCCCTCTCTGCCCTTCTCTCCTCCTCCCCTCCTTCCTCCTCTCCTCTCTCCCTCCTCCTCCTCTCCTCCTCCTCCTCCTCTCCTCCTCACCTTGGAAGCCCCCTCCTCTCCTCTCTCCCCTCCTCCTCTCTCCTCCTCCTCTCCTCCTCCTCCTCTCCTCCTCCTCCTCCTCCTCACCTTGGAAGCCCCCCTCCCCTCCTCCTCCCCCCCCTCCCCCCTTCTCCATTGTCCCAGTCTGTGCCAGTAGCAGTAGAGGACAGTCTAGTTTTCTAGTGTTGTGTTCTCCCTTCATGTCTGAGATGCCAGAACATTCCTGGAACAAGCGCTCTGGCTGGTTTCCTTTCCCCTCTGTCTGAATTTCTGCTTCCTGTGTGTGTGTGAGTGTGTGTGGGGGCCTGTGTGCCTGTGTGCGTGCGTGTGTGTGTTGTGTTATGGTTTCATTCATCATGAACAGCTCTCTCCTCACAGCACACACACAAACTACCCTACACAGCTGACTCACCTCATGAAGCCTGGTTCTGATTGAACCTAAAAAACACGACTGTCACTATTGAAGACTTGTTGACTCTGAGAGTCTGTCCCTGGTCCCTGGTCCCTGGTCCCTGGTCCTTGGTCCCTGGTCCCTGGTCCCTGGTCCCTGGTCCCTGGTCCCTGGTCTCTGGTCTCTGGTCCTTGGTCTCCCTGGTCTCTGGTCCCTGGTCCCTGGTCCCTGGTCTCTGGTCTCTGGTCTCTGGTCCCTGGTCCCTGGTCCCTGGTCCCTGGTCTCTGGTCTCTGGTCCCTGGTCCCTGGTCCTGGTCTCTGGTCCCTGGTCCCTGGTCTCTGGTCTCTGGTCCCTGTCCCTGGTCCCTGGTCCCTGGTCTCTGGTCTCTGGTCCCTGGTCCCTGGTCCCTGGTCCCTGGTCTCTGGTCCTGGTCCCTGGTCCCTGGTCCCTGGTCCCTGGGCCCTGGTCTCTGGTCCCTGGTCCCTGGTCCCTGGTCCCTGGTCCCTGGTCCCTGGTCTCTGGTCCCTGGTCTCTGGTCCCTGGTCCCTGGTCTCTGGTCTCTGGTCCCTGGTCCTGGTCTCTGGTCTCTGGTCTCTGGTCCTTGGTCTCCCTGGTCCCCTGGTCTCTGGTCTCTGGTCTCTGGTCTCTGGTCTCTGGTCTCTGGTCTCTGGTCTCTGGTCCCTGGTCCCTGGTCTCTGGTCTCTGGTCTCTGGTCCTTGGTCTCCCTGGGTCCCTGGTCCCTGGTCTCTGGTCTCTGGTCTCTGGTCTCTGGTCTCTGGTCTCTGGTCTCTGGTCTCTGGTCTCTGGTCTCTGGTCCTTGGTCTCCCTGGTCCCTGGTCCCTGGTCTCTGGTCTCTGGTCTCTGGTCTCTGGTCTCTGGTCTCTGGTCTCTGGTCTCTGGTCTCTGGTCTCTGGTCCTTGGTCTCCCTGGTCCCTGGTCTCTGGTCCCTGGTCCCTGGTCCCTGGTCCCTGGTCCCCTGGGCAGATAGGAACCTGCTGTCCTGACACACAAGCTTCTGGGATACAGCCCTTCCTGTTGTCTGCCGTCTGCTCTGCGACACGTCAACATGGAGACACAAACATGGGTGTGCTAGCACGCTAGCGGCGAGGGCGCTGTCTGAGAACCGGCGTGTGGAGACTCAGGGGGTGAGGGGGGGACAGGAAGGGAGGGCCTCTGCAGACCACCTCTGTGCCTGTCGCTCCGCAGAAGAATGTTCTGGTGCTCCTGGAGGGGAGAGGAGGGGAGGGGTGTAGTGTTGGGAGGTGAGGGGACAGGCTGGAGGACAGGCTGGGGGACAGAAGGAGGAGAGGCTGGGGGACAGGCTGGGGGACAGAAGGAGGAGAGGCTGGGGGACAGGCTGGGGGACAGAAGGAGGAGAGGCTGGGGGACAGGCTGGGGGACAGAAGGAGGAGAGGCTGGGGGACAGGCTGGGGACAGAAGGAGGAGAGGCTGGGGGACAGGCCTGGGGGACAGAAGGAGGAGAGGCTGGGGGACAGGCTGGGGGACAGAAGGAGGAGAGGCTGGGGGACAGGCTGGGGGACAGAAGGAGGAGAGGCTGGGGGACAGACAGTGTAAGCATGCTGTTTCTCCTCTGGTTTCGAGGCAGGGGCTGGCTCTGCCTGTCTGCTGTCATCACATCCGTCATGTTTCATATCTGCGGCCCGCGTCGCTGCTCTTCCTGTTGCCATGGCAGCAGCGTGTGCCTGGTCTCCTGCTCTGCTGTAAAAGTGTCTGAGGGGTGAGGGGTCATGAACACACTGAAGAGGTCTGGAGAGGAGGAGGGGAGGGGCAGGGGGGGAGGGGGGGGAGGGGGGAGGGGGGAGGGGGAGAGATAGCAGGGAAGGGACGGCTGCATTAGCCAATTGGTCTAGGCTGGACTTCCTGTCTAGTGTTCTTGAGTGGGGAGGGAGCCTGTCTGTCTGTCTGTCTGTCTGCATGCCTGTCTTCCTGTATATCTGTCTGTCTGCATGCCTGTCTGTCTTCCTGTATATCTATCTGTCTGTCTGCCTGTCTGCCCGTCTTCCTGTATATCTGTCTGTCTGCCTGCCTGAGTGTTCAGTGATGTGTGTGTGTGTGTTTCTGTGATGTGTGTGTGTGTGTGAGTTCAAAGTCTCTGTCAGAGGTGTGTGTGTGTGTGTGTGTGCACTCAGTCATACAGGTGTTGTGATAACTAGATAAGTTCAGAAGCAGTGAGGGCTGTGATGGTGGAGATACGTCACGTCTTTGAAGATGTGTGTCTGTATTTCCAGCCTGTGTCTGTGCTGTGTCACTGTGCTGTGTCTGTGTCACTGTGCTGTGTCTGTGTCACTGTGCTGTGTCTGTGTCTGTGTCACTGTGCTGTGTCTGTGTCACTGTGCTGTGTCTGTGTCACTGTGCTGTGTCTGTGTCTGTGTCACTGTGCTGTTCTGTGTCTGTGTCACTGTGCTGTGTCTGTGTCTGTGTCACTGTGCTGTGTCTGTGTCACTGTGCTGTGTCTGTGTCACTGTGCTGTGTCTGTGTCACTGTGTCTGTGTCTGTGTCTGTGTCACTGTTGCTGTGTCTGTGTCACTGTGCTGTGTCTGTGTCTGTGTCACTGTGCTGTGCTGACCTGGCCTCCACGCAGGTCCACAGACTGAGCCTCTCTGTCATTCTGCTGGGTGACACACCTGTGTTTACAGTCAAGCCAGCCTGTCAACTGTGTGTGTTTGTGTGTGTCTGTGTGTGTTTGTGTGTGTTTGTGTGTGTCAGGTTGGCCTGGCAGGTGGACCATGACAGAACAAACATGTTATTGAGCTGTGCCCCCCTCTGCCCCCCTGTGCCCCCCCCTGTGCCCCCCCTGTGCCCCCCTGTGCCCCCCTGTCATCATGACCTTGAAGGACAAAAGGCATCCCATCTGTGATGTTCGGCACATTCCTCGCTGGTGACGTCATGTTGGTGTTGAGCAGGGAGGTCAACATGCTTGTTTTTCTACTCTGTGTTATTTTGTCAGATGTTCCAGATGGACCAGAAGATGGAGTCTGTCCTCCAGATCCTGGTGGAGGAGTTCAGGCCCAGAGCGGAGCTCCTGCAGCGGCCTCAGGCTGTCCCCAGCTCCAGGTTCTCCATCATGAAGCGCATGGGGCTCAGCATGGACGAGGGCCAGTGATGTCATCACCACGGGACGCCAGCCATGCTGATGTCACCGGCATGGGGACCGCTGCGCGTCCTCCAGGCGTGACGATATAAAGCGCCTGGCTTGGCTGGGGGGGGGGGGGGGGGGGGGACCAACTACGCAAGTAGAAGCTACATTTCCCAGAAGCCTCCACTTTCTCCATTCCCAACCTTCCTCAGCTGTTTTCTCTGTCGCTGACCTTTGACCCGGGCAGGGCTCATCAACCTGAGGGTGACTGAGGGTCAGAGGTTAAGTGGACACACCCAGAGGGGTGTGGAATCAGGTGGCTGTTTCTCATCTCCTCTGTGTTCTGGGTGTCCAGGAATACAAAGCTTCTTCATTTCCTGTCCCTCCCCTTCTGCCCTCCCCCCCTCCTGTGCACAGCCCCCCCTCCTGCCCCCCCCCTTCCTGTCCACAGCCCCCCCTCTTGCCCCTCCCCCCTCCTGTCCCACAGCCCCCCCTCTTGCCCCTCCCCCCCTTCCTGTCCACACCCCCCCTCTTGCCCCCCCCTTCTGTCCACAGCCCCCCCTAACTTAGTGGATCGTTAGCCAAAGATGCTAGCGGGCTGGGGGAGAGGAGCGGGTCTGATGGGATCTGCTCCTGATTTACTGTTGCTACTAAGCTAATACAAGCAGCCAGAGAGTTCGGCTCCAGAGCTGCGTTACACAGACAGTGAGGGGTTATGGGACCGTCGCCCCAGTTTACTTGACGGCTCGGGCCAAGGTTTTCATTAGGATATCTCATAGTTTGTGCCCCCTCCATCCGCCGCCCCCCCACCACCTTTTCTTCAGCCTCCCCCTGACCATCTCACTCTACACAAACCCTCTCCTCTCCTTCAAGGTCTTGAGAGGAACAAAAATATACAGATATATATTTAAATTAGAAATAAAAGTGTCCCATTAAAGATGTGTTTGTTTACATCTCTGCAGCTCATTAAGAGCTGAATTCCTGGTGAAGTGAGATTACTGTGAGAGAGACTGAGGAGAGAAAAGAAAGGAAATAAAGACCCTGAGTAGAAGAGGAGGAAGGAGGCACAAGGAGGAAGGAGGAGTGAGGAGGAAGGAGGCACGAGGAGGAAGGAGGGAGTGAGGAGGAAGGAGGGCACGAGGAGGAAGGAGGAGTGAGGAGGAAGGAGGCATGAGATGAAGGAGGAGTGAGGGAGGAAGGATGCATGAGATGGAAGGAGGAGTGAGGAGAGGAAGGAGGCACAAGGAGGAAGGAGGCATAAGATGGAAGGAGGAGTGAGGAGGAAGGAGGCACAAGGTGGAAGGAGGAGTGAAGGAGGAAGGAGGCATGAGATGGAAGGAGGAGTGAGGAGGAAGGGAGGCACAAGGAGGAAGGAGGCATAAGGTGGAAGGAGGAGTGAGGAGGAAGGAGGCACAAGGAGGAAGGAGGAGTGAGGAGGAAGGAGGAGTGAGGAGGAAGGAGGCACAAGAAGGAAGGAGGCATAAGGAGGAAGGAGGAGTGAGGAGGAAGGAGGAGTGAGGAGGAAGGGAGGCACAAGGAGGAAGGAGGAGTGAGGAGGAAGGAGGTACAAGGTGGAAGGAGGATGAGGAGGTGAAGGAGGCATGAGATGGAAGGAGGAGTGAGGAGGAAGGAGGAGTGAGGAGGAAGGAGGCACAAGGTGTGAAGGAGGCATAAGGAGGCCTGCTGGAGGAGCAGGAACCAAAGCTTCTGGTCTCGGTGTCGTCCTACAAGATGTTCAGGTCAGAGAAAACAACAATCAAACTATGTAGCTATGCAAGCCATCCATAATTACAGCAGGCACATTCCTGACAAGAGGCAGAGAGGAGGGGGGATCCAGGGGGGCGGGGGCCAGGGGGGGCCAGGGGGGCGGGGGCCACGGGGCCAGGGGAACCTCTCCTTCACATTCTGCAGTAGTGGTAAATCTTCTCTTTTGCGGTGGTCAAACAATAGGCTGTATTTATTGTCACAAAAAAAAAAGAAACGAAAAAATAAAAGGTTGGGTTGATGTAAGTTTTGACACATCCTGTAAGTTAACCACACTCCTGGACAGTTTTATAACAGTTGTATAGGTTGTAATATTAACATTGCCTTATTGTGTATTTATTATCATGTGGAATGATAGCTTCTAGAACGATCTGCAGGCAGTGATGAGAGGTGATATAGAAGGGGAAACTGATTGAAGCTGATGTTGTAAATGAGCTCCTCAACCCTGTGGAAGTCCTGCTGTAAATAATAAAAAGCTGTTTCATTATGCTTGTGTTCTGTGTCCAGAACGTTGATTAGCAGTGGATTTGGGCTACCGCTTTGCTTTCACTGGAATGAAACGCTGTAGTTCCAGAGCTTGAGAGTTCCAGAGCTCCAGAGTTTCCAGAGCTCCAGAGTTCCAGAGCTCCAGAGTTCCAGAGCTCCAGAGTTCCAGAGCTTGAGAGTTCCAGAGCTCCAGAGCTCCAGAGTTCCAGAGCTCCAGAGTTCCAGAGCTTGAGAGTTCCAGAGTTCCAGAGCTCCAGAGTTCCAGAGCTCCAGAGTTCCAGAGCTCTAGAGTTCCAGAGTTTCAGAGCTCCAGAGTTCCAGAGTTCCAGAGCTCCAGAGTTCCAGAGCTTGAGAGTTCCAGAGTTCTAGAGCTCCAGAGTTCCAGAGTTCCAGAGTTCCAGAGCTCCAGAGCTCCAGAGTTCCAGAGCTCCAGAGTTCCAGAGTTCCAGAGTTCCAGAGCTCCAGAGTTCCAGAGCTCCAGAGTTCCAGAGCTTGAGAGTTCCAGAGTTCCAGAGCTCCAGAGTTCCAGAGCTCCAGAGTTCAGAGCTCTAGAGTTCCAGAGTTTCAGAGCTCCAGAGTTCCAGAGTTCCAGAGCTCCAGAGTTCCAGAGCTCCAGAGTTCCAGAGCTTGAGAGTTCCAGAGTTCCAGAGCTCCAGAGACCCAGAGGCCAGGTGAAGATCTCCCTCTGCCTGCCCCGCATGCTTGGCCAGCAGAGAGGAAAGAGCTTGGGATTCTTTCCTTTCTTTTTTTCCTCTAAGACTGTAATCAGGAGAGTGAGAGAGTGAAGGGGAGAGAGAGAGCGAGAGAGAGGGAGAGGGAGAGAGAGGGAGAGAGAGTGAGAGAGAGGGAGAGGGAGAGAGAGGGAGAGAGAGAGGGAGAGAGAGAGAGGGAGAGAGAAGGGGAGAGAGAGGGAGAGAGAGAGGGGTGAGGGGATGAGGGGGGAGAGAGGGAAGAGGGGGGAGGGATAGAGAGAGACCAGGCTTTCTTTGAACTTCCATATTCCATAACCCGTTGAGCAAGACGTGGAGGAAAAGACAATATGTCTCAAATTACCACTCCATTATATTTCCCTTCAGAGGCCAAAAAACACTAGGGGTGGACCAAGAACAGTATGAGCCAAGCAGGGGAGAGGGAGGAGGGAGAGGAGGGAGAAAGGGGGGAGACAGGGAGGGAGAGGAGGGAGAGAGGGGGGGGAGGGGAGGGAGAGAGGGGGGAGACAGGGAGGGAAAGGAAGGAAAGAGGGGGGGAAGAGGGGGAGGGGAGAGAGGGGGGGAGGGAGAGAGGGGGAGGGAAAACTCCACAGGGAGGGCTGGGAGAGAGGAGAGAGGAAGATGAAGGGATTTGGGAGGGGGGGGCGGGAGTGAGGAGGGGTAGAACTCACCAGAGCCATTTTCAATTAAACAGAGATGCTAGAGGCTTCTGAGTCTTTGGCTGCTCTAGTCCTCTGCTGGTTTGTCAGTGGAAGGAGGGAGGGAGACAGGGTGGAGGAGTGGGGGGGGGGGGGACTGGGTGAGCGTGGGGCGTGCGGGGACAGGGAGGGAGACAGGGTGGGGTAGACAGGGTGGGGGAGACAGGGAGGGGGAGACAGGGAGGGGGAGACAGGGTGGGGGAGACAGGGAGGGGGAGACAGGGAAGGAGACAGGGAGGGGGAGACAGGGAGGGGGAGACAGGGAGGGGGAGACAGGGGGGGAGACAGGGGGGGAGACAGGGAGGGGGAGACAGGGAGGGAGACAGGGAGGGGTAGACAGGGAGGGGGAGACAGGGAGGGGGAGACAGGGTGGGGGAGACAGGGAGGGGGAGACAGGGTGGGGGAGACAGGGTGGGGGGTAGAGATACCCCATGGCTCCTGCTGCTGTTTACAGAGGCTGCTCTATGATCCAGCGAGACCTTTTACTGCCCCACTTTCATCTGAGGATGGGAGAGAGAGAATGAAAGACAGAGAATGAGAGCGAGAGAGCATGAAAGAGACAGAATGAAAGAGAGAGAGAGAGACTCCTCACTTCAAACGAGGGTTTGATCTCCAACCCAGAGGAAGCCAGGAGGACGAACTCAGTGCTGATCTGAAGGATCAGTAAAACACACCAGTCAAACAGAACTGTGAGGCTGCGCTCCCCCTGGGTCTGGGCCTGGACCTCCTCTCCTCTGGGTCTGGGTCTGGACCTCCTCTCCTCTGGGTCTGGACCCCCACTCCCCTGACCCTAGCCTGGGCCTGGACCCCCGCTCCCCTCACCCTAGCCTGGGTCTGGACCCCCACTCCCCTGACCCTAGGCCCAGGGCAGGTTTCAGTAGATGAGAGATGGTATCGTCTAGGTAACACTGGCACTGTAAAGTATTCCACCCTCACTTTACTACAGTCCAGGAGAGAAGCTAGTTTTTCTGACTGTTAGTTAGTTAGTGTGTGTGTGTTAGTGTGTGTGTTAGGGAGTAGTGTCAGTGTGTGTGTCAGTGAGTGTGTTAGTGTGTGTGTGTTAGTGTGTGTGTGTGTGTGTGTGTGTGAGTGTGTGTTAGTGTGTTAGTGTGTGTGTTAGTGTGTGTGTTAGTGTGTGTGTGTGTGTGTGTGTGTGTGTGTGTGTGTGTGTGTGTGAGTGTGTGTTAGTGTGTTAGTGAGTGTGTTAGTGTGTGTGTGTGTTAGTGTGTGTGTGTTAGTGTGTGTGTGTTAGTGTGTGTGTGAGTGTTTGTGAGCAGTGTCAGTGACAGCTCAGAGGATGTGTAAAGCCACCTGTCTGGAGGGTCAGCAACACCATGAAAGCAGATATGTGTGAACAGGTGTGTGTGTGTGTGTGTGTGTCTGCGTGTGTGTGTATGTGCGTGTCTGTGTGTGTGTGTGTGTTGGTGTGTGTCACACTGTCAGCAGCAGCTGATGCCAGCTTCTCTTCCCTAAATAGCCCAGCCTCTCCCTCCACAGAGGGGGGCCCTCCAGCCCCCGCCCCCCCCACCCCCACCCCCCCCTTAGGCTGCTGACGTAGGTCTCTCTCTGGCAGCCAGAGAGGGGGGGGGGACCTGGGGGGGGGAGACCCAGAGCTCTGCTTCACTGCCGGGCAGCGCTGCTAGGACCCCCTCTCCAGGGACCCTGACCTCTGACCCCAACACGCCCCGTATCCACAGCAACCTCGTCAGCCTCCCTTCTGTCCTAAACTGTTTCTCCATGTAACTCCTCGCAAGATGTCCAGATACCGGGATGACCTTTGAACTCCTCAGTGGTACACCTCCCCCTGGGAGACACAACATGGAGAGGTCAGAGGGTCAGCTTGACCTTTGGTGACCTCCTGCCCTTTGGAGGCTCTTCCCTCAGCCAGATGTCGTCTGCTGTTGTTGTTCCATCTCAGCCAGCGTCCACAGAGAAGCACAGGAAGCTGAGACACACAGGAAGCTGAGACACACAGGAAGCTGAGACACACAGGAAGCTGAGACACGCAGGAAGCTGAGACACGCAGGAAGCTGAGACACGCAGGAAGCTGAGAGAGGGGGGGGAGGGGAGAAAGACTTCAAACTCATCACTCATCGAACTAATTTAACACCAACATTTGATAGAGTGTTTGTGCAGTGTCATGAACATGACTGTGCTGTTTATTTACAACCAGGTAACCAGGTGACCAGGGGGAGGAGAGAGGGGGAGAGAGAGGGAGGAAAGAGGGGGAGGAGAAGAGGGAGGAGAGGGAGGAAAGAGAGGGTGAAAGAGAGAGAGGAGAGGGGGGAGTAGAGAGAGGGAGTAGAGAGAGGGAGTAGAGAGAGGGAGAAAGAGAGAGGGAGGAAGAGAGAGGGAGTAGAGAGAGGGAGTAGAGAGAGGGAGAAAGAGAGAGGAGAGGGGGGAGTAGAGAGAGGGAGTAGAGAGAGGGAGAAAGAGAGAGAGGAGAGGGGGGAGTAGAGAGAGGGAGAAAGAGAGAGGGAGTAGAGAGAGGGAGAAAGAGAGAGGGAGTAGAGAGAGGGAGAAAGAGAGAGGGAGTAGAGAGAGGGAGGAAGAGAGAGGAGCCATGGTAAAGCTGAGTGGGCTATGAAACCTGTCAGCCATGCTTTGGCTGTGACAAGCGAGCTGAACTGCTCTGTGTTAAGGAAAGCTTTAGTTGTGGTCTCTGCTTTGACTCATGCCTTCATGTGAGACGAGCTGGAGAGCCAACATGAGGCAGGAGTCCTGCAGCTGACATGGCTGTCGTTGCATGGTTTCAGAATCACTCAGAGAGAAGCTTCATGTGGACATGAATCCTGTCACTCAGAGAGCATGTTGCATCATGCTTTACTATCAGGAAATGGAAGCTGTTACAGCGCTCCTGTTTCTGCACCTCCCAGGAACACGTCAGGGTTTGGTGGCAGAGATGGTTGCTTCACTCACTTCCACTTTCCTTGAATCGTAGCTCTGTTTGGAAAATGACAGAAGACACCGTCACACCCAGGGTCAGAGGGTTCATGCTGTTCAACTGCTCGATCTTCTACACACACCCAGCGTACACAGAACACAACACACACATGCACACAGAACACACACACGCCCCCAACACACACCCAGAACACACACGCACACACCAAACACACACACAGGCCAAACACACAAACACAGAACACACACACACCGAACATACACACACACGCCAAACACACACACAGAACACACACCCCACCTCCATCCTCAGTATCTGAGTCTTCCAGATGTGGAGCTGCTGTGTCAGGAAGTCTCAGAGCATCATGAAGCACTCCTGCCTAGATCAGACCAGCGACCAGCCCCTGGTCACCAGACTGGACGAAGAGACAGGGAGTGTTTGTGTGTGTGTGTGTGTGTGTGTGTGTGTGTGAGCCAGATATTTAAAAAAACACAGAGAGAGTGTATGTGTGTGTGTGTGTATGTGTGTGTGTGTGTGTGTGTGTGTGTGTGTGTGTGTGTGTGTGTGTGTGTGCGTGCTTGAGCAGATTTACGGTGATACCAGATAAAGGCTCTTTGATAGACTGCAGGTGCGCTTGTTTAATGAGCAGGACCGTCCCTCCCCTCCTCCCTGCTCACCGGGTCTAACGTGCCGCAGACCCTGGTCAGACAGTCAGACAGACAGTCATGCAACCAGACAGACAGACAGTCATGCAACCAGACAGTCATAAAAATGTCAGACAGTCAGTCAGACAGTCAGACAACCAGACAGTCAGTGCAACCAGACAATCCATCACAGTCATGCAGTCAATCAGACAATCAGACAGTCAGTGAGTCAGACAGTCAGTCAATCAGTGAGTCAGTGAGTCAGTCAGTGTTGCAGGCTGAACTGGAGGCCTGGTTTACAGCCTGTCTCTCCTCCATGCTGGGCTGAGCTCAGGAATTAGCCGCTGACGTGGGCTTGTGGCCAGAACAGGAAGCACAGGGAGGAAGTTGTGGCTTTATATTAAGTACTGGGGCTGTTAACAGGAAAAGATAACCTGTTTCTGTTGATTTAGCGACATGTGTGAATTCTCGGCTCGTTTGTTTCCTCCATGTTCCCAGTTTCTGGGTTGCTGGTATTTCCCTGACTTATTTGTGGTTGTTGTTTTGGAACTTCTGAGAGACAGTGAGGAATGAAGCACTCTTCTGAAAAAAAAAACAAAAAACAGCGTCTTTGAACTAGAGAAGTGACTCTGGATGATTCAAGCTCATTGAAGGTTTCAGCAGCGTCCCCGTCTGTGTCTCTGACAGTGAATAAACTCTCCGTCAAATGTGCCTTTCATGATGTTCGTGATAAAAACAAAGATGGCAGAAGAACACATAAAAGAACAGGGACATCAAACGTATTTATATCTCTCTTGGAAGTCGCTTTGGATAAAAGCGTCTGCTAAATGAATAAAGGTAAATGTAAATAGAATAATTGCCGGTTTTAGTGTCACACTGTGAACTGGACCTCCCATCCCTTTAATGTATGAATATGTCGTGATGTCAGCACATTTACAGGAAACCTTTCAAACCTCCCATATGTGCGGCCATGGGCCATCAGGAATGTTTGTATTCTCCTTCATGATGACATCATTATCTCCTTCTGTCTCGTCCAACATTAGCAGTTCTTCTTCTTCTTGTCTTCTGCCTTGCTGCTCTGGGTTCCATTTGTTGTGTACGAGAGTCAAGAAAATGTCAGTAGAAAATCAATAATATTGATCATGTTAGCAAAATACAGGTTGAGACTCAAGTAATAAGGCTGATTTGAAAATGTAACAGGTAGAATGTCCAGATACTTGAGTTATTTTTTATTATAATTTTTTTTAAGGAGTAAAAAGTTGTAAATAAAATAAATAGTGAAGTAAAGTACCAGAAATATTAAGTGAAAATATAAAGTATTAGTTCTTTCTTGCTTTTTACCTCTGGGTAAGAAAACATTACTACAAGGTTAGAATGATCGGGACATGTTGAACTCAGTGTGCTGTGTTTACAGAAGACCACTTTGAAACAAAGAAAAAATATCATACAAACATTTTAATTTGATGAGCCATCTAATGTCATATGCTCAGATTACAATAGTATCCCTGGAAATTTGAGGTCCTGAATTAAGTTTATTTTTTTTTTAACATATTTTTCGTTTTGGAGGGAAACATTTTGAATTTGGCCTTGTGACGTCCCTCCCTGTGGTTTGAGTGTAACAGGTCTTATCAGAATAACTCAGAACATTTTTAGACACTGAATACTTCTAATCAGCAGGCAAGAATCGGATGTTTCTCAGGCCCTTTCTGAAGATGCTTTATCAAGGTTCCATCATCATAGCAGACAGGTGAGACCAGTCTCAGGTAGACTTCCTTCACTCAGGCCAGAGGAACTGCTGCTAATGATGTCACACACACCCTGGTCACCTAGTCACCCTGGTAACCTAGTCACCTTAGTTACCCTGGTAACCTGCTGACCCTGGTGTACCTATTTACCCTCGTAACATGTTGACCCTGGTCACCCTGGTTAACTAATCACCCTGGTCACCTAGTCACCCTGGTCACTTTGGTCACCCTGGTAACCTGGTCTCCCTGGTTACCTAGTCACCCTGGTCTCCCTGGTCACTTTGGTCACCCTTGTCACCCTGGTCTCCCTGGTTACCTAGTCTCCCTGGTCTGCCTGGTTACCTAGTCACCCTGGTCACCTGGTCCTCTAGTCTTCCTTGTTCCCCCTGTGCAGCAGACAGCACTTCCTCCTCTTCCTCCTCTTCCTCCATGCCAGCATCTCGTCAGGCTTCTAGACGGGCTCTTTGTTTGGATATGAGCCCCAGACACAACAATGGCCAAGCAGAGGCCCCTCACAATGGAGCTCCACACAAAGACCCTCAACCCAGGACAATGAGCCGTGCCTGGAGGGGGGAGGGGTGTGGAGGGGGGGGGTTACCCACCTGCACACTTCACCATCCCCCCTGCCAAGCCTCCTGCAGGTGTCTTCCTGCTGTTGTTTCCTGAGTTCTGGCCTCAGCTGTGCAGACACAGAAGAAGACAGAAGAGCTGACAGGAGGGAGGGAGGGAGGGAGGGAGGGAGGGAGGGAGGGAGGGAGGGAGGGAGGGAGGGAGGGAGGGAGGGAGGGAGGGAGGGAGGGAGGGAGGGAGGGAGGGAGGGAGGGAGGGAGGGAGGGAGGGAGGGAGGGAGGGAGGGAGGGAGGGAAAAATCCCAGTCCATTGGAATGGACTGTCTTGTATGGATGTGATGGAATTTCATGAGAAATTAGATTGTTTATTGTAAAAAAATAAAAATGTAATATATAGTAACGTTAATGTGTGTCTTAGAGCGATTGTCTCAAATGTAATCGAAATTTGACGATATTGTTAATATGATGTGAAATAGTTTTATCAGTTATAGTAATAGAAAACCACATTTGTTCGCATAAAGCTATTATCTTTTGGTCCAAATAGCTTTCATATAGTAATGAAAATAAGTGATGGAGTACTGGAAACTAGAGCTGTAAAAGAGGGAGAAAAAATAGTAAAGACCATTGGTTATGAAATACACTCACACACACTCACATATACTCACAGATTCATGCACACACACTCGCATACTCTTACAGATACACACACACACTCATACACTCACAGATACACACACACACACTTATGCTCACAGACACACTCACAATCACATACTCTCACAGACACACATTCATACACACACTCTCACACACACACTCACACCTTCAGCCACACATTCATACACACATTCACACACTCACACCTTCAGCCACACATTCATACACACACACACACACACACACACACACACACACACACACACACACACACACACACTCATAAACATACACAATACTAAAAGCATAATCCATGATAAAACCTGAATAGGCTTTACAGGTACAATGCACCTTACATTACAACATGAAATACTACTAATGTTCCCAGAAGGTTTTACGTAATCTATCTGCAATCCTTCATTTCAGTAAAGCCACCATACCAATGTTACTGGTTGCAACAAGTGGTGTGCTTTCCTTAGGCTTCGTTTGATTGGCTGGCTCAGACGTCAATCAAAGGGCTGTTTTCAAAACTGGACGATTTCATCATATTGGGAGTGTCACTGTCTGCTCTGCGCGAGACGACGGTGTACTTTTACAAAACTTCTAAACTTCCCTGTACTGAGCGTAGATGACGGGACATTCGATCATGAAACCCCTCAAGTGAAGCCTATAAGTTCAAAATAATCGTGTGACTACACCGTAGCAGTGATTTGGACGCGTGAATTTGACAGATTGTGCAGGTATAACCTAAGACACGAGCCGTGGCGCACGAGCGCGTGCAGTCAGTGTTCAAACACACAAGCACGAGCGTTCCGTCACGAGCTTTAGAGTCCTGACTCTACTTTACCTAATCCTGAGGAAGGCCCAGAGTTGGTACACATGCATAAACAATGACGCCATTAAGTACATACAACTGCCATGTTCAACTATTTACATAGGCTAGTCTGTGATGCTGTCGTTTTGTAATTTGAGATAACACATTTTCACATGCAGGATTTGATACACGATTCATGTATTTGTGCGACTTATCTGAAGGTTTGTGTGTGCATGCAACTGAGATTGAGAAAAAGTACAAATATCAACAAATTGGATGATTCCATTTTCTTTTTTAATTGATTGCAACATATTTTATAACCACACATTACAAAATGCACATCAAATATTTTATCAGGCTCAGTTTGCAACCTTGTAGATAAAAAAACTACCAAAAATATGCTTTAAAAAAAAGAACAATTATAATAAAAAGGTAAATGCCACTTTGGATAACCGTAATCAAAAACCCATTTTATTCTACATAAAAAAAGCTTGACATAAATAAGTTAGTATAATTTCTCAGTGTTTTTACAAAGTTATGTACACAGGTACACCTCAAAGATTTACACACATACACAGGCAGTGACATTTCTGAGAAGCACTTTTTTAGATGGATATAGGTCTAATGTTACCGTCTGTATAGCCCATGTCTACGTAAATGAAATGGAAGCTATTTGGGATGCATACATTAGCATGATCAGCAGGCTAACAACTTAAATTGTAAAAAATAGCATACACTATGCATACACCAGGAAAACTAAGTATACTGTGAATACAATGTGAAGTCAAAATTAATGAAAATGTATAGTACAGACAAATCGTTACTTAAGCAACCAGGTATTTGGTATTGTAGGATACTCCACTAATCAGAAAACCTCCTTATACAAGTCAAAGATTTGCCCATCCACAGTGAGAGAAATGTGGGCCAGTCAACAAGTTAATGTTACAGTATATGAGTAATTCTACCTGTGCAGTTAGTATAGTCCTTATCCTTCAGTAAATGAGTAACACACACACACACACCCACACCCACACACACACACACACACACACACTCCAAGAAATACAAATCAATATAACTTAACATGCGGGCAGAGGGAAATTACAGAAAGAAAAATTAAACGCATTCCAGAATTGAACAGAGAAATGTATGCCTACACTGATCGTCTCTAAAAACAGGTTTCAAATAAATACTGGGCAACTTCACATATTACCAAACCACACTATGTAAATGTAACCTTTGCTGAATTTTCCTTGGGTGACCAATCTTAGAGAACTCTGAATTAGTGACATGGAAATGTCAAAATAATAATAATATATAGGCTACATATGTACCGTTCTACACTTGAGAACCTAATAAGGGCCCACACACTGATAACTGACTACTTAATCCATGATCATTTTTCAAATGTATTAGGATTTAATAAGTGTGTGTGTGTGAGTGTGTGTGTATTCAAAGAAAGTCACACTGCCTTTAGAGGAAAAACAAAATAAAACAGCATTTTGGAAACATTTCTTAGAATACACTGAAATTCTTCAAGTCAAATCAAATTCACACGTTTTACATAAAGGACATTTCTCAATCTTAATACACTTTATGTGCTACATATGGAGAGGAAATATGATTCATATATATTTATATATATATATATATATATATATACATGTGTGTGTGTACACACACGCACGCACACATATACACACACAGGTAGTAAAAAATAAAAAATAAATGAGCAAATAAGGAAATTAAACCTAATTGCACACTGCTACATAGGACTGCTTTTGAGGCAGCAACTTTCTGAGTGCCAGAACGTTAGTGTTTCAGTTCAGTGCGTGTCGAGTCCTCTCAGACTCCGGAGACTTGATATGTTTCATTTACTTTGTAGTTCCTCTTCAAACCAGCCAAAACTCAGGATACCAAGGAGAGAAGGAAGTACAGCTGATCTGCAGCAGGACAAAAAAAAACAAACAGCTGTTATTAGAATATGTGTAAAAGTTCAACACTTGTGTGACAACAGTGAGTGTAGATCAGTGCTTCACAGAAAGTTGGGTGGGGATTTCTTTTCTTTTTTCTTTTTTTTTTCACCAAGTCAGCAGCAAGGTTGAGCCCAGAACACAAATCAAACCCAACCACAGGGAGTTTGACATAACATCTGAAATCTCTCTCAAAACAACTGCATTTACAATATCCTAATCGTTTCTTTATCTCGGTTATATGCAGTTTAATGCATCATGGCAATCATGCTGACATGCTGAATGCTGACAGACTTGTTTCCAGTCACTGTAGTAGTGTGATATTGTTACAGGGAATGCTCAAAATAGTAAGTCAGAGTGGATCCTAGTGGGCCAGTGTGTGTGTCCTAGTGGCCCAGTGTGTGTGTCCTAGTGGGCCAGTGTGTGTGTCCTAGTGGCCCAGTGTGTGTGTCCTAGTGGCCCAGTGTGTGTGTCCTAGTGGGCCAGTGTGTGTGTCCTAGTGGCCCAGTGTGTGTGTCCTAGTGGCCCAGTGTGTGTGTCCTAGTGGCCCAGTGTGTGTGTCCTAGTGGCCCAGTGTGTGTCCTAGTGTGTGTCCTAGTGGCCCAGTGTGTGTGTCCTAGTGGCCCAGTGTGTGTCCTAGTGGCCCAGTGTGTGTCCTAGTGTGTGTCCTAGTGGGCCAGTGTGTGTCCTAGTGGGCCAGTGTGTGTCCTAGTGTGTGTCCTAGTGGGCCAGTGTGTGTCCTAGTGGGCCAGTGTGTGTCCTAGTGTGTGTCCTAGTGGGCTGTGCCTTTGCAGCTGCTGACGTGTTACTATACTGTTGTTCTCAAACCTTGTTTACAGTTTCGTCGGAAACTTTACCTCACCGTGACCACTGCTGTAGTAAACGTGCTTATGCGTACGTCGTTGAACTTTAAACCTCTCACAGCATGCTGTGTCTCTAGATATATATAGAATACTTGTTGTTTATACCCAAAAAATTCTAAAAAAATATGTTTTTAACTACCCGTTAACAGGAGTAAATGATTCAATAATCAGAGATTCCAAGACTACATGAGAAGTGTAATATTAAAACGTTGTCCTGTTTTAAGTGTCATGGTTACTAGTTACATTGCCCAAATCTCTGGTTGACAGGCTATATGGACACTGAATTTGAGCTCTCTAAAACCGAACACAATATCTCCATGTTCATTTATCCTGTGTTATGTGTTAACTTATGTGTAACTGTGTTATTGAACTTTGAAGTCACATTACACATGATCATCAGTATTTCAGGATATTTTCGGACTTACCATAGTGATCCTCACGTTAGTTTTTTGGGGTAGTTTTTCCTGGGTGTGTGTTCCACAGAGTGTGTTATTCCTGGGCAAAGACTAACTTCATCCGAGCTAGTGTGTGATCTTTTAGTTTGAGCCGACGGGTCTGCGAGGAACAAAATAAATCAATTTAGATCGATAATGTATAAAAAATAAATTTAAAAAATGACATAGAAAATACTACAACAGTTAGAAAAACTAAGAATGGGGCTACATAGTGTCAGGTAATACCAGACAGAAATGATCATCCTGACACTTTGTAACACTTTCTCGGTGTAACAAATGGTAACAAATATTGGAACTATGTCACCATCAGGCTTCATGTGAGCTGAGCTCTCCATGATTTAAATCACTTGATAAAGGCCCAGAAGTGCCTGGATCCAGCCCACAGCTCCCAAAGTTCCCAGCTGAATATGTGCACTGTCACCAGCTGAAGTCATACCATGAGAAGCGGGTCTTTTCCGTGGTCCGGCGCACTGCTGCTCCTTCCAGCCCGTCTGACCATCACACCTCTCCGTCTGACCATCACACCTCTCCGTCTGACCATCACACCTGGTCTGACCATCACATCTCTCCTTGTGACCATCACATCTCTCCGTCTGACCCTCACATCTCTCCGGGCCTGGGCAGGGCTGCCTTGCGCACCCCAGGCAGCTATGATTCCCGTTCATATCCACCCTACCGGTCCCTGACGGGCAGACGCCCTTTTCCGATCGTTTTTCTCGGCTGTAGAAATGTGGAAGGTCGTTACAATCCACTAATTCCCATTCAAATGTCCCGTTCAGGAGCGGCATATGTTTGGCAAAATCGAAGTTCCACTTCGCAGCTGAAGCCTCTTCCATCTCCTGCAAATGTCCCTTTAAATTCTCCCGTAAAGCTTCATGATCCACCGGGCCGAAGAGGTTCCTGCAGGCTGACGGTTTGGGGTGATCCGACAGACGGGCATCAGTTCTCTCCAGAGTTGGGCTCCCATTTGAAAGACGAACATTTGACATTTTCTGAAGAATCAAAGATAACGTCCAGATAGGAAACAGTGAGAAAAGGCGTGTTTCTCTTCTTATGCTTCTTCCCGAAAACAGTCGTAAAACAGACGGATCAACACAGACCTGCCATGCATAAGGAAGACTTACTGCCAATATGGCAAAGAGAGCTAAAGTCTTCTGCACAGATCATCTGAACAAAGTGTCGTAACTGAAGCCACTCCTGTCAATTTCCACTCTCGTAGTAAGAGAAGAAATAACAGACAAACCTTTTCAGAACCCAATATGGCGATTGAGGGCAGGCAGGCAGGCTGGGGGGGGATGATTGACACAGAAAAGCTATTTAACACAGAGGAGGGCTGTCATTGGTTAAAGCAGACTGAGCAGCGCTCTCATTGGTTAAAACAGACTGAGCAGCGCTCTCATTGGTTAAGCAGACTGAGCAGCGCTCTCATTGGTTGAGCGGCGTGAGCCCGCCCACCTTGTCTTAAGGTGATCAGACACGTTGCAACATCCCATCACAGCCCAATAAACACAATTTAACAACTTTGATGTCATTTGCAAAGCAAAGATGATAAAACACATGAACTGTATCGGCTAATCCGTATAAAATACGATCAGATTTTTACAAATATAATATTTTTAAATAATGTTAAGTCTTATGTCTAATATTACATGATTACATCATGAATTATAATGGGTGTTTTCAAGAATTTAAATACAGTAATATGACTCTAAAAACTGCAGATGTAATTATGTTCTAGTGAATACAAGGTAACATAACAAGTTCCTAACATTCAGAACACACCCAACTGGAATTTGAGGCCGTTGGCTCTATTGCCTCACTGTTACTCCAAAAACTCAATTTGATCCATTATGAAACATAAATATTATGATACAGAATATTTATGCTATTATTATTATCTTTTTTTGGTGAAGAAGTATTTGTACCCGTTTTTAAAAAACCTGTTACAAGATCTGTTCCACAATACGTATTTGACTATATACACAAGTGTCAACTTGGCTCTCAGTAACAGGCAGAAATGGATGTCAGGAAAGTGGGCTTGACAAAGCATCTCTTCTGGTGAAAACTGGATGTAATAATAGATACAAAATAATGACCAAATAACCAAAGTATTTCCCTGTGTATTTTTAAACATATTTCCCTAGTTCACTCTGGAAAGACCTTCCTCTTCTGTCTAACTCCAAGGAAACACTAACACAGTCCATTTCTAACCTTCCTATTCACAATAAAATGGTGAATTCCAGCGATTTTTGGCTACAACAAAAAAACTCTCTCCATAATAACCTTCCCACTGCAGTGTCTCTCATCCATAGACATAAAGAAAGACATTATAATGTCTATGCTCTCATCAGTTGATGCCCAAGGCCCCAGCCAGGAAGCTGGTTCCTCTTCCTGCTATGAGAAAGCAGACACTGACCCCTAGTGGTGTTGACGTTGCACTGTCCTGATCAAACAGCTGTTACCTGACTTATTCAGGTACATTTAGTCACTTATCAGACGCTCTTATCCAGAGCAACTTACAGCAAGTACAGGGACATTCCCCCCTGAGGCAAGTAGGGTGAAGTGCCTTGCCCATGAACACAATGTCATGTTGGCACAGCCAGGGTTTGAACTGGGTACCTTTAGATACTAGCCTGACACCCTAGCTGACTGCACCACCTGACTCCCAGGTCTGATAGATTAGTGTTGGAGAAAAACACCTAGAGGCAGGTGTGACAAAACTGTTCTTTAGAATATTCCAGTTCTGAATCATATTTTAATACTTCGTCATCATATTATGTAGATCACATCCATACAAACTGGAGTGGACAGCATCCATGTTCCACAAGACGAGCACGCCTCATTTCCTGTCCCCCACTTCCTGTCTCTCAGCCGTTCACAAGGTGAGCCACTTGATGATGTAGAAGTTCTTCTTGCCCACCCGGATGAGGGTCAGCCCGTTGGCCAGGATGTGAATGCCTGGGGTCAGAACCTGCTCTGCATGGTCAGTCCTGCTGTGGTTCATCCACACAGCACCTTCTGATATCATGTGGTACCTGGACACACACACACACACACACACACACAGATCAAAGACAGAACATCACACCAACGTTACAGATCATCATACTGTGGTGGAAAGAACAAAAGAGAAATAGACAGAGAAAGAATTTGACTGGCAGATGAGAAACCCTGGGGAGGTGAGATGGGAGGTGAGGTCAGAGGAGGTCAGGGCAGAGGAGGTGAGGTCAGAGGAGGTGAGGGCAGAGGAGGTGAGGGCAGAGGAGGTGAGGTCAGAGGAGGTGAGGGCAGAGGAGGTGAGGTCAGAGGAGGTGAGGTCAGAGGAGGTGAGGTCAGAGGAGGTGAGGGCAGAGGAGGTGAGGGCAGAGGAGGTGAGGGCAGAGGAGGTGAGGGCAGAGGAGGTGAGGTCAGAGGAGGTGAGGGCAGAGGAGGTGAGGGCAGAGGAGGTGAGGTCAGAGGAGATGAGGGCAGAGTAGGTGAGGTCAGAGGAGGTGAGGGCAGAGGAGATGAGGTCAGAGGAGGTGAGGGCAGAGGAGGTGAGGGCAGGTGGGGTGGCTGAGGGGAGGCCCCTACCCTCGGGGCCCCGGGGGGATGGCCCCTGCCAGGCGGCAGGCCTCCAGCACAGTGGTCCCTGGCTCCAGCAGCAGCTGGTGGAAGGGAGCCTCCTTGAACAGCTCCTGCAGCTCTGCCTCACTCATCTGGACCAGAGCCTCCAGACTGCTGTGGAACAGAGCGTTGGTACACCTGCACACACACACACACATACCAGACATACACACACACACACACACACATACCAGACATACACACACCGCACACACAAACATTGCATTATACACTTTGTGTAAACACTATATACTATGTCCACCCCACCCCCACCCCCCCCCCCCCCCCCACCCCCTCACCCCCGGAGCTCCTACCTCTTGGCGCTCTCCAGCCCCTCCCTCCCGTGCACCAGCTTGGTGACCTCAGCAGCCAGACGTCTGTGGGCCGGCCTCCTGCCTGGATCTGCTCTCTGCTGCTCCATCACCTTCTCCACCTCCCCCAGAGGCAGGAAGGTGAACAGCTTCAGGTACCTGCAGCAACACAACACAGCCCAGTATGCTGAGTATCCCTGTAGTGATGGTCAAACTGCAGTCATGATGGTCAAACTGCGGTCATGATGGTTAAACTGGGGTCGTGATGGTCAAACTGCGATCATGATGGTTAAACTGCAGTCATGATGGTTAAACTGCGGTCATGATGGTTAAACTGCGGTCATGATGGTCAAACTGCGGTCATGATGGTTAAACTGCAGTCATGATGGTTAAACTGCGGTCATGATGGTTAAACTGCAGTCATGATGGTTAAACTGCGGTCATGATGGTTAAACTGCAGTCATGATGGTTAAACTGCGGTCATGATGGTTAAACTGCGGTCATGATGGTCAAACTGCGGTCATGATGGTTAAACTGCAGTCATGATGGTTAAACTGCAGTCATGATGGTTAAACTGCGGTCATGATGGTTAAACTGCAGTCATGATGGTTAAACTGCGGTCATGATGGTTAAACTGCGGTCATGATGGTCAAACTGCGGTCGTGATGGTCAAAGTGCGGTCGTGCGTTACAGACCGCTCCACGCTGCTGTCCGGCTGTCTGAGGAAGAACTGGTACAGTTCAAAGGGAGACGTCTTCTCTCTGCTCAGCCACACAGCGTTCCCGGCCGTCTTCCCCAGCTTGTCTCCTGCAGAACTGGTGACCAGAGGAACCATCACACCGAACACCTCCTCCCCCGACACCCTGACGGCCACACAACAACAAGAGCACTGATCTGAAACAACATACAAACAGTGCATGGAGAACGTAGAGTGAGCTGAGAGTATGTTTGTAGACAAACACACATGGATGATGTACTATGTTGTTGTTGTTGTTTTTGTATAATGGCTTATTGGATTCTTTTTTTCAGAGCAAAATGCTGCTAGTTTGTGTCGTTGTGTGGTTGTGTTAGAGACTGGTGTCAATGTCATTAGTGACAGTGTTTGTGTTTACTTATGAATGAACTCGTGTCCAGACATGATGTTACCCAGCTGGTCAGTCCCTCCAAGCTGAACCTTACAGTCATGATTCTTACTCAGGTGATAGAAGTCATAAGCTTGGAACAGCTGGTAGGAGAACTCAGTCAAACTCATTCCTTCGGGACTTTTTAACCTTGACTGGACACTGTGCCTGCTGAGCAGAGTCCCCATCCTGAAGTGTCTCCCCACCTCAGACAGGAAGGACACTAGGTCCCAGTCTTTATACCAGCTCATATTATTCAACACAGTCACAGTGCCCAGCTTCTTAGCATTATCATGGAAGATCACTTCATGGTTGGTGAATATTCGTTGTAAAGTGTCCCTGATCCCCCGTGTGTTGGTCTCCACAGAGGCCGGGGACAGCCTCTCCCTCTCGCTGCTTCTCCCACTCGGGTCTCCGATCTGAGCCGTGGCTCCACCGACCACAGCGATGACATTATGACCTGATGTCCTGAAGTGCAGGAGGCCGATGATGGCCAGGAGATTCCCCACATGGAGGCTGTCCGCGGTGGGGTCGAAGCCGCAGTAGATGCTCTGAGTCCCGGACTGGAGGAGCCGAGGAAGCTGATCCTGGGCAGCGGAGTCTGGAAAAGCTTCCTTCAAAATACCCCGTTTATTTAGAGATAACAGAAGTCCGCTTTGGGAAATAGAAGATGAATGAAATCTGCTTCTGAAGGTAGCAAATAAGGATGTTTTCTTTAGAGTTATGTGTAAACCATGCCGCGATGCATAGGTACATCTCCTTGCTATGGAGGCCGCCATGCTGGAGAGTGTGCGTGGCCACCATAGACATTAGTATGGAGGACAGAGCTTCATGATCACAGCACAGCGCCCTCTAGAGATGGGAGGGCCTAATATGAGGGCATGTTACTACATATGCCAGTCATGATTATTACGTTTTACAAAACAATAAGACAGAGATCATGTTTAAAGGTGTACCAGTGTTCACACTTTCATGTGTGAATTGATAATGCACTTTTTGACCTGTTCAGTTTTTTGAGTCTGCATGTTTATTAGCCTATATTAACTTATTTATCAGCTGATTCCAGTTTGTGCCAACATGACGTTGTGTCCTTGGGCAAGGCACTTCACCCTACTTGCCTCAGGGGGGAATGTCCCTGTACTTGCTGTAAATAACTCAATGTAAATGAACTGTATATACAGTTGTGGTCAAAAGTTTACATACACTAGTGAAGATCATGTATGCCATGGCAATATAGGGTTTTCAATAAACTCTACAACTCTTATTTTTCTGTGATGGAATGATAAGGAGCACATATTTCTTTGTCACAAAAAACATTCATGAAAATTTTTTCTTTTATGAATTTATTATGGGTCTTTTGAAAATGTGACAAAATCTGCTGGGTCAAAAATATACATACAGCAATGTTAATATTTGGTTAAATGTCCCTTGGCCATTTTCACCTCAATTAGGCGCTTTCGGTAGACATCCACAAGCTTCTGGCAAGCTTCTGGTTGAATCTTTGACCACTCCTCCTGACAGAATCGGTGCAGTTCAACTAAATTTGTTGGTTTTCTGAGTCGGACTTGTCTCTTCAGCACAGTCCACATATTCTCTATGGGGTTTAAGTCAGGACTTTGGGAAGGCCACTCTAAGACCTTAATTCTAGCTTGATTTAGCCATTCCTTCACCACTTTTGATGTATGTTTGGGGTCATTGTCCTGTTGGAACACCCAACTACGTCCAAGACCCAACTTTCTGGCTGATGATTTTAGGTTTTCCTGCAGAATTTGGAGGTAGTCTTCCTTCTTCATTATTCCATTTACTTTCTGTAAAGCACCAGTTCCACTGCCAGCAAAACAGGCCCACAGCATAATACTACCACCACCATGTTTGACGGTAGGTATGGTGTTCTTGGGGTGAAAGGCCTCACCTTTTCTCCTCCAAACATATTTCTGGTCATTGTGGCCAAAAAGCTCAATTTTAGTTTCGTCTGACCACAGAACTTTCCTCCAGAAGGCCTTGTCTTTGTCCATGTGATCAGCAGCAAACTTCAGTCGAGCCGTAAGGTGCCGCTTCTGGAGTAATGGCTTCCTTCTTGCACGGCAGCCTCTCAGCCCATGGCGATGTAGAACACGCTTGACTGTGGACACTGACACATGTGTTCCAGCAGCCTCCAACTCATTGCAGACTTGCTTTTTGGTGGTTCTTGGTTGACTCTTGACCAACCTGACCAATTTTCTCTCAGCAGCAAGTGATAGCTTGCGTTTTCTTCCTGATCGTGGCAATGATACAACTGTGCCATGCACTTTATACTTACAAACAATTGTTTGCACAGTTGATCTTGGGACCTGCAACTGCTTTGAAATGGCTCCAAGGGACTTTCCTGACTTGTTCAAGTCAATGATGCGCTTTTTCAGATCCGTGCTGAGCTCCTTAGACTTTCCCATTGTAGTATTTCTGGCTGAGTCTAGTGAATGTGTCAAACAAGCCCTATTTACATGGACTGAAAGAAGTCACCAGCTGGAGTCAATCATAATCACTCGTAAGAAGTTAGGAGGCCATGCCAAAAAGCAAATTGGATTGAAACAACTTTTTCTACATCACCAAATTGGTTATTCAAGGTGCTGTATGTATATTTTTGACCCAGAAGATTTTGACACATTTTCAAAAGACCCATAATAAATTCGTAAAAGGACCATTTTTCATGAATGTTTTCTGTGACAAAGAAATATGTGCTCCTTATCATTCCATCACAGAAAAATAAGAGTTGTAGAGTTTATTGAAAACCCTATATTGCCATGGCATACATGATCTTCACTAGTGTATGTAAACTTTTGACCACAACTGTATTAGCCTGTAGTGCAGTTTTGTTAGCAGGCCAGCAGAGAGCATCGTAAGGCACAGTAATAACAGTCTCAGTTCTGACTGGAACAAGTTAGTGTAAATAAATGATGCTCTTTGCAATAAGACTAACATACACTTTGGACTTTTACATATATATATATTTTATTTATTTTGAAAGTCAAGTTGTTTGTTTAATGACTAGATATACATTCGTCAAACATTTACAGTCTTGTTACCAAGCCACAGAACACAGAAGACACATCCAAAGTCTATTTACACGACACTAGCCACAAATCACTGCATCAACTCTATGACATTAAGGAAATTACAAAACAAAAAGAAAATGAGAAGTTTTACTCCTATAGATTCTGCCCCTTGTCGTACATACAATTATTTGTTACACTTATCATTATGATCATATTAATAGCGTTTCATATTATTTATATGGCAGAGTAGTCATCTACACACCTACCTGACAATAAAAGGCGAATGAATCACTACATCCTGAGCTAGTTTCAGACTAAGGAAGACTAGATTCCCTGATATCAAAAGTCCCTTATCACTTCACAAAACGACACTTCTCTAAATTTCACTAATTACATGACTTGTTTCCTATGGGATTGCGGCTTGAAAGCACTTAAACCATTCAGTCTCATTGTGTTTTATTACTTTGAGTGATAAAAGTATCCGTCATTGTTCATCGTCAAATATAGGAACTTTTAGGAGCTTTTGTAGATTTTTTTTGGGATCACATAAGGAAAAAACCCAAAACAAACAAAAAACAGTCATAGTTCCCATAAAGGATCTTCCCTATTTCCCATCGTCACTTCTTATCTGGCTTCCAATACTGGCACCTTCCAGTTGATGGCAGCTGTCCCACATAGGTGAGTCTATGTGGCCTTAATGTGTGTCGTATCATATGGCGGAGGCACACTTTAAGGCACAGAGTGTGTCTAGTCCTTTCAGTTGAACAGGGACTAAACGTTCCAGGTGAACATGGTGATGTAAACTCTAACTACAGGCAGAGAGCTAGTTATCTAAGACACGGTGTTATCATGGTTATTATTGTACCTTAGCAGCGAGTGAGGTGGTAATCTAAGAAAAATAGCAGGATCCAAAGAGAGTGGGTTACAACATACTGCATTTAAGTTACGCCATCTTGTTACTTGTTAGTTCCATCTGTTGTGAATTCCCACCGTGCATTAAAGTGGGTTGAGTTCCGAGTGCATTGTGTCCCATTAGAACACAGTTTTGCAATAGGGTCACATATAAAAGACAAATCTTTGGCTTCTAACACAGGGAGGGTAGGTTACAAAGCACCTTGTTAGTTTTGGATGGTGTAGGGACACCGTACATCTCTTTTAATAGGTATTAATATCCAACCTGAGATCACAGACTAAAACCAGCATAGTTAGAACCACACTGAGCTGTGTGACTGTGTGTTTGTGTGTGTGTGTGTGTGTGTGTGTGTGTGTGTGTGTGTGTGTGTGTGTGTGTGTGTGTGTGAAGGTTAACAGTACATCATGTGTCACTACATTGCAAGCCTGGTGTGTAGCTACAGTTTAGTCCAGCAAGCTGGGACGTGCAGGAACAAATATGGCTGCCCTCTCAGTCCACACAGGAATCAAAAGGAATGTCCCTAATGGAATCCATATCTCTCTCTTTATAGGTATATTTTGTACATATTGAAGGTTACTTTGTTACCCATTAGTCTATTTACATTGCATTATTCAACATTTCTGAGCTCCTTATGAATATGCCTCTGCTTTTGTATAAAAATACCACCCAACTTGGTGACACAATTATGTGCCTTATAAGCAAGAAAAACAAAACACAGATCTAAAACATACTGTACAATTTGAAAACAATCAAAAGTATTTTACAAACAGATGAATACAAATCTGCGTTTACATTAGTAGCTTGTATACTTTTAGGTTATTTTGTGTTTGCAAGCAAGCAGTCATATTCATATGATCTATGCACAAATCCTTAACTACCACCTGTTTGTGAGAGTAAGGATAATAGGTCCATTATATCACACAATACCAATGACTTGTGGATTTAGATGATCGTTTGATGAAGGAAATATCCATACAAAACCTTTAAACCATTTGAAAAACATCTACTGTGATGATTGTGACAGGATTTCAACAGACTGATGGGGGATGTGGACATCGCCTGGTTCAAGATTAACCAGGTTCATTCAGTAAAACACCTTCGACCCAGATGCAGTCTCTTACCATACATCTGGGCCTTCACACATGAAAAACTCTTCAATAGAAAAGGACAGTTCCAGAACATTCATATCCCAGATGTGAAAGTGTATTAGGTTGATAACCGTTCTCATGTTTTAAGAAGTTGTGTGTTTAGCCCTGGATATTGACCACAGACCAGAAGACCCAAGCGAAGTCACTCAGGCACTGAGGAAGTAGAGTGAGACAGAGGCAGAGACAGAGAAACAGATAGAGGCAGAGACAGAGAAGCAGATATAGGCAGAGACAGAGAAGCAGATAGAGGCAGAGACAGAGAAGCAGATAGAGGCAGAGACAGAGAAGCAGATAGAGGCAGAGACAGAGAAGCAGATAGAGGGAGAGTGAGGCAGAGGCAGAGACAGAGAAGCAGATAGCGGCAGAGATAGAGAAGCAGAGTGAGGCGGAGTGAGGCAGAGATAGAGAAGCAGAGTGAGGCGGAGTGAGGCAGAGATAGAGAAGCAGAGTGAGGTAGAAAGAGAGAAAAAGACAGGAAATGTGTGGCAGTAAGAAAGAGGCAGAGACACAGGTGCAACAAGGATGTTTGATCAAGGATCAAGAATGTGAACTGGCCTGTCTGTGTGTGAGGGTTCAATGCTGTTAAAAATCGGATTAGCCCTTAAATACAAAACAAGTTGGAGTGCCAAATACCTGTGTTTGTGAAAAAGGCATAATAGAGGAACAATATGTATAAAAGAGTCTTAGGTTGCCTGGTGCTTTTAGCGATGTGTCACGGTGCACAGTGAACTGTGCTACTGTGGTTTAGTTCCTTGGACTTCTCCTCGTATGGGGGAGTACCAGACGTATGGAGGCATACTTAGGACATAAGAAAGAGAGCTGCAATCGCAAAGTTCAGATCCACAGACCTTTTGAGATTGAAGGAAGGCTTTCACAGTTTCAATAAGGAGCTCTGATGTCGAACACACATCCTCAGAACTTCTGAACCATACATACAGGTGGTTAGGGAAAGATCTGATTGGCAGTTACCAAGCATCGTGTTGAAGGAAAGACTGAGGACTGTATCCACACCCGTCTGCTAGAACCTCCTCAACCTCAACCATCTTAACTCCACCAGCTGAAGGAGATCCTGAGCTTAGACCTGCTCCTGATGGTGCTTCTAGAAGAGAGAGTTAATTCTGACTGGAAATTAGGATACATAACATCCATTGGGACTTCAAAAATCACTGGAAATCCCATGAAATGATTGATGTGTCAAACAGCGAATCAGGACAAAAGCTGCCTTTTTTTTCTGACACTTAATCATCAGAAAATCTGTATTCGGCACTGAAGTCACTTTAACGGTTACTGCAAATAAGAATATCTGTGTCATTCTGTAATCTCACCTGAAAGTTACATTAATTTTGATGTGAGTCTAGAGCAGACTGCAAGAGTGGGTTGATAAAGGGTTTATCTTCCCAGGACTGGTATGATAAGTAGTGCATCCTACAGGAGAGGAATCCTAGAAGCAAAACTAACTCTGAATCTCAGCGTAGGTTATTTCACCTGCTTCTGATGACGGCAGGCGAGATCTAAACCCAGTGATATGTGGCGTGTCAGTGGCGTGTACATGGCGTGCTCTCCAACCAAGCACACATCTACAGTACATGGTCTCATCTCCAACGTCTAAAAAAGAAGAAGCCTGTATGGAAGGATCACTGTTGGGCCAGGGCTCAGAGACTGCAACCTTCTTTCTAACAAGAAGGTTAAATAGCGCCACCTAATGCATCGGAGGATGTTCAGTGGTTCAACCCTAATTTAGAAAAAGAAGTTTTTATGAAACAGGACAGTTCAGCACATATAATAACCCCACTGATTCCCTACAGGAAGAGAAAGATGTTTAGGGCCCCACCGCCCCCCTCCTCCCTGGCTCAGTATGTCTCAGTAGATCTCCTGCAGGAGAGGGTGGAGGGACAGTGGAGGGACGTCTCCTCAGTACATGTCTCTGTAGATCTCCTGCAGGAGAGGGTGGAGGGACAGTGGAGGGACGTCTCCTCAGTACATGTCTCTGTAGATCTCCTGCAGGAGAGGGTGGAGGGACAGTGGAGGGACGTCTCCTCAGTACATGTCTCTGTAGATCTCCTGCAGGAGAGGGTGGAGGGACAGTGGAGGGACGTCTCCTCAGTACATGTCTCTGTAGATCTCCTGCAGGAGAGGGTGGAGGGACGTGTCCTCTGTCTTCTTGATCTCCTGCACCAGCTGAGCGTGCTCAGTCACCAGCTGCCGGAGGTCCACCAGCTTCTGCAGCAGCTTGGGGAACAGGAACGTGTCGTCTGGGTGGTTGGCCAGCAGGTGGAGCCGCAACACCTGGATGATGTTTTCCTGCAGGCGCTCGATATGGGAGACATTCACCAACCCTGGCCTGTCTGAGGAACAGGATCGCAGAAGAGTTACAATAACATCCTTCAATCACAACACCTGCTTAAGTCCTTAAAGAGTTCCCGCTCAAACATCCACAAGCTTATTCTAGTGTGTGTGTGTGTGTGTGTGTGTGTGTGTGTTTAATACACAAATAACAATCATCCTGTTTTTCTAACCTCCGCAGCAAATGATAGCCGCCACAAACAAAGCCAGGTCGCTATCGTCCAACTCCAGGGAGTTAAACTTCATGGCGAACTGGAACTTGGGCTCCATCATCTCCCCGAAGGGCTTCCGGAGGCTCTTCAGGAACTCTCTGGTGATGAACCCGGAGCCGTACGCCACCAGGAGCCCGTCCTTGTTCATGCAGGAGGCCAGCAGAGCGAAGAGGGCCTCGTAGACGCCGTACTTCAGCAGCGTCACCTGGTCGTTCAGGTCCAGTTCCGAGAAGCCGGGGACGGACTTGGCGAACTCGGTGAGCTCGGTGACCGTCTCCACAGAGGTGCACTGGCAGCAGTGGAAGATGCGGACCTCAGCCTCCTTGTCCTGCAGCAGACTGTCACTGCCCACCATCCTGGCCACCACACTCTTCTCAGCAAGCTGGAGGGTCTCCATGTCGTGGATGACAAAAGGCTGGAGGGAGGGAGGGAGGGAGGGAGGGAGGGAGGGAGGGAGGGAGGGAGGGAGGGAGGGAGGGAGGGAGGGAGGAGAAGAAGGAGAAGGCAGAGGTTGACTGTCGCTCTCCACACTAAACTAATTGTGCTTTTAGATTAGATTAGATTCAACTTTAATGTCATTACACAGGTACAAGTACAGGGTAACGAAATACAGTTAGCATCCAACCAGAAGTGCAAAACAGTTATTACAACTTTTCCCCCAGAAACCAGTCTAACTAACTACCCCAGTGCCCTGTGTCTGGGAGAATAACCCTACAGGAAGGACTGCCTTGGTGAATGTGAGGATGTGATTAGATCAACTGTAAAAAACCAACACAAGTCTACTGTCCCTATCCGACACCACATTAGCAACCTTTACAAACTCTCCTCAAGCACAGTAGCAGCAGACGAGACAAGATGGCTGTTTTTACAGAGATAAAACAGATCTACTGTGACTGTAAGAGCTAGAGAGTCACACAGAGAGGGAGGATTGCCTTTATATGTAGTTCTGTCCTTTACCCTAGTGCATCATCATAACTTTAATCATAACTCAGCTCTGTTAAGGTGTCACTGTTTTACTACTGGTCTGTGTTGAATATCAACCAATTTCCTTGAACGTTGGCATCAGAAATATGACAACATGAACTCAAGACATGAAAACAAGTCTGTTTCACTAGTCACAACGTCCAGATCTCAGCCAGGTTAGCCTATCCAAGGGTAGCAGATTTCGTCTGCAATCTGGGAAAAACAAGAGAGAAAACAAAACATTTTCCCTCCCTTTTCTTCCCAGCCTCCCATGGTCATGGTCATTCAGTGATTCAGCACACAAACACCAACTGCGCTGGTGGAAAATCCCACAAATACCAAGTCTGCCACCTGTTAAAGTCCATCAAGCCAGAGCTACGCTAACGCTAGGCTGATGCTAACTAAATGGCTACATTATAACAACTTGTTATAAAACTCACATATGATGATATTAGCTACAAAATGCTCAGTCTTGGGCAAATAATCTTTTAAAATGTACTTAGATTTACATTGTCTTTTTTTTGTTGTTCTGCATTTTGGTAGCCTATTGCACGAGTCAAGAAAAAATGGCAGATGGAATATTTCAATTTCAAATTAAATGCAATAAATGCTTAAACAAAAATGTTAGACAAACAACTGAAATGAACTGGAAGACCCAAGCACTTGGGATGAGGTAGTAAGCAGGAAGTAACCGTTGAATCAGTGGCGAAAGCAAAAGATGAATTCTTTGGTTGACCTGTTCTGAACCTCACAAGAGACCTTGACCTCTCCTAGTCTCACCTTGACCTCTCCTAGTCTCACCTTGACCTCTCCTAGTCTCACCTTGACCTCTCCTAGTCTCACCTTGACCTCTCCTAGTCTCACCTTGACCTCTCCTAGTCTCACCTTGACCTCTCCTAGTCTCACCTTGACCTCTCCTAGTCTCACCTTGACCTCTCCTAGTCTCACCTTGACCTCTCCTAGTCTCACTTCCACCCTCACATCAAAGAACGAACAGAAGAGACCATTTTTCGGTTTGATGTGGAGGAAGGGAGAGAGAGAGGAGAGAGAGAGGAGAGGGAGTGAGAGAGAAGGGAGGGAGGTAAGGAGGGAGTGAGAGAGAAGGGAGAGAGTGAGAGAGAAGGGAGGGAGGTAGGGGGAGATAGAAGAGGAGGGAGGCGAGGGTCAGATTGAAGGGGAGGAGGGGAGGGAGGAGAGGGTGTGAGTGGGAGGTGTTATAGAGCATCATAGGAACTCTGTCCATACAGCCTGTCTTTATACTGATCCAGCCCACTCAGAACAGATGTTTCCTTGTTTTCCTTGCTGGCTGGGGCTGCAGAATGGGAAAGCTGTTTCTGAAACAGTTTCCTCAAGTTCCTTCAGGACTGACTTCAGCCCAGGACGTTTTGAGACACCAAGTACCGTGTGATTGCATCATCTTCAAGCAGAGCAACAAGGACTCCAATAAAAACAGTTGGATCGCTTCGCTGGGAATAACTTTTAACGTTAAAAAAGCATGTCAAAAACAATCTGGCGAAAACAGACCTTCTTACCAACCCACCCCTGCATGCACACACACACACCTACACACACCTACACACACACACACACACACACACACACACACACACACACACACACACACACACACACACACACACACACACACACACACACACACACACACACACACACACACACACACGTGTGTACGTACCGGAGTGCTGGTCTTGCCAGTGAGGATGGTGCGAGCCTTGCTCTTGTTCATGTTGAAGTTCTTTAGGTAGGCCTCGTAGATCTGCCTGGCCAGGGTCTTCTGGTCAGCCAGCTGAGGATCCTCCACCTCGCGCTCCCCAGTCTGGATCTCTGCCTTCAGCTTCAGCTTCTCTGACTGGGGCATCCGACCAAACCGGATGGCTGGAAGAACCAGAAGGGATGTTAGGGTGTGTGTGTGTTAGGGTGTGTGTTTGTGTTAGGGTGTGTGTGTGTGTGTGGGTGTGCGTGTGTATGTGTGTGTGTGGTGTGTGTGTAGGTGTGTGTGTGTGTGACGTATAGTGACACCTACACCTTTCGAAGTAGGAAGTGGGACGTCACCTAACTGTTGTCTTTGTGAATTGAATCTACACTGTTTTGGTTTTTGTTTTCCAGACTACAGACAGGCTGATCCCAGACAGGCTGATCCCAGGTAAGCAGATTACATTTGCATCGCTTCTAACCCTTCCACTCTGACACAGTTGGCAGACTCACACACACCACACACACACAATACACACACACATTACACACACACACACACAATCCTACCGCAACAGGTGTGCCCGTAACAGTCTCTTTATATATGGGACTTGGAAAGGATAAAAGGAGATCGGAATTCACTGCTTTCCACTGCAGACGTCACACACACGTGTGCGCACACACACACACACACACACACACACACACACACACACACACACACACACAGCGCTGCATTAAAGCTCAGTGGAGGACCCATTAGCTTAGTCAGTTCACAAAGCGGAAGCTAAGGTTAACTTCAGCAGATCTCAAGAGCTACAGCCTCAGTCCAGCCTCAGTACAGCCTCAGTACAGCCTCAGTCCAGCCTCAGTCCAGCCTCAGCACAGCCTCAGCACAGCCTCAGCACAGCCTCAGTACAGCCTCAAAGCTTGTGATGAAAGGATCACAGTACAGTGCTCATCTGGTTCATTTGGATCTTGGTGTGACACCAACACCCAGTCAGACTCAGAACTCAGAGCCACTCAGAACCACTCAGTACTGTACAGGCCTGTGGCTTAGCGGAAAATGGCAACTGTTGCAAAGTTTTAAATCTTTAACACACACGTTCACGTAATCTCCAAATAAATCACCATTTTGGCCTGTTCTGGTCTATAAGATCTGATCTTGGTCAAGGGTCAGCCTGCCATTTGGCATGTTTACACACAGCACACAAGTAAACAAGACACTTTAGGGTTGCAGACTTTGACCTTAACATGCTATCGCCACAACAGACCCTCTCTGCTCAGCATGTCAGCAGAGCTGTGTACACACACCTTTACAGTAGCTCTGTGGCTGATCTAAGGGTCTTTAGTTTGACTGCATCTGACCTCCATGAGACACACAAACTGGAGAACGGTGTGTGTGTGTGTGTGTCCTAGCAGTCACATGACCAAGTCCCCCCCTTATCCAGATCAATCCATCCCTTCTGCTTTGTGTGTCGTCACTAAATCCTCCATCGCTGCGGAGGCAGATCACCTTTCAGCATTATGACAACCCTTTTCAAGTGTGTGTGTCCATCTGGCCCTTACTGTCCCCAACGCTGTCCCTTACTGTTACTTACCCTGTCCCTTACCCTGTCCCTTCCCCAGCAGGCTGAGGGCCCCCTGCCCCCTTCCCCAGCAGGCTGAGGGCCCCCTGTCCCTTCCCCAGCAGGCTGAGGGCCCCCTGCCCCCTTCCCCAGCAGGCTGAGGGCCCCCTGTCCCTTCCCCAGCAGGCTGAGGGCCCCCTGCCCCTTCCCCAGCAGGCTGAGGGCCCCCTGCCCCCTTCCCCAGCAGGCTGAGGGCCCCCTGCCCCTTCCCCAGCAGGCTGAGGGCCCCCTGCCCCCTTCCCCAGCAGGCTGAGGGCCCCCTGCCCCCTTCCCCAGCAGGCTGAGGGCCCCCTGCCCCCTTCCCCAGCAGGCTGAGGGCCCCCTGTCCCTTCCCCAGCAGGCTGAGGGCCCCCTGCCCCTTCCCCAGCAGGCTGAGGGCCCCCTGCCCCCTTCCCCAGCAGGCTGAGGGCCCCCTGCCCCCTTCCCCAGCAGGCTGAGGGCCCCCTGCCCCCTTCCCCAGCAGGCTGAGGGCCCCCTGCCCCCTTCCCCAGCAGGCTGAGGGCCCCCTGCCCCCTTCCCCAGCAGGCTGAGGGCCCCCTGCCCCCTTCCCCAGCAGGCTGAGGGCCCCCTGTCCCTTCCCCAGCAGGCTGAGGGCCCCCTGCCCCTTCCCCAGCAGGCTGAGGGCCCCCTGCCCCCTGCCCCAGCAGCCCCCTCTCCACTCACCATTGTGGGACATGCCCACTGACAGGCACTTCTGGAAGCGACAGTACTGACACTTGTTGCGGTTCTTCTTCAGGATCTTGCAGCGACGCTCACACCGGTCGTAGTCCAGCTTCAGGCGGATGGTGCGGCGGAAAAACCCCTGAAGAAGAAGAAGATGGCACTCTGTTGAGACCTGAACGAACACACGGACACACCTGGCCCCCCTTTGCCCCTGTTAGCGGGGGTCAGATGGCTCAGCGGGTTAAGGCGTTGGCCTCATGATCGGAAGGTTGTGAGATCGAACCCCGGCTGTGGTTATGTGACGTTGTGTTCTTGGGCAAGACACTTCACCCTACTTGCCTCAGGGAGAATGTCCCTGTACTTACTGGAAATCGCTTTGGATAAAAGCGTCTGGCTAAATGAATAAATGTAAATGTTATCAGAAGCTACAGCGACACAGGGTGGATGTCAGCTGGAATCGACTGTTTACCCGACGCTCAAACCAACCCTGAAACATCAGGATGTGTTGACTCTTTCAGCTCTGCAAACACAGGGACAATATGTTGAGCTCGTTTAGCATCACCTCCTTAGAGCCTTTAAACACCCAGGGGCCCCTCAGGAGCCTGTGTGC
>CM059290.1:1630000-1720000 GCA_030340665.1 Neosalanx taihuensis
CTGGACTACAGGCCCTGAGGCTACAAAGGAACTGTCATCTGGAGAGAAGTCAGAGTAGGATCTTATGTACTGTTGTCTTATCTTTAGAACATTCTTGAAGGGCTTGGAGGAGGAGACCCTAAATCAGGTCCCAGTGACATCTCCTTAAATGAACCCTTCCATCTCCAAGACAGTCAGCCACCTTCATAAGAAGACCAGCGATCTGGGGTTGAAGACTGAACCAGAACAACTCTTACATGACCTCCTGAATCACACAAGGACAGTAGGTGTGTGTGTGTGGACATGGACAGTAGGTGTGTGTGTGTGGACAAGGACAGTAGGTGTGTGTGTGTGGACAAGGACAGTAGGTGTGTGTGTGTGTGTGGACAAGGACAGTAGGTGTGTGTGTGTGTGTGGACAAGGACAGTAGGTGTGTGTGTGTGTGTGGACAAGGACAGTAGGTGTGTGTGTGTGTGTGGACAAGGACAGTAGGTGTGTGTGTGTGTGTGGACAAGGACAGTAGGTGTGTGTGTGTGGACAAGGAAAGTAGGTGTGTGTGTGTGGACAAGGACAGTAGGTGTGTGTGTGTGGACAAGGACAGTAGGTGTGTGTGTGTGGACAAGGACAGTAGGTGTGTGTGTAGACATGGACAGTAGGTGTGTGTGTGTGGACATGGACAGTAGGTGTGTGTGTGTGTGTGTGTGGACAAGGACAGTAGGTGTGTGTGTGTGGACAAGGACAGTAGGTGTGTGTGTGTGGACATGGACAGTAGGT
Source organism: Neosalanx taihuensis (assembly GCA_030340665.1). Taxonomy (NCBI): domain Eukaryota; kingdom Metazoa; phylum Chordata; class Actinopteri; order Osmeriformes; family Salangidae; genus Neosalanx; species Neosalanx taihuensis. The sequence goes on from CM059290.1 coordinate 1,630,754, forward strand.
GTGTGTGTGTGTGTGGACAAGGACAGTAGGTGTGTGTGTGTGGACAAGGACAGTAGGTGTGTGTGTGTGGACAAGGACAGTAGGTGTGTGTGTGTGGACAAGGACAGTAGGTGTGTGTGTGTGGACAAGGACAGTAGGTGTGTGTGTGTGGACAAGGACAGTAGGTGTGTGTGTAGACATGGACAGTAGGTGTGTGTGTGTGGACAAGGACAGTAGGTGTGTGTGTAGACATGGACAGTAGGTGTGTGTGTGTGGACAAGGACAGTAGGTGTGTGTGTAGACATGGACAGTAGATAAAGACAAGATGTCCAAGGAGGTTATGTCACCCAAAGTAGTTTGAAATGTCCCACTATGAGACCAAACTGAGTCTGCTAGCTGTGTGGAGCTGACCTAATTAAACCCCTGCTAATGACAAGCATCAAACACACTGTAATATCCTCATGTGCTGGAAGTCTGGCACTAACATGAGGGCAGTCACCTCACACTCAGACTCTGTTATGCAACCTAAGATTCTTCTGGACTTCAGTCTTTTATGTTGATATAATCGTTGGGAGGGGGGGGGGGGGTCTCTGTCTATAGCAGGTGCACCAGCCCATGCTGGCTATTCTAGGTCTAGAGGTCAAGGTTCGCAGAGTGCCTGAAAGTAGAGACGTTGTGTCAACACACACATCTGATCTTTGCTATTTATGTTGCTTACATGTCATGACACAGTCCCACAGTGACCTTTGACCCCCACCAGCAGACCACTACAGCAGAATGTTGTCTTCATGTAAACATCAGGCTGAAAGGAGGCGGTACCAACACCTCATCACTCACTGGAAGAACTTCCACCATCTGTTTCGACTGTTCTTTAGATATGTTGGGTAACTAAATAAGTCAATACATGTTCAGCTGAAACTGCACAGCAAGAAATATAAAATATGTCTAATTTACATGAGAGAAAGAGATGAAGAGACTGAAACTCACAGAGAGAGAGTAGAGCAGAGAGAGAGTAGAGCACTGGTTTGACACAGAGGAGCGAGAGACACCAGCGGTGGTTTGACAGAAAGAGAGAGAGTTAGGAGAGACACTAGCACAGGTTCGACAGACAGAGATAGATAGATAGACTAGCACTGGTTCCTGAGGCAGAGATAGACAGACAGACTAGCACTGGTTCCTGAGGCATAGATAGACAGACAGACTAGCACTGGTTCGACAGACAGAGATAGACAGACTAGCACTGGTTCAACAGACAGAGATAGACAGACTAGCACTGGTTCGACAGACAGAGATAGATAGACTAGCACTGGTTCCTGAGGCAACAGCAAATCTTTGTCCTGCAGGTCAAGGCCCCTCCTGTGTGCTCTCAATCTAACCTGCTGAGGAGGGCATAGCACACACTGAGACAAGGACAAGGAAGGTCACCCTGCTGGGACTGACTGTGTGTGTGTGTGTGTGTGTGTTAGGGACTGAAGGGGGAGGGGAGATCCATTCTCCCCTCAGGGGACTGACAAAAGACCTCTACCATGAGACTCAACGATCGCCATGACAATGTCATGAAAATTCCGACACACAAATCATGTTACTCTAGGGAAACACCCAACGTATTTTTCTCAAAGCTCCAACAAATCTGCAGGATCTCACGCAAATCATCCACACTTACATGCCGATATAAACATTGAGTGCTATGTCGCTGGCTTTGAGACGGTTTCGTCATCATAATGGACTAGTTTGTGGTATGTTAACATGATGGTCATTAACACCACACGAGCTATGAATAGCCCAACGCAATCTCACAGCTCTCTCCTCCCTGCACAGTAGGATTAGACCTCCCCACCCCCACATTAACCACAGCAGACTGCTAACCCAGTTTCTACTGAGCCACGGGGGGAAATCTGGGAGCAACAACCAGAATATAGACAGAGGACAGGCAACATAGGACAGGAGGACAGAGGACAGAGGACAGGGGACAGGAGGACAGGAGGACAGAGGACAGGGGACAGGAGGACAGGAGGACAGGGGACAGGAGGACAGGGGACAGGGGACAGGGGACAGGAGGACAGAGGACAGGCAATATAGGACAAGGGACAGAGGACAGGAGGACAGAGGACAGAGGACAGGAGGACAGAGGACAGGGAACAGAGGACAGGGAACAGAGGACAGAGGACAAGGGACAGAGGACAGAGGACAAAGTATCTGAATCTGAATAGAGCTGGTGGATTGGTCAGGATCACAGAGAGTCTCTCTGGTGTGGTACACCAAGGGTGGTTAGGCATCAAGGGCGGTTTGTCTTTAAACCAGCAGAGAACATCCATGTGATGGTCTGGTGCCCACAGCTGTGAGTGAGGGGTGTGGGGGGGAGGACTGTAGCCATGCACACGGTTCATGTTAAACCACACGGTAAATCATGTCCAAAAAGATCGACATGACTTCCTCCCAAAGAGAATGACCTGGATGACTTGAGGTCAACTACAAGAGGATCCTCTCTATTTCTGGAGAGAGGCCGTCCTTAATTTGGCACATGACCAGGAACAGCAAGGGGGGACGGGGGACGGAACATTGGAGCAGCCCCAGGACAGGCTGGAGGTGCGCTTGGTCTTGTCTGACCCGACAGCCATACAACTCAGGCACAATGTCCTACAGGCACAGTGGAAGGATCTGTCTCTGTCAGACTGCAAAGCATTAACGTCTGGCATGCAGGACATAAAGGATGTCCACTATCGAACAGAACAAACACACTATACTGTAGGAGTGGTATTTACACATAAAACATACAAATGAAAAGTCTAGTAAACAAGCCCATACCTTCAAAAACCAAAACCTGAAGATTCTCCGCACAGTCTCAGCCTTTGAATATAGCAAGTCAACCTTCAACACGTGTGTGTGTGTGTGTGTGTGTGTGTGTGTACGAACACATGTGTGAGAGCGTGAACGAGCTGTACATTAATGTTTAACTCTCATGTCCCATGGTGTGAGAGTCCCAGACCTATGAAAGCAGGAGGACCAGACAGCCTGATTGGGGCCCCAGATCTGGGGGTGGCCCCTGGCCCCTGGCCCCCTGGCTCTCATGCGGAGGGGTATGTTTGCAGAGTGAGTCTTAACGAGGCTGCAGAGGGGGCTGGGCTCTCTAAACACCTGAGGAGACCTTGTCAGGTTCTGCTGACACACCACTGTGAGCATGCTCATTGCTAAGGCGACAGGTCAAAGTGCATCTGGGATGGACAGCAGTCCCTGGCCTTTACAACAGACATGCAGGATACCTGAGGGTTCAAACTAACTGCTAGCAGTGGAGCAAAGTCAGGGGGGATTGAAATAAAGGTGCTTCTCTGTTTGATTCCTGACTGATATATGGCCCCATCAGCCGGTTTAATGACCAGGACACATGTTCCACAGGTCAAATATATATACAGCTTTCTTAAATGTAGTAGAGTAAGTAGATTTAACTCAATTTCCAGAGGTGACTATTGCATTTTTCTAAATAAACTCGATTAGCCAGTGCTAAGTAATTACTTCATGTAGCGAGCATGAAAGGTCAAGTTTAACCAGAGGACAAGTTACCCAAGATCTGCCAGCAAGCTAATATTAACCCTGTAGTTGCATATATTGAGAAATAAAACATTAAACCACATGTTACATGAACACTGGTGGACTTTGACTTGACAGCAAACCTGGTGTCAGAGAGATAACACAGCTCACTGCCCTTCAGAAACACAGCTCACTGCCCTTCAGAAACACAGCTCACTGCCCTTCAGAAACACAGCTCACTGCCCTTCAGAAACACAGCTCACTGCCCTTCAGAAACACAGCTCACTGCCCTTCAGAAACACAGCTCACTGCCCTTCAGAAACACAGCTCACTGCCCTTCAGAAACACAGCTCACTGCCCTTCAGAAACACAGCTCACTGCCCTTCAGAAACACAGCTCACTGCCCTTCAGAAACACAGCTCACTGCCCTTCAGAAACACAGCTCACTGCCCTTCAGAAACACAGCTCACTGCCCTGCAGAAACACAGCTCACTGCCCTGCAGAAACACAGCTCACTGCCCTGCAGAAACACAGCTCACTGCCCTGCAGAAACACAGCTCACTGCACTGCAGAAACACAGCTCACTGCCCTGCAGAAACACAGCTCACTGCACTGCAGAAACACAGCTCACTGCCCTGCAGAAACACAGCTCACTGCACTGCAGAAACACACAGTCACACAGTCATCTGATGCTTACAAGCACGAGCAAACTCATAACTAATATTTTCAAACGTACATTTCATACAGCATTTTGACCAACTCGCATACACTCACTCTCACACACACACACACACATACACACACACACACACACACACATTTACATTTACATTTACATTACACACACACACACACATTATCAGGTCTGGGGACATGTGCACCCCACTGCTTAACCACGACCACTATATTATGACCACAGCTTGAACCCTTCTGGTACCGTTACTGCACTGCTGTCATACCTGCCCCAGATTCCAGATTCCTGCCCTGTTACAACATGAACATTTAGGCTAATCACTCCTGGCTAGCATCTCTCATGGAGGCATGTAGCTAGCCTAGCATCTCTCATGGAGGCATGTAGCTAGCCTAGCATCTCTCATGGAGGCGTGTAGCTAGCCTAGCATCTCTCATGGAGGCATGTAGCTAGCCTAGCATCTCTCATGGAGGCATGTAGCTAGCCTAGCATCTCTCATGGAGGCGTGTAGCTAGCCTAGCATCTCTCATGGAGGCGTGTAGCTAGCCTAGCATCTCTCATGGAGGCGTGTAGCTAGCCTAGCATCTCTCATGGAGGCGTGTAGCTAGCCTAGCATCTCTCATGGAGGCATGTAGCTAGCTTAGCATCTCTCATGGAGGCATGTAGCTAGCCTAGCATCTCTCATGGAGGCATGTAGCTAGCCTAGCATCTCTCATGGAGGCATGTAGCTAGCTTAGCGTAGCATGGCCTTGTGTCAGCAGGGGGCATTTAGAAACAATGAAGCTGATCTGTCTCCTTGACCTGCTGTTTCAGAGGAGAACATGTCAGGTGACGCATTTAAACCATCCCCAAAGCCACACCAATGTCAGCTGAGGCTAACAGGCTAACTGGTTACCTTTCACCTCCACTTACTCAAAGCACCTTTTGCTATCAACAATGTCCTTAAGCTACACTTCTGACATATACAGATCTGCCATATCTACTGTAACTTATTTCCAAATCAGTCAGCAGGATCGGATGCAGGGAGGCTATACAGAACTTCCCTGTTGACGGTCTAACGGCAGGAATCTTGGTCGCTTGACAGCTGCTTGACTAGAGACAGGAGGACCAGACTAGCAACAAAGTATCTTCAAGGTATCTTGGCACAGAAGTGTTCACAGACTGCAAGAAACAGCCTAGATTCATCCATCACATGAAAGGAAAGAAAAATGGAAGGAATATGACATTAGCTCTGAGGAAGGATGTCTTTGGAGGGGTGTAGGTCAAAGGTTAGAATGCCAGACTGCGGGTCAAGAGGTTCACTGATTCATATCTCCCTGTTGCCTTGGATAAGTTAGTTAGTTAGTTAATGACTGAAATCTGCATTTGGCTTGTGCCTATCTTTTGAAGTTAAGAAAGTTTTATGTCAGCATTTCATCACCTTCAGAAAGGGAGACTAATGTGAAATAAACCAACAAGTGTTTGCCTATTCATCACCGTAATCCCAAAGCTAATGAGTACAGAAATAAAGCTACAACAAAGAGGTTTTCTAGCAGGATTACAGAAGGAATGGCATTAGAGACAAAAAAAGAAAGAGAAAGTAAAAAGGCCAAGAATTGTGAGTGTGGAAGAAGAAGAAGGAAGTTGTTGTTAAAATTTCCCTCCTGTTTGAGGTAAAAGACGAGATAAGTTAGAAGCGTTTTCTGCCTGACAATCGTATCGGGGTCTTTGTATGACATCGAAGTCTGAACGACCCCGACCTGACTGACAAATGAAGCATGCAGACCAGGCCAGGATGGAGGCCTGGGTAGAGGCCTGGATAGAGGCCTGGGTAGAGGCCTGGATAGAGGCCTGGATAGAGGCCTGGGTAGAGGCCTGGATAGAGGCCTGGGTAGAGGCCTGGGTAGAGGCCTGGATAGAGGCCTGGATGGAGGCCTGGGTAGAGGCCTGGATAGAGGCCTGGCTGGAGGCCTGGATAGAGGCTTTGTGAGGATGTTGGTTAGCTCTAAACACTAGTCTACAAATACAAAGTTAACACCATGACATGTTTAAAGTCTTCAAAATATATAGTCTATGGTTTACTGTAACCTTGACTTTTTGCAGTTCAACATGAGGGCCATTTATTGCATTAAAAAAAGAAGGTGTGTTGAGTGAAATATGTCAGTACACCTGGAACAGGCTGGCCAGATCTCTCGGGCGTACTTCTTATAAACAGGTTAAATTAGGCCCCAAGGAGCACACCTGACAACACACTCTGACGCACCTGAACTAACCTTCAGTACATTTAGTCATTTAGTCATTTATCAGACGCTCCTATCCAGAGAGACTTACATTAAGTACAGGGACATTCCCCTCGAGGCAAGTAGGGTGAAGTGCCCAAGGAAACAACGTTATGTTGGCACAGCCAGGGTTTGAACCAGGGACCTTCAGATTACCAGCCTGACTCCCTAACCGCTCAGCCACATGACTTTATTCACAGTTTTCTACACCACTCCTCTGCTCTAGGAACCACTTTCATCAGCAACTATTTAGAAGATGGATTTAGAAGAGCTTTACTCAGTACGGATGATGAGATGTTAGAGCCGGACAAGGAGGAGGAGACTGGGGAGGATTTTTGACTGGTGTCTAATGTGGTAAACACAATGCCAACCTCCCTATTGATAACAGGGCGAGAGAGAGAGAGAGAGAGAGAGAGAGAGAGAGAGAGAGAGAGAGAGAGACAGAGAGAGAGAGAGAGAGAGAGAGAGAGAGAGAGAGACGGAGAGAGAGAGAGAGAGAGAGAGAGAGAGAGAGAGAGAGAGAGAGTGATAGAATAAATATGAGACAAATGTGGAAACATACATTTGTGATTTCTATCCTAAGGCCAGTCTGAGGCTTTGAGAGTTAAGCCTCTGGAGTTGACAGCACACTGACTTCAGTAGCATCTTGTCATTAGCTCACAATCTCCTCTCCAGAGCAGCTTACTATAAAGCTGCCAGTCAAACAATCTTATAGACCGTCTGACAGTCTGCATAGGATCTGGATTTTGCCCAGGTGAAGGTCAGGCTGAGAGTTTGGGGACATAAGCAGGACAGACATTGCTTCTGTCCAAGGGTACAGTGAGAGAGAGAGATAGAAGGGCAAAGGAGAAGAGAGTTGACAACATGGCAGATTGTTTCAGAGGGAGAAACTTGTGTGCACAAGCCTGAGGAAGAACAGGGCTTTTTATTGAGCTGTTAGGAAGACTGAATCAAATTATGTCAACAACAATGAATGGACTGTTCCTTCTGTGATTAGGGTACATACATATTCAAATCTTTAAAAAATCTATCAGGCACACCAGACAGCTTAAAATAAGATTCTAGTTCCTAAGATCCTTTCAAAATACTTGTTTGCAGGCTCTCACCAAGGTGCTGGGTAAACACTCCAGAAAGGTTTGAGGTTGAAAGAACCTGATAGTCCTGTTTGAGGAGAATAGAAAAAGCCATTCCTTCTCTCGCTTTCTCTCTCTCTCTCTCTCTCTCTCTCTCTCTCTCTCTCTCTCTCTCGCTTTCTCTCTCTCTCTCTCTTTCCTTCTCTCTCTCTCTCACCATCTTTCGCTCCAGCGACCTAAAGCTGTCACTCACTGTTTGATTAGAGGTTTCTGGTTCCCTGAGACAAGCCTCTCACAAAGAACCCATCAGCGTCCGCCAAGGTACTGAAGTCAACATATACAGCAGGACAGCAGCACACACACACACACACACACACACACACACACACACACACACACACACACACACACACACACACACACACACACACACACACACACACACACACACACACACACACACTGTGGCCGGAGTTCATAGTTTGGCTGTAGGACAGTGACAAATATGTCTCAGTCACACAGCAAGACATGACGTTGATCACGTTCGACTATACAAACAGTTAAAATGCATCGTTTTCCAGCAGCTTCCATCCCACAGAGGAGCGCACACATCACACCTTCCCTTCCTGCACTTGAGTGCGGCAAATCAACACAAAGCAACGAGTCAAAGACCCCATAAATCCACCATAGTTTTATGTATCGTCTTTTAACAACCATATAAAATGTTCTGCCCTGCCAATGCACATGACTGCATTCGAGCGGCGATCATAACTTCAGTAGAAATGGTTGGCCTGTGCCAACCTGCTCATACAGACAAGATTGCAGATCAGCAACATTAAAAACAAGTCTAGCTTTGCTGGGCATGATAGGAGATGAAAACCCCACACAGTGAAAGAGGAGCCTTGAACCTAAGACTGGCTGCACGTCCTCCACGTCTCAGCCGCTGTGCAGACTAGCTTTTGAGGGGAGCAAATAGCAGAGAGGGGGGAATTATGTAAGACTTCCACAGCCCAGCACTGGGTTACTGTCAGAGGGGCTGCAAGACAAGTTAGCCAATCCCAGACCTCAAACAGAATGTGACCTCCATGTCTTTCTGCAGAGCTTCAAACTCTGGCTCAGGCTCTCGGTTTGACGGGGGGAGAAAATAACAACAAGTCGGTTTTTTAATCACTTCAACAGACCTTCATAGTGGCTTCAAGTGAAGGAAACACCCAGCAGGCTGTCTGGTACATCAGACTTCTTCAGGACTTGTTTGACAAGATACGAGAGACTGGTCTGACGAGATCTTGGTCATGTTTAACACCCACAACAAAGTAAACAAATGAGATCTAATTGTGCCATTGGATTCAGAGTTGTGTCAACTGACAGCTTGACAGAGTTCTGGTTGTGAGTTCGATGCCCGGCTGTGGCATTATGAAGTTGTGTCCTTAGGCAAGGCACTTCACCCTACAGGCCTCTGGGGGAATGTCTCTATAATTGCTGCAATTCCTTCTGGATAAGAGTGTCTGCTAAATGAATACATGTAAATGTGTGCAGTGACGATGCTACCATCCCATTACCTGCAAGAGATTGTTCTTTGATCGATGGACCACTCTGTATTGACAAACTGACTCCTTCAAGCTTTATTTTGAAACAATCCTGCAAATCCCTTGATGGTCATAAACTTAGAAGAGCTTATCTTTATTCTGCTCTCTACTATCTACCATGTTCTGCAACTAGCTTTAGATTCCATTCATGCAAATAGATGAATCCAGCAGTGAGCCACCACAGCACCTTCTGAAATCCCTGAAGTGGAGCTCACAGTTTGATAAAGCAGGCGAGATGCAATTTATGAGCAGACACATTCAATGAGAAGTCTGAGAGAGGCCACTTCAGACTCATTCAATCTAGTCTAACTTGACAGAAGGACCACCAACCCTCTCTCACGGTCATTTGACAACATTCTTGAAGCAGAAACCGCTCTTAAAGTGGTCAGCTTTTTCCCTGAAGCACATTCTGAGGAGTTCTCCAAACTTTTCGACCTGCCTGCAGGTTTGTTAGTGTAAAGGCACATCCCTGATTGTGAGTTTAATTCATTCATGAACTACTCACTAGTGTAAATACTTTCCTACTGTTACAAAAGTAGACTGATACTAGAATAATGTAGTGACAACACAGCTACTCAACGTTAAGACACTGGAATACTTCATAATGAGTTTGCAACATGCTGAACAAACATTCATGTCATATCTGCTACAATGTTACAAGGCAAATACACACTAAATACTCTCCCAATGAATTATTCATAGTGGACAACAATAGGCTTACATCAGTTGAAAACACAGTCTGGTTAGAACAGCCATGGTCCTAAAGCACCATGATCCTAAAGCACCATCTGAAATCCTTTACCATGTTTCCAGCAAATCCTGCATCATTTTACTGTACAAACTAGAACAAATGGAACAACGATTCTACAAATCAGAGAATTTAGAACTGTCTTCACACTCGTATTAGGCTACATGGCACAGAACTAGACTCGATCACAATCTACACCCCGTATGACGCTTGATGAAGGATCTGCAATGTAATATGTTTAAAAATGATATTATCAAGTGTTCATATTTAGTCTCTATTCACCTTCCAGTGTCCCGCAGTCTGAAGCCGCCATACCGGGGGAGATGTTGGAGCTGCTATCAGTGGAAGAAGGAAGAACCGAACAGAATAGTCCAGAACAGTCTTGTTTCTCCCTGTTTCAGAGGTCCGTGTTTGTCTGTCAGAATCCCCCCACCCCGCAGACCACCCGCAGGAAATGACGCAGTGACTGACAGCTCCTCCGCAGAAGGCGCACACCCCCCCGACACACCTCTGCTTTCAGCGAATAGGATCAGCCTGGTCTCTCCCTCTGGTCTCTCCCTGGAGCAGGACGCCCCCTGACCTGCAGACTGACCATAGAGAGACTGACGGCAGGAACACAGACTGTGAAAGGTCTGGAAGAAAATGCCTCCAGAATTCAGACCCAGGCAGCTTTAGATGCATATCGGTGTTATACAGCCAATAGGATAGAAGTGATTATGCAAGCATTCACATGCACGATTATTTAACCCTCTAAAAAGACCCAAGTCTAGAATCATTTGATTTCCATTTCAATACAGAAAGCTGGTAACATACAACTATAATACAACCAAGACTATGTCAAGAAACAACTTGTTCAAAAATAAAACGTGTCTGAAATGAAAGAAACTGTGATTAGAAGACAGTTATGCAAGAACACTTCATCCTTGAACACATTGCTGGTGAAGTAACTCCAGCTGTGCTGATTTAGCAGAACATGCATGAAGCCGCAGAGAACACAGAGAGAGAGGCCCAAATCAAGGATCTGGTCACATTAACTGACCTGCTGGGATCTGGTCACATTAACCCTCTGGGATCTGGTCACTTTAACCCTCTGGGATCTGGTCACATTAACTGACCATGTGGAATCTGGTCACATTAACTGACCCTCTGGGATCTGGTCACATTAACTGACCTGCTGGGATCTGGTCACTTTAACCCTCTGGGATCTGGTCACATTAACTGACCTGCTGGGATCTGGTCACATTAACCCTCTGGGATCTGGTCACTTTAACCCTCTGGGATCTGGTCACATTAACTGACCTGCTGGGATCTGGTCACATTAACTGACCTGCTGGGATCTGGTCACATTAACCCTCTGGGATCTGGTCACTTTAACCCTCTGGGATCTGGTCACTTTAACCCTCTGGGATCTGGTCACTTTAACCCTCTGGTATCTGGTCACTTTAACTGACCCTCTGGGATCTGGTCACATTAACCCTCTGGGATCTGGTCACATTAACCCTCTGGGATCTGGTCACTTTAACTGACCCTCTGGGATCTGGTCACATTAACCCTCTGGGATCTGGTCACATTAACTGACCATGTGGAATCTGGTCACATTAACTGACCCTCTGGGATCTGGTCACATTAACTGACCTGCTGGGATCTGGTCACTTTAACCCTCTGGGATCTGGTCACTTTAACTGACCCTCTGGGATCTGGTCACATTAACCCTCTGGAATTGTCCAGCTGTTGCCAGGTGCAGAGTGCGTGAGCCTGCCCTCTGATTGCTGTTTGGTTCCAGGGTTCTTCACCCTCTCTGTCCCCCATAGACATGCTGTCCTCAGTCTCCCAGTCTTATCACGGCTGTGTGACATCAGGATTGCTCCACAGATGGAGCTCAGTCCAGCCCTGATACAGCCTGAACACCCCTCATGGCCTTTTTCCTCCCTAATCCTAGTTGACCAACACACACATCAACGCAAGTAAACACACATAAACACAATAGGCGCTAAGGAGGAGTTTCTGCATTCCTTAAACGTCTTTCTGTGACGAGAGGAACATCGTGAACAATATATACAACTAGTTGCACCCTTCCTCAGGAGAGTCTACATGTTTTTAGTCTTAAAACTGTCAGTTTAAGGGAGTTATGCATGAGTATCCTGTATGGAATTTGTTTAGCAAGAGATGGAATTTTTCTCGCGGTGACAATGATTGAGGAACAGTGTTTTAGTCACTGGAACAAGATGTCTGAAACTGGGACCTCTTGACCTCAGTTAACCAGCAGGGTCAATCATTAAAGGCTCCACACCAATTAATTATGAGTGAAGTTTAATATGGTTGACGCCATTAAGAATATCTGAAATATATACTAATATCTGAATATCACATTTACATTTTAGACACTGGACTGAAAACTATGTAATTCGGGAGAGTTGTGTTTGTGGTGATCCTTTATGAATATGGTGGATAATCTGTGTTTTATCCAAATGTGAAAATAGGTCGTCAAGACTAAATAGTTCTCTAGCTCCACCTACTGTTGAGATCAAACTGATTATATTTATCTTTTGTGTATCAGTCCACCAGTAGGCCTATTTATTTCATTTCTGTTTAATATATGTGTTATTTAATCACATCATGTTACTTATAAATTGCAGTTCACCAAATTATTTATTTAAATCTACTTCAGTCTAAGTGATATTTAGACTACCGACACTAGATGGCGCTCTTACAGTGGCGCAGGTCTCATTAAAACATCCCACTTGATGTGAACTGGATCTCCGTGTTGACCTCAGGGGAGGCCTGTGCTGGAGATGCAACGTTCACAGAAATACGTGGAATCCCAGCAGTAGATGTCTTCAGTCTTTCACCAGAGCTCGTTTAATGAAGCTATACTAGGGTCATATATATCATATATATATATATATACAATTTGGATTTATATAAAGTATCTTTATTTTCTCTTGCATGATCTGGGGACTCAAACTCATTCTCGTTTTTACTAACTAACACACTGCGTCTAGTGGCCTGGTTTGTGAGTGTAGTGCTAACAACCCTTCCACTGCTACAGTATCACTTCCATCTAATCAATAACAATATTCCCTTCCTAATGCCATGACCTCATGGTGGAGGTTAGTCTGAACACTGCTCCTATTGTCTCATCAGTCTTAACATTCAGCTCACTCTCCGCTGGTCAGAGGCAAGACTGACATCAGTTCAGTATGGTGGCCTGTGACAGGGGTGTGTGTGGAGGAGGGGGGGGGGGCACCCTTCATCCAGCCTGGCTGTCTGACACGCTCAGAGAGGAGCCTAGTGAGAGCAGTATGGGGGGGGGGGGGGGGGGGGGAGTGTCGGAGGTGATGGCGGCAGGCTACACACTCATGACTGATCATACTGTGGAAGACCGTCCAATCAAATCCACTAATCCAGAAGATATGGAAAATATTTAGGAGATTTGAAAATATTGGCAGCAGGGTTTAAAATAATAGGAGGTGGAAACTGCAGGGTTACTGAACTTTATACAGTTCCAGCTGTTAACTTGTTCACACACACACAAACACACACGCACGCACGCACACACACACGCACACACCGAGTCGATTCATATCAGTCTTGTCGCTGGGCGTTGGCAGGGGTTTGGGCCCAATATAGTGAGCTTGTATTCCTGATATGAAATATCAGTGTCTCTGCCAGTGAGACAGGCAGGGGTATCTCACATCTCTACTGGCTAGATCCTGACATGCACACACTCCCCACCGCCCTCTGTGTGTGTGTGTGTGTGTGTGTCAGATTGTGTTCATGGAGTCCTGTAACCATCATCCGTTGCCACTTGAACACCAGGGGGCGCTGAAGGTGGGCTGTAGTCTCTGCCTGCTTTTCAGGACTACAACCATTATAAAAAATCAAATGTATAAACGTGTGTATTTGTTCAGTTGGTCGTTTTCAGTGAGAGAACACAAAACACATTCGACGATGATCCCAGAAAATCAATGAAAACAAAGACAAGACGTTCGTTTGTAAACCTGCCTGGAGTGTTTTATTGATTGTTTGCCGTCACATGGCTGCTGCTGCTGTTCCTGAAAACACAGTTATTACCTGAGCATGTGTTCCACTGCAGACAAGGCTTGTTGCACAACAGACGTTTATCGGGTTTACACCCGGCAGACAGTTGACCTCATTTAGATTCAGGGACCCGGAGGGCTGGTTGAAGTGGGTGTGTAAGGCGCCCCCCTGTGGCTGGACTGGAGAAGTGTAGCTGCCCTTCAGGGAAGGCAGTAGGTTGTATAGTTATCTTCTAATGGGGCAAAATCACTACCCTGAAACCACACAACCTACTACCTCACCCTGAGCGAGCATCGAAGGGGGGTGGGGGGGGAGGGAGGGGGGGAGGACCGTCGAGTCAAGATGTCACCGTGTATCCATGTCCTCCTCCTTCCACATCCAAATACATTTAGATTTGGATTGCGAAGGGGTGAAGATCCTCCGATGTTGACGACAGAAAGACACTCATATTCTTGTAAACCACATGTTACTGTACATTAACAAGACACACGGGGGGGGGGGGACACACAGACAGGAAGACCCAACACAGTCAAAGCAGTGTTCATCACATGACACAGGAGGACACTGGGACAGGGGCCTGGATGCTCTTCAGGAACGGTGACATTACAGCCACTTCAGGAAAGACAGTAAGTTGTATAGTTATCTGACAGCAAGGGTGGAACCCTAAAACTATACAACCTACTACCTCACCCCAAAGGACCGTCCTTTTTCCAGACCCTTCCGCGCTGCGCTGGGTCCTAGTGCCCCGCCGACAAGACTCATGGTACACACTGCGTGGTCAGAGAGAAACACACACATACACACACCTACAGGCACACACACACACACACACACACTCACACACACACACACACACACACACACACACACTCACACACACACACACACACACACACACACACACACACACACACACACACACACACACACACACACACACACACACACACACACCAGGCTCTGCAGTGTGTGGAGGGGACAGCAGTAGGTCATCAGAGAGCAGATCTCACCCTGGCTTCTCTTCTTGAGGGACGTAATGACCTTTGAATTAAAAAGACAAAACAACCATTAAAAACAAGTGGGTTTGCCTGGAGTGTTGGTCTGAAGTGTGTGTGTGTGTGTGTGTGTGTGTGTGTGTGTGTGTGTGTGTGTGAGAGGGCATCGCTGTCTGCAGCTGCTTATCTGTGCATCACTTCATGACTGTGTTGTATTTCTCATTGCATGCACTCTCACACACACACATGTAAACACTCACACAGACAGGCATAGTCACACACACTTCCAAACATCCTCAGACACACACCTACACACACACACACCTACACACACTCGACGTACACACACACACAGAGAGCTTGTTCTGTCTTGGTCCCTTCTGTCAGCTATCAGGCTGATCTGTGAAGGCATGCACATCCACTGTTCTGCTGTATGACTCAGAGCAGCAGTGTGACATCATGTCTGCTAGCTCACAGCTAACACTCACCCTGCTACCCTCATGCTAACCCTGCTACCCTCATGCTAACCCTGCTACCCTCATGCTAACCCTGCTACCCTCATGCTAACCCTGCTACCCTCATGCTAACCCTGCTACCCTCATGCTAACCCTGCTACCCTCATGCTAACCCTGCTACCCTCATGCTAACCCTGCTACCCTCATGCTAACCCTGCTACCCTCATGCTAACCCTGCTACCCTCATGCTAACCCTGCTACCCTCATGCTAACCCTGCTAACCTCATGCTAACCCTGCTACCCTCATGCTAACCCTGCTACCCTCATGCTAACCCTGCTACCCTCATGCTAACCCTGCTACCCTCACGCTAACCCTGTTACCCTCATGCTAACCCTGCTACCCTCATGCTAACCCTGCTACCCTCATGCTAACCCTGCTAACCTCATGCTAACCCTGCTACCCTCATGCTAACCCTGTTACCCTCATGCTAACCCTGTTACCCTCATGCTAACCCTGTTACCCTCACAGCTAACACTCATCCTGCTAGTTCCATTCTAACCCTAATTATGCTAGCCATATGCTAACCCTAACCCTACTACCCTCATTCTAACCCTTACCCTGCTAGCCATATTCCAACCCTGTTACCCTCATGCTAACCCTGCTAGCCCCATTCTAACCCTCGTTATGCTAGCCATATGCTAACCCTAACCCTACTACCCTCATTCTAACCCTTACCCTGCTAGCCATATTCTAACCCTGTTACCCTCATGCTAACCCTGCTAGCCCCATTCTAACCCTAATTATGCTAGCCATATGCTAACCCTAACCCTGCTACCCTCATTCTAACCCTTACCCTGCTAGCCATATTCTAACCCTGTTACCCTCATGCTAACCACAATATTGCTTGCCCCATTCTAACCCTGACCCTGCTAGCTATATTCTAACCCTAATCCTACTCGCCCCTTGCTAACCCTAACCCTTCTATTTCATTAAAACTCCCTCTGTAGTGTGAGCCTGGCCACATGGAGAGAAGGATGTTTCAAAACGCCTGCAAGCTCAGCACACTTCTCATCTTCACTCCTGCTGGAGTGTCTGCAACTGATATGATCCATCCCTCACCTCCCTCACCTCCCTCACCTCCCCCACTCACACACGCTAACACACACATGCTAAAACACACATGTACACACGCACGCACCTTCCAACACACACACAACGCACATTCACACCTGTTTAATAAAAGTTATTTACAGTTTAACATTTGCTTTAGGTTCATACTCAGGGCATGTAGCTGCTAAATAGGCACTGTAAATCGCTGCAGTAAATAAACTATCTGTCCAACTATGTGGATGAGTATTCATGTCTCAATGAGGAAACAAACTGCATTCTACAGAGGAGAACTCTTCCACTGGAGGGGGGGAGAGAGGGGTGAGGGAGGTGGGGGGGAGGGAGGAGGGGGTGAGGGAGGAGGAGGTGAGGGAGGAGGGAAGGAGGAGGAGGTGAGGGAGGAGGGAGGGAGGGAGGGAGGAGGAGGTGAGGGAGGAGGAGGTGAGGGAGAGGATGAGGGAGGAGGAGGTGAGGGAGGAGGAGGTGAGGGAGGGGATGAGAGAGGAGGCGGTGAGCGAGGAGTTGAGGAAGGAGGAGATGACAGAGGTGTTGAAGAAGGAGGGGCACACACACTACACACACACTACACACACACACACTACACACACACACTACACACACACACACACTCCACACACCCATTGAACTCTCCATCCTAACCTCTTGGGGTGGATCTAATAACCTTCCTGTTAGACAGCTCCCATCCCCATGTACAGTCCAGTGAAGGGGTGTGTGTATGTGTGATGGTGTGTGTGTGCAGGGGTGTGTGTGTGTGTGTGCAGGGGTGTGTGTGTGTGTGTGTGTGCAGGGGTGCCTGAGTCCAGACAGAAGGAATCCAGACAGACAAGCCAGAGCGTTTAAAAAAAGGAGCAGCCTGGTTTGAGCCCCTCAGCCTGGGTTAACCGAGCAGGCTTGGACATCTATTTATACCAGGCTGGGAGGGGGCCCAGGGGCTGGGGGCTGGGGGGGCCGAGGGGCTGGGGTGAGGCGGGGGCTGGACAGGTCCTGTTACACATACTAGGGGGTGGCTGGGGTGCAGTGGGAGAGCAGGGAGATATGGTCAAAGCCAGACAAGCTGACCTCCTTATAACCTCTGGAGCTGACATGGAGCTTGCAAAGTGTGACTGTGTGTGTGTGTGTGTGTCTGCTTGTGTGGGTGTGTGTGTGTGTGTGTGTGTGTGTGTGTGACTGTGTGTGTGTGTGTGTCTGCTTGTGTGTGTGGGTGTGGGGGTGTGTGTGTGTGTGTGTGTGTCTGCTTGTGTGGGTGTGTGTGTGTGTGTGTGGGTGTGTGTGTGTGTGTACAGCCTGGAGCAGCAGAGCTGGTTGATCCAGAGCCCCGGGTCATCGTTACAAGAGAAAAATGACCTGGGCCACTGTACTGACAGCAGGGGGGTCAGAGGTCAGCCTCCCATATGGTTCTCATCACACATGTACACTCGACACTGTCCGCAGTGACTCCCTTACACTTCCTCCCACCCGCCTCACAGACCTGGAGGCGTGTGCGTCCTGGCGTTTGGGCAGGTTTCTGCGCTCTGATTGGCCGATACTATCGAGTGCGGGGTCATTAAACCGCTTCAACCCAGACAGGAAGGAGAAACATGAAGGTAGATACTGTCTCTGCTGCTTATCTGGTCATGGCAGCTCAGCCACTATATATAATCATGATGGCTTTACATTCTCTACTGGTCTGGGTTCGGGCTGCCCAACCTTCCTTCCTATTCCCTCCCTCCCTCCCTCCCTCCCTCCCTCCCTCCCTCCCTCTGCTGCATTGGCATTCTGTCAGCCTTTCTACCCAATGGGGGTGCTTGTCAACTCTAGCCATCACACCAGTGGGAAAGCTAGCTGTGATCACGGTGACACCAGTGGTTAACCTAAACCTGAGAGATACATGTTAGTTCCAGCTCAGACCCCTGTCCTTGGGATGAGGACGACCTTGTGTCAGTGAAGGGGGTCTGGGGTGTGATCGGCCGGTCAAAGGAACCCTGACACAAATAACAGCCTCATACCAATCCATGGGTTAGGGCATATCATACTGCATCTGCTGCTGGATATTTATAGAGGTGGGAACACACAGTAGCTAGCTACTTAGCCGTAGCGCTGAACCCTACACTTTGCTAAACTTGCAAACAGGGTCGATAGGTTCATGACCTTGAGGAGGGGGGCTAAGTAAGCTACTTGGCTGCTGTTGGTAACAGTTAGGGGGGCTACATATCTCTGGCTGGATGATAGCATTGGTGCAGCGAGTCTAAAGCCACGGTTAGCATATTAGCCTTCTTTTAGAATGGATAAAGCTAGCCTGTAGCTACAGTTAGCTCAGTTTTCTGTTCAGATTCATACAGCTATAGCCTCTAGCTACAGTTAACCATAGCTAATCAGCACATAGCTGCAGTTCATCGCTTGCCAAGATGGTGGTAAACATTCTGCGCATTGATAAAATGATGAAAGTGACATGTTTAACAGCGACTACACGGACTGTGTGTGTGTGTGTGTGTGTGTTTGTGTGCATGTGTGGCAGTGCCAGAGTGTGACAGACATGTGCCCATGTTGAGCGGCCATCTGCTCTGTATAACCATAAACAAACGCAGACCCACCAGAGACCCGAACCAGCCCTATCACTTCCAAACAGTCCGAGAAACCTGGTCTGCTCTGGGGACACATGCTGCAGATAGCAGTCCATCATGGCATGGTTACCGCAGTATGGATGCCACCCTGGGCTGTACCAGAGGATATGAGGTGGCTCGTAGTCGTGCCTGAGAAGGAGGGACTGTTTGAGTTCAAGGGGCATCGATCGAGCCCCCCTCAGTCTGCTCTGTGGAGGGAGGGATGGTAGGCTGGCGTCGCTGCAGACAGCAGCTCCTTCAGAGGAGGGGAGATTAAGAGCTGCTGAGCTGCACCATGTGTCCCCAGAAACACCTCCCCCTGCTGGGCCAGGGAGGGCGGGGCCGTGCTCAGAGCCTGCCCGTCACGGTCCTGCTAACAGGGGGGAGGGGGGGGGGGGGGAGGGGGGGTCCGAGGTACAGACACCTGAGCAGTCCCATGCGGTGCATCTGTGAGCAGAGGGGGCTGGGGATTAAGATGGGCCTGGGGAGGCTGCAGAATCAGGGTTAGAGGAGGAGGAGGAGGAGAGAAGGAGGAGAGGAGGAGGAGGAGGAGGAGAGGAGAGGAGGAGGAGGAGGAGGGGAGGCCTTAGAGTGATGCTATCGCAAAGCCTGCCCCAGGCTCATCTTCCCCTGGTGTTGTTCAGGCTGTCATCCAGGACTGGAGCTGGAGCTGGGGCTGGGTAGAGAAAAGACTGGGGTGGAACGAGAAGGGAAGGGGCCATGGGAAGGGGAGGAGCCATGGGAAGGGGAGTGGCCATGGGAAGGGGAGGAGCCATGGTAAGGGGAGGAGCCATGCAGCTGCAGATCCTGCCAGCACATTTAACACAAATGGAAAAGAACAGTTTGTTGCGTTCACCCAGGGTCAGCTCTTAAGAGATGAGGAGCTGGGCTGAAGGGGGGGGCAGCGGGGTGCAGGGGCTGGGGGCCAGGGCAGGGACGAGGACAGGGGCGAGGGGCGATGCTTATTTGTCTGTACCCGGTCGGCATCTATTTAAACCTCTTTTCTCAAGGAAGGCTGGGTTGTTCCCTGTAGAACTCTGGTTCCCTCCTCTCTGCTCCTCTTAGATCACTGGATCCGCTCTGGCTCTTCCTGCTACCTGACTACTTTGGCAGAGACACACAAAATGGCTGCAGGGAGCTGGAAGTCAGAGAGGAGGCCATTTTGTAACAGCTCCCGGTCAAGACTGTGAGATGCTGTGCCAGGGAACATTTACACAGCAGATGTTTGTGTTTCAGCGTGTGTGTGTGTGTGTGTGTATGTTGTGTGTGCATGTGTGTTTGTGTGAGCACACATGTGGTTATGGATTGTCTAGGGTTTGGCACAACATGAACTTACTGTCATTTCCTACACAGGTAATTAATATGATAACGTCTACAAACAAACTACAATTTAATAATATCAAAAGTTACATTTTCTATTTGATAATATATATTGTGAAAACCAAACATAAAGTTACAGATTATTAACTATTGCTACACAACAACATATACACAACAATAAAATATACATCATATAAATATACAACATGATATGATGTACTTACGGGATAATGTGTGGGTCTGGTTTGCTTGACTAGGGTCTGATTGGCCAACTGTTCTGTGCCCTTTGGAGGAGAGAGAGAAAGACAGAGAGAGGGAGAGGGAGAGAGGGAGAGAGAGGCAGAGAGACAGAGGGAGAGAGAGAGAGACAGAGAGCGAGAGAGAGAGAGAGAGAGGGAGAGAGAGAGAGAGAGACAGAGAGAGGGAGAGAGACAGAGAGAGGGAGAGAGAAAGAGGGAGAGAGAGAGAGAGAGAGAGAAGGAGGGAGAGAGAGAGAGAGAGAGAGAGAGAGAGAGAGAGAGAGAGAGGCATCATTAGCATCTCGTCACTAGTATCTCATCACTGGTATTTCATCACTAGAACCTGGGTTCTTCAAGCCACCCTGGCCTCCACCCTGGGTTCTCCCTGCCTCCCTGGCCTCCACCTTGGGTTCTCCCTGCCTCCCTGGCCTCCATGCCAAAACATGTATTGTTATTGTATTGTGTGTTGTATTAAAATGTCACATAATTTCTATTACCTGCCTAAACCTCATCACAAAGACTCGCCAGGTTCAGACCCTTACCACCCACCCACCCCCACCTCTCCTCCCTGCTGAGCCCCCCCAACCTCTCTCTCTCCTGGGCCACCTGCTCTACCCAGCGAGCCTCCACCCACTCGCTGCATATGAGGGCAGACTTGTTCTGTACAGCGCTGACTGTGCGTGGGTAAAGTAGTGAGTGAACTGGTGAAGAAGTGCTGACAGAGCTGAAGGAGGCTGCTTCACCTGGGGTTCTGAGGCAGCTGTGTGTCAGAGCTGAAGGAGGCTGCTTCACCTGGGGTTCTGAGGCAGCTGTGTGTCAGAGCTGAAGGAGGCTGCTTCACCTGGGGTTCTGAGGCAGCTGTGTGTCAGGGGACCTGGGTTCAAATCCCCCGTTTGGAGGGGGAAAGTGAGAGGAAACTGGGGGATTCCATGACACCTGTCACAAATGTGTGACTCTAACTGCACAGTTAAGACCTGCATGGAGAGGAGGACAGATCCAGCCTCATCATATCACAGGCTGTACAGTGTGGCTGTCATGAGAAGAGGCGGGCAGTGTGTGTGTGTGTGTGTGTGTGTGTGTGTGTGTGTGAGTGTATGTGTGTGTGTGTGTGTGTGTGAGTGTGTGTGTGTGTGTGTGTGTGTGTGTATGTGAGTGTGTGTGTGTGTGTGTGAGAGTGTGTGTGTGTGTGTGTGTGAGTGTATGTGAGTGTGTGTGTGTGTGTGTGTGTGAGAGTGTGTGTGAGTGTGTGTGTGTGTGTGTGTGTGTGTGTGTAGGTGAACGAGGGTAGCCTGACAGGGCAGTTAGTCATCATTATTAGATTGCAGGGCTGCAGAAGCAGCTTCTTGCTTCTTCTGGGCCGGACGACAGCTCCTATTATCATCCCTCCACCGCCACACTGCTAAAGGCGTTCGCCACCAACACACTAATTGCAGTGGATTTTGCAAAGGCAGGGTCCTTTATATATTTTGTTTCAACATGTTTTAACATTTGTAATTACAGCAGAGCACCTTGGAACAGGGCCAGAGTGTGGTTACAGGCTGTGGGTAACCTGATTCCTCCAACAACCAATCACAAGGCAGCTTGGACAGAGCGTGAGGTGAGCCCAGCCTCTGATTGGACGGTGCGGGGTGAGAGGGATGGAGGGCAGTGGACATGACAGGGAAACAGACGTCAGTCACCAAGCAGCAGTTTAATAATTTGGCATAAAAAAAGGGTAAGATTGAATTTCCGCGCCCCAAATGTAGAAGTGCAAATTAAACGTTTTGGTCAGATTTGTTTTAAAAAGCCAAGACTCGTTCAAGATGTTGACAGTTGAGGAAAAAGTAATGTAATTTGCTAATTCAATCCAGTGAAAGTGCAGTAAACTATCATAAAAAATAAGCTTCAAATTTATTTTCTTGATAAAAAAATGAGTAAAAAACCTCTGCATTAAGATCCAGTATTCTGATAAATCTAAGAAATCCTCAACATCGGACAAAAAACGTTATTGCATTTGCCCAAACAATGATTTTAGATGAAAGCGTTCCTATTTATGGCTATATTTTGTAAAGCTCTTTCGTGTAAGTCGCTTTGGATAAAAGTGTCTGCTAAATGAATAAATGTAAATGTATATTTATTATAAATCTATTTTATTCACATGGCTTCACAATGTCCAGGAGTGTCTTTGCTGCGCTTTAAATTTTCCATCAAGTAAAAGCAAGCTATAACTAGACCTTAAAAAAAGAATATATATATATATAATATATATATTTAGTTGGATAGAAACAGAGGAGTTATTTAAAACTGGAAACCCGAATGGAGAAAACAGAAGAGTTTCTGGAAGGGCAGCAAAACCTTTGAACGTTTTCTGCTCCTGCATTTTTTTGCAGCGTCTGCAGTTTCTCAATGACAGAATCTCAGAGGAAGGCAGGAGTTCACAGCGTCTGTAAGAGGAGCGGCACAGCGTCACATCAACCTGATCTGGAATACTGCTCATCTAGCAGGTACATAGAAGCAGGCATCCATCTAGACTACGATCACAGAGGCATCTTCAGACGTGACCTGGTGTCGACTGAAGGCTCTCTAGCAGGGTAAGGCTTAACGAGAGCACCTCTTCATTTAATTAGAACTGTTTTAATGTGCTCACCTCTCAGCTCAGCTACCAGGTGAACCTGTCCTTTAAGGGTCAGTGTGGAAACAGACAGGTTCTGTGTTGGGGACTTTAGAAGAGAGGAAAGCCTACATCCTCCCAACCCCACCCCCACCCCACCCCCCCACCCTGTCCACCCTCGGCCCAGCATCACGTCACTACGCTGGGATGCACATCTCTGCACAGTTGGTGTGGTTACATGGATGAATCACATGTGACGTCTCAGCTGGCATCCCGATAAACGCAGGGAGAATAAAACAGACCCCAATCGTCAGTGGTCAGCACAGTAATGAACTAATGGCTTCCATGTGTTAGGACAGGAGAGAGAAAAGGGAGGGGAGGACAGGAGGGGAGAGAAGAGGGGGGAGGACAGGAGGGGAGAGAAGAGGGGGGAGGACAGGAGGGGAGAGAAGAGGGGGGAGGACAGGAGGGGAGAGAAGAGGAGAGAGGACAGGAGGAGAGAGAAGAGGGGGGAGGACAGGAGACAGGAGGAGAGAGAACAGGAGGGGAGAGAAGAGGGGAGAGGACAGGAGGGGAGAGAAGAGGAGAGAGGACAGGAGGGGAGAGAAGAGGGGAGAGGAGGAGAAGGGAGAGAAGAGGGGTGAGGACAGGAGGGGAGAGAAGAGGGGGAGGACAGGAGGGGAGAGAAGAGGGGTGAGGACAGGAGGACAGGAGGAGAGAGAAGAGGGGAGAGGACAGGAGGAGAGAGAAGAAGGGAGAGGACAGGAGGAGAGAGAAGAAGGGAGAGGACAGGAGGGGAGAGAAGAGGGGAGAGGAGAAGAAGGGAGAGAAGAGCAAGACAGGGGAGAGAAGAATGGAGAGGAGAGACAAGAAAACAGAAGATGAGATGAGAGGAGAGAGAAAAGAGGGGAGGAGAGAATACAGGAGAGAAGAGGGAAGAGGAGAGAAGAAGAGAGGAGGACAAGAGAGGAGAGAGGAAGGAAGAGAGGAGAGGAAGAGAGGACAGAGAAATATAAAGAGGAGAGGAGGGAGAAAAAAAGAAGAGAGAGGAGAGATGAGAAGAAGGTTGAAACCTCCAGTGTCCTTAGCGCTCTACTTTAATCTGGCCTACTTCTCCAGCAGACATAATCCTGTCTGTGCTCGGTGCTGCCTGTAGTGGCCACTGTTGGTTACTGTTGGTTACTATCTGGCTTGTCTAGCTCAGGCTTATGGCTCAGACCAAACCGTGCTGGAGAATACACCAGCCCAAACACAACAGCCATTCTTATCATTTGTAATTTGCACTTTTGCTAAACCACAGAAACACTAATGTGCTACTGATACTCATGAATTAGTTATATCATTACCATAATGCTATCATGTTGGGTGGGAATGTATACAATATCTCAATGAGATATTCATCTATAATGTTGAATGCTGGAGAGAAAGTATCTTTCTGTTTGGATTGAAAGGAGTGGTGACTTGATGGTTGGTTGTGGTTTGAATTCATTCAGGGTTGTTCTTCATCTCCATAACCTAGATCTATGGGTAACTGCTAACTCATCCTAACCTAACATACTAACATCATATTTCAGAAGCTGAACTCTCCTTCTGAATATACATCTTTTCAATACAGGCAAAAACCTCTTATCAAAAATAAGGCAATGAAGCTGTACAGTAAACTGCAGTTTAAAATGCAAATAAATGTGCCTCATCTCTAAGAAATCCAACAGCGATATGATTTTAAAAGCTGGTAAACCAGAGAGAAGCAACAAAATACAAAATCTCTGGCTGACAAAAAAACTACAATTCTAGCCAAAAATAAATAAACAACAAAAAAAATCTATTTAGGTTTCCCCCCCCAGAAAGAAGAAAAATAAACAGGAATCGTTTTTGTAAAGACATATCTGATCCAGCATCTATCATACTCATTAACACGTTATCAATGAGCAAATAAAGCATCCCCTGATCAACAAAAGGAATTGATCACCTTAATGAACAAACTAGCCTCGTGCTCTGCTTTGCAGCGAACAGTCAGTCCTTTACATGGAGACCCAAATCCTGGGCTTCTAGAACCAAGAGGCGTCATGGTAACATGGAATGAGGCTGTGGTGAAGGTTCTGGCCTGTAACCATGACTCACATCTGTGTGTTAGATTAAGGAATGGGACAAAAGACTTGGCTTGAATCTGCAATATCACTGAAGCCTTAAATTAAAATGAATCGAGAGAAGAAGAAAAAATAAGATTTATCCGTTTGACAAATTCTGTGGCTGTGTGTTGTTGCCTCATGATACTGAAGCTCGGGGTATTTTTAACAGATTATGTGCGACAATACAAATGTTTGAAGACGTTATCAAATTAATATAAAAGTTTAAATTAAATATTTGACTTTTACAATTAATAGTGTCTGTGTGGTGAAATTAACTTGCTAGAATACACCTTTCAATGGTAATGTAATGATCTGCACAGAGTTAAGGATGGAAAAGTAAATGTTAACAATATCCGTTTTCTTTTTTTTTCTTTTTTTTTTTTACAAAAAGTACAGAGCAAAATTTTCCTATTTTGTTGTCGAAATAAACGTGATCTGTACAATATTTCTGTAAGTATTACACTGTAAAAGAACAATAATAATTGAAATGTATTTTCAACTCTCTGGCAACATCTCACACACTAAGGATGCTTCTACAACAAAGTTTCAATAAAGCAGAGGAATGTGGCATCTTTAATAACACTAAGCCCTATTTCAAATAGGTAGATATTTATTTAAATTCATTGATGAAACCTTGAAGATTTTAGTGTTTGCACAAGTTCTCCTGCTAATTCCAATATGCTGTAGGATTATGTAGCATAGTCGTGTTTCTTCTAGAATGTATCAAGTGGTTTGTATTATATTTATAATGAAAGGAAAACATGCAACACTTTCTGTCTCACTCACAATGGTTTGAGCTGTAATTATCACAATTGCTCATTTTATCCAACCATCTCTCAAACACACACACACACCCACACACATACATACACACACCCACACACACACCCACACACACACACACACACTATATACTGTAGAAGAATACTATACAGTACTGCCAATGGTCTGCTGTATTTTCATTGATCATTTTAAATATTAAATGATCTATTCACATTACAATGCCTGTTTGCAAGTAACAAATTTGAGTACAAGGTGTATTTGGTTTTGATTATAGAACACACTGAATATACAACGTTCATCCTTAAAAACTGAACACAGGAATTAATGAACTGAGTCGTTCATTTTGTAATAGAACGTGTTGATAATCTGTTTATTTTCTATAATGAGTATATTCCTGTGTGTTTTGGTAGTGTCTATGAGCAGCGATGGCCATGGCTCTGTCTGGCTCTGAACTCAGGCTCAGTGACTCAGTGATCAGTCTTTTACAGAGAGCAGCCCAGTGTAGAGCTGGACAGACCAGAGAGGAGCGACATGT
The DNA here is from genome assembly GCA_030340665.1 of Neosalanx taihuensis. NCBI lineage: Eukaryota > Metazoa > Chordata > Actinopteri > Osmeriformes > Salangidae > Neosalanx > Neosalanx taihuensis. The sequence continues at coordinate 1,657,409 of CM059290.1, forward strand.
TCCAAATCCACACATCGCCACGCTTTTCTGTCCAGGAGAATCAACTACGGCCTTCACCTACTGGGAAAATATGAAATTATTTAACTGAATTGTTTAACAATACGTAAGGACTGTTAGGTGTATCAGGAAAATTAAATACTTTTCATTATGTTTTATTTTGTATTTCAAATTATGTGAATTCTACTTTTGTCTTTAAATTCATTATTCTCCATTATTCTGAACACCTGAAAACATCTTTCCAGCTACACTAACTACCTTCGTAAAAGGCAACATGAACCACAACTACAAATCCACCATTCAGGTTCAAGTTCAAGTCGATGTTCTGGTTCAAGGTCAGGGGCAAAACCTTTCTTTTCCATTTTTTCTTGGTAAATTCTGCAATTAAGAAAATTCCAGTTTTGAACCCAGACTACGCTGTCACTCTGGAATGAAAATACATATTTTCTGGGTATATCTGTGTACTGTAGTGCGTACATATATTAATATTTTTTTTTGGCCAAATCTCCAGAATTGCCAGGATAGTCATTTTTAGAGCATGTAGTTAACCAACCTGGGTTCTGGTTTGACTGCAACTTGTGTGTGAACCACAGCTTGCTCTGGCCTGCAGTGTGTGTGTGTGTGTGTGTGTGTGTGTGTGTGTGTGTGTGTGTGTGTGTCATTTCTCTCTGCACCTACTGCACACTATTCAAAACGCTGCTTCCATGCCCAGTATTATTGAGGCGTCCCTGTCTCTATGACTGAGCCAGGATTGAGTTACAGAGAGATAAAATACTGCCCATGTTCAAGATCCAACCATCTGCCCTTCCACATGAACTGTTGCCCTGGAGCCGTGCCACCCCACCACCCTGCAGGGGGAGAGTAGAGGCAGAGGAACACGTCCTCTTGGAGGTGAACAGACAGACTGGGGGACTACGATTGGTAAAACTAGTACTGGTAGTACTGATAAAACGTAGTACAGAATCCTTAAGTAGTGCAGAACACTAATGTAGTACAGAACACTAATGTAGTACAGAAGACTAATGTAGTACAGAAGACTAATGTAGTACAGAATCCTTAAGTAGTACAGAACACTAATGTAGTACAGAACACTAATGTAGTACAGAAGACTAATGTAGTACAGAAGACTAATGTAGTACAGAATCCTTAAGTAGTACAGAACACTAATGTAGTACAGAAGACTAATGTAGTACAGAATCCTTAAGTAGTACAGAACACTAATGTAGTACAGATCACTAAAGTAGTACAGATCACTAAAGTAGTACAGATCACTAATGTAGTACAGATCACTAAAGTAGTACAGATCACTAATGTAGTACAGATCACTAACGTAGTACAGATCACTAAAGTAGTGCAGAACACTAAAGTAATGCAGAACACTAAAGTAGTACAGCACACTAAAGTAGTACAGAACAATTAAGTCTGGTTGTACGGTAACGAACATTTTGTACAATTTCTAAACATTTTCTATTTAGTTTTAAAATGAACTTGTGAGTTGATACTGCTGATGAACCCTAAACCACACAGTGCTAAATGTAGACAGCACAAACCACTGGGTTTGATTAGTCAGTTAACAGAGAAAAGACAAAAAAGTAGGATAAATATCCCCGATTGATCGTTTTGACGGCAAACATATTTCAATATTTTTAGGTGTAACGTTATTTCATGAGTATTTTGTTTTTTTACCTCTTATCGAAAAATAAGATTTCACGTGACATTTTTGACATGGAGCGATTTGTTCTGATATTTGGCAGCTGAAATATTCAGCAAAAACTACATGTGAAAGTGAAGATATTATCCTAACTTGGATAATTCTAGTTATAGTTTTGACCTTGGTACACATATTTTGTTATGTGCAGTATTGTGTTTGTTCATTATCATTATGATAATGTTTGTGCTCTGCTCATATAAATAATTACAACGTATTTACAAAGTGAACTGTAATCGCAATCATTATTTATCTTGAGAATTTAAATAAACAGCAAGCATATTAGCATAGGAATTAGACTAGATTGAATGTTGCTCAAACTAACCCGTGATTTAAAAAAAAATCTGACAGAAAAATGCATGTTAAACGACTTGAAATAAAAACTAAATATTATATATCAATATCAAATCTCAATTCATGTTAAAGTCTAAAGATAAAGATTCGAGAAGACCAACAGCCACTTCAGTTCAGACTCTATCACTCATGAAACACCTCCATAACTGTGGCCTTCCACTTATATAAGGATCACCACAAAATCACATTATCAAGGCAGAGATCACCGTTATTGACGCTATTTAAAAAAAATACATATTTGTTTTAGACTAAATTACCTCACGGACTGTGGCAAGTTATATCGAAATACTCCTACGGCCAAGAAATAAAAGTCCCATGATTTTTTTGTCAGTACAATTTGATCAAATCCGCCCTCAAATAGTTTCCCTCTGGAAACACGACGGTATGTCAGGGTTTTTCTGTCCCGTGCAAATTCAGATCCATGAACGTTCACATCAACATCAGCGCTCAGCACAAGTAAACACAGAACATAGAATACAAATTATTTGCGCAGTGAGATTCACAAACATTAAACATACTCACATAACAAGCGAAACACACACACACCGAACACACTACACATTAAAACTAATATTACTTACATATTTCCCAGCCGAGGCGGAAAGTGTCAGACTGTGGAGGTTAAATTCAGATCATCCACTGTGTCTCCTTCCATGTCTGCCCCCTCCCTCCTACCTCCCTCCTACCTCCCTCCTACCTCCCTCCTACCTCCCTCCTACCTCCCTCCATCCTCCCTTACTCCCTCCTCCCCCCTGCAGGATCCAAACGTCTCCTGAAGAGAGAATAGAAAGCAAAGAAGTCCTCTCTGCTGGCTGTGTACTGCTGGCAGGGCCTACTACTGGACCAGGCACACCCCTGGCCCCGGCCCCAGCCTCGGTCTTAGCCCCAGCCCTGGCCTCAGCCTCGGTCTCAGCCCCAGCCCTGGCCCCAGCCCCGGCCTCAGCTTCACGCTGCATGCTCTCCTGACACTGTCTGGGCCTGAGTCTGGCGGGGACTGCAACAATAGGAGGCCATGAGACAGAGTGGAAGTCTCCAGCTAAGCCTGTCTACTAGTTTACAAGTCTTTGAATGAGGAATGTTAGCAAACAGACAAACAGCATGTCTGATGCATGCAAATAACACAAGCAGTCCAGTCACAGCCTTGGCTAGGCACATGAATTATTCAGCAGTCTGAAAACAGACCCCTCCCCCCTCTATACACACACACACACACACACACACACTCATACACACCATCCCTCCCTGGTCTGTCCAACTTGAATGCCTTCACTAGACTTAAGTGAGTGTAAAGTATAAAAACCATGACTGCACGACCCAGGCTCTGAAAACCAGTTCTAACACTGAGAACACCAACATGCATCCACGTCTCAAAACGGCTGTCGAAGCACAAGAAATGCACGACCACTCCTGTCTCTTCACTACTACATTTATATACAGATATAAATATATATAGAGAGAAAGAGAGAGAGAAAAGAAATGCTGCATTTTTTTCCTCATTGCCTTTTTATGTCTTTTGTTTGAATTTGGCACCTGTCCCAGAAACAGCTCCAGCACAGCACTAGCTCCCGACAGGAGAGAGACGAGGAGAGAGCGAGTGTGTGTGAGAGAGAGTGAGAGAGAGAGAGTAAGAGCGAAAAAGGGAGGGAAAGAGAGGCAGAGACAGAGAGGGAGGAAGGAGGAGGTGAGGTACTTCCAGGCGAGTTGCTGGCACCCAGCGAGGGCTGTCTTTTACACGCAGATGTGCAACACGCTCCAAGACAGGACCCCTTCTCCTGCTCGTCACCCACGTCGCCAGGACGATCGACGCAAGGCCGTCCAAACGGTTGCCCGACAGGAATGGCGCCCCGCAGCTCCAGCAGAAAGGAGGCCCGACTCGTGGACGGAGCGCAGAGCGGGAAACACGTCGCTCCGAAATACGCAGAAATCAAATAAACACAGCTGAGAAATCACCAAGGGAAGAAAACAAACTGAACAAACCTGAGGTGGAAATTCTTTTTTCCGATATTTAAACCAGAATCAAACTATTCGCGGCCCCCAAAAAATCCAGAGCGTATCGAAATCATCATGCGGGAAAGAAGAAAAAAGGGCCTCAAAAAAAGCAACTTGTTGCCAGGTTTTGCAGTGCTGCTGTGCAGCTAGCTGCAGGCAGAGGGTTAAAATCCAGCTAGTAGTAGAAAAAAAAGCGTGTGTCTATGGAAGGACAGCCTGTGGGGGGGGCTGAATGGAGAAATAGCAGCAGACTTTTTTTCCCTTTTTCTTTTTTTTCTTTCCCCCGCAGAGCCCAAGTCTCCCCCTTGCGTGCAGCCGGAGCTGAAAGTATGGAGTGAGCAGAGCGGAGAGAGAGAGAGAGGAGAGAGGAGGACGGGAAAAGAGAGCAGGCGCAGACTGGAGAAGAGAAACTGCTCGCTGATGATGAAATAGGAGGTGTGGCAGACCGCACAAACGAGACACTTTTTCATCACACGTCCAACACAGCAAGGAAGTGTACTTGCACTTGAGAGAGGGTGAGGGAGGGGGAGAGAGAGAGAGAGAGGGGAGGAGTGGGAGGGCAGAAAGCAGCGAGGGAGGAAGGGAGGGAGGGAGAGAGGGAGGAGGAATGACTGAAACCCAGTCCTCCTGCTCTGCGCATGCGCACAGCTCACTCACGCTATTCTAGCACACACTGTCTCTCGCCTGCCAACTACAGAAAAACGAGAGGAAAAGAGAACATATAAACAGTCAGAGCGGACTCTCCCCCCTCTCCCCCCCCCCCCCCCCCCCCACGCTGCTGAAGGACCCTTGAAATAAGCAACACCACAGAGAGCTGGTTAAATTATTAACCTTATCTCCTGTAGCAGGGTTGTGGTTGTGCTGGCTGTAATCTGGATGATTGGGACCACATTCTGGAGTGTCCAGGGACGCCGGGCAGCGTTAGGACTCAGCGTTGCCCTGGAGGACGGGGAACAGGCAGCCAGCGAAACACGCTGGAGACAGATTAGAGCGTTTGGAGTTATTCTGAGGCGGGCTGCTCTTCCTCTCTCTCTCCCTCACTCCTGTCAGTCACTCCTCCCCATCCCAGCGTTACACAAACCGTCCAGCTATTTTGGCACGGCGCTATTTTGGCGGTCGTTTTTTGGGGTGAGACTTTGCCCCTTTACTAGAAGACAAGCAGCTGCTTTAAGTTCAGCATGATGTGGTTTGAAATCACAGAAACTACTGACCTGTTGTAGGATTTGGACGACGTTATGGTTACATGGTTAAAACAATAGTTCTCACTGTAGTAAATAAACACTGCAGAGGTTCGTAAGGAGGAACAGATTGGAGTTTGGCACCCCCCCCCCCCCCCCCAGCTCCCCTCACCTCCTGTGTCTTCTGAGATCCTGCACACAGACCTGCTCCACCCTTTCACCAAATCCAGATTTGCGTGTGCACGACTCGCACATGCGTGCACAGATTACACACACACGGAATTTGCATGCGTGTGCACACATGTAACGCATGCGCACACATAACACACACCTACAAATCTACACACACAAAGAAACAACATTGCAGAACATCCCTACGAAGTTTTCAAGATTCTTCATTATCTTATTGTCAGTCTCTCTCTCCCCCCCGCCCAACCCCCTCTCCCTCCCCCCTCCCTCTTCCACTGTCCCGCCATTCTCTGCTCTCGGGGCTGCATTCGGGCTTTTTCCATTTGTGGCAGATTACTGTAACACTATTGTCAAAACTTCCTGCCTATTTTGGCTCAGGTTCCCAAAGTACAGCGAAGCATAGACTCACTGCTGTAACTTTTCCCTCTCTCTCTCCCTCTCTCTCTCTCTCTGTCTCTCTCTCTCTCTCTCTCCTAGTTTCAGAAGCAGCAGAAGGAAAGAGAAACCAGTCGATCTTCTCTCCTGGACTTAACTCTGATACATTAGTTTTCTAAAATCTCCAGATGAGAAGAGAGAGAGGGAGCATGACGGGACAGCATGCCGGAAAGGTGCGGAAAAACTTTCTTGTTTTTTTTTTTCTCTCCATATTTTCTTGGATTTTAGTAAGCGCTGTGTGTAACTTTGTGGTGGTTAGTGAGAGACATTGTGCTGTTGGAGGGCTGCTGGTTCAGCCCAGCCCAATATGGCTGCTGCTAGCTGGTGGGGAGCTCAGTGTGAGGGTGTATTCATGGCATCACCCTCTCCTCCCAGACTCTCCCTCTCTCTCCTCCCAGACTCTCCCTCTCTCTCCTCCCTCTCTCTCCTCCCAGACTCTCCCTCTCTCTCCTCCCAGACTCTCCCTCTCTCTCCTCCCTCTCTCTCCTCCCAGAGTCTCCCTCTCTCTCCTCCCAGACTCTCCCTCTCTCTCCTCCCAGACTCTCCCTCTCTCCTCCCTCTCTCTCCTCCAGACTCTCCCTCTCTCTCCTCCCAGACTCTCCCTCTCTCCTCCCTCTCTCTCCTCCCAGACTCTCCCTCTCTCCTCCCTCTCTCTCCTCCCAGACTCTCCCTCTCTCCTCCCAGACTCTCCCTCTCTCCTCCCTCTCTCTCCTCCCAGACTCTCCCTCTCTCTCCTCCCTCTCTCTCCTCCCAGACTCTCCCTCTCTCTCCTCCCAGACTCTCCCTCTCTCTCCTCCCAGACTCTCCCTCTCTCCTCCCTCTCTCTCCTCCCAGACTCTCCCTCTCTCCTCCCTCTCTCTCCTCCCAGACTCTCCCTCTCTCCTCCCTCTCTCTCCTCCCAGACTCTCCCTCTCTCCTCCCAGACTCTCCCTCTCTCTCCTCCCAGACTCTCCCTCTCTCCTCCCAGACTCTCCCTCTCTCTCCTCCCTCTCTCTCCTCCCAGACTCTCCCTCTCTCCTCCCAGTCTCTCCCTCTCTCTCCTCCCTCTCTCTCCTCCCAGACTCTCCCTCCCTCTCTCTCCTCCCAGAGTCTCCCTCTCTCCTCCCAGACTCTCCCTCTCTCTCCTCCCCCTCTCTCCTCCCAGACTCTCCCTCTCTCTCCTCCCTCTCTCTCCTCCCAGACTCTCCCTCTCTCTCCTCCCTCTCTCTCCTCCCAGAGTCTCCCTCTCTCTCCCACCAGCTCCTCTCCTGTAAGGGACGCCGTCCTCAACACTCGACAGGTTTAAATAAAACACAGGTGGCTTAAACACAATAGATCTGGCAGTGACCCTGGAAAAATCCACCGATTCTTTTGTGAGCATGTACAACGGTTTTTAAGGAACAAAGGTGTTTCTAAAGCGAATAAGTAATGATTGTTTTATTTTTTTTTCTTCTATATTTTGGTTTTCTAAACGAGCCACACTGGGCCGGTGCATCGAGGCTGGCAGGAGCTTCTGTCCTGGGCTGAGGCTGGAGGACGTCATGTCGCTCCACACTTTTAACCAATAGACCAAAGTCTATGCAGAGCTTTCCAAACACTGTAGAAGAGATACACACACAGGATATACACACACAGGATATACACACACAGTATTCACACACACACACGCACCATACATACACACACAAAATACACACACATAGTATATACACACACAGTATAGACACATACAGTATATATTTTTTCTTCTTTTTTTTTACAACCACGAACAATCATTCAGTTAGGGGAAGCAGAAATACAACCAAGCCTTAGTTTGTTTTATGTCATTTATCTTATTGTGCTTGTTGCACTTTGCATTACAGGTTCACTTGAGGATATGGTTTTGGTTTTGGGAGTTCTGCCAACTGCCACCCTGTCAGCTTCTAGGTTGCTCTGCTTCTATTTGCCTGTGATAAATCACATGAACTCTGACATGTTACAACTGTCAATTTGTAGAGTCCTTTATTGAAACCGGCTGTGGTCAGTGATTTGCATTCATTCCTTTTTGATTGAATCAATGCAACCTTTTTCAATCTGCTTATTTCTCTCAGGTGAGATTTTCCTCTGTGTTGAATTTGATACTGATTGTTTAAAATAAAATAAATGTTTGGTTTTTTTTTATTAAGTAATTTAAATAGAGTGTTATTAAATGTAAATATAACCAGTGTTGGACAAAAAGACATCACACAATCCTCCTGTTGTGTAATAAACCCATGTCGGCTTCATCAGACGAGGTGAACGGAGAGTTAGAGCAGCGATTCAGTCGTTCATCTCAATCAATGAAAATGAGGAACAAAATGGCGGATACAGCCATGTCAGACCACGTGCAGACATTAAGACTTTTCACCGTCTTTATACAGTCTGAATTTATATTTTTCACAAATAAATACACATGTTCTGATTTTTTTTATACCAAAATCCTCGTTGATAATTGTACTGATTCTTGGCTACATATTTCGTAGCTTTCGTTTAGTTTAACCCTTTAGTGACTGGGTATTATATACACTGTTAGACTATCACGGCTTAAAAATCTTAAAAAGGTGGTGTTTCAGTATATGAGTAGATTATGTTTTAAATACTGATCATCAGGGTGAATCATTGGTGTCTTTTATTTATTTTGTTTAGTGTTGTCCTACGCTACAGTAGACAGAATATCACACCTGTCTTTCCCTTCAAAAATTGGTTGATCCATAATCAACAAACATTTTGAAATATATATTTTTTTTTTTGATTTACGAAACCTTAGCTGTGGAATCATTTAAGTTTTCAATTAGTTCAAAATAAAATAAAAGGTTAATTGTGTTGAATGTAAAGGTATTCCTTACTTTTTTTAAACTTTAATCTCTTAAAAAAAAAAACATAAGCGAATTCTAGAACAATACGGAGAAGTTTATCATCATATTGACACGGACTGCAAACACCATCTTAACTGTCACATTCCCTGAAACCCTTTTCTCTTCCATATAATGTGGAACACACAGAGAGAGAGTTGCATAATTAGGACGTTTCTCCACAGTATTCAGGGTCTCCCTGAAAAACACTGCCTGACCAACACAATGTGTCTGAAACCAGCAGCAGAGACAATCTGCACTCACCTGGTTGTCTGTTCCTAGAGAACCAGTCTGTTCATGGTCAACACCCACAGGGCAGCCAACCACCCAGGCACAGCCTTGGAACCCTGAAACAAGCCGTATTCTAATGACGGCAGAATTCCAGGGGATTCATGAAACTACACCACAGTAACAACCTTGGTCAGATATTTTAAAGAATGTTTTTTGTGGGGGGGGGGGGGGGGGGGGGGGGGTAGAGCCTCCAGGGACTTGGCCTCTTGAGGCTTGTGTCTCTGGGGTTGTGTCTCTGGGGGTGGTCTACCCTAAGCACTGCACATGTCTAAATAACCTCTCTATTACACCCGGGACCTTGTAGGGCACTCCCCATCGAGGGGGAACAAAGGGCTTGACCCCGGGGTCAAAAGAGTTACACGGAGGGTCGGGCTGGTCCACTGAAGATCCCACTGCTGTTTGCTTTGAGAAGGTAAAGATTACTAACACTTAAACTAATGCAGATTAGGAGAGGCTCTCTAGAGGACCCAGGATCACAAGGCAGTACATCACTGCTTATTAACACCCGCTGAACTCTGACCCCTGCCTGTCACCTCAGGCAGCCAACAGGGACCGACACTTTTACTCTCCCGGGCACGCACACACTTAGACACACGCACACACTTATACATACGCACACACTTAAACACACACACACACACTTAGACACACGCACACACACTTTGACACACGCACACACTTAGACACACACACACACTTATACATACGCACACACTTAAACACACACACACACACACTTAGACACACTCACACACTTAGACACACAGGACACTCATATATTTAGATACACACACTCCCAAAGGACACACACAAGACACACAAACATACAGGACAAAAACACACACACTCAAAGGATACACACATAACACATCCACACACACAATCACAAACTAAGACATGGACACACATAAAGGACACAAACAAGACGCACATGGACACACATAAAGGACACACACACACACACTTATAGACACACACACACTCATAGACACACACACACTCATAGACACACTCACATGATACAGACACACAATCACAAACACACACTAGAAGGACACACCCACCCTCATAGACACACCCTCAGGATATAGCAAACACACACACACACACACTCACACACACACTCCAGAGAAGGTGCAACACATGGTTTCAACACCTCTGAACAATTTAGGAATTCTTACCTAAATAAACTTGATTGAAAAAACATGTAATTGTCCTTGTAAATGTCATTTTTATATTTGAATTCCACACTAAAACTACATTTGACCAAGATTAAGAATAAATCGTCCTTAACTTTTTTTAATGTGCGTTATGCAATGTGTGTAGAAGTAAATCAAATATGCTTTAATTACATTTGCTATAATAATGTAATTGTGTGTTTATTCAGATCATTAAAATATGAATCAGTAGCAACAACGTTCCTCCAGAGTTACATCTTCCAAACTGCCATGAGGAGAGAAAGTTCTGCTTACAAAATGGTGGATGCACTCGTGTTGTGTCCTCTGGACTCAACGCCAAACCAAGTCTTCAAACAATTTTAATGTTTTAACTTCATTTTTCACCTTTTTCTTTGTCTTCAGCCCTTGAGCATCACACATTAAGGTTAGTAAAATAAGATATTATTCTATGTGTGTGTAAGTGTGTGTGTGTGGAGGATACACACACACCGACAAATTTATAAATTAACAAACAATTAACAACAACATAATTTATAACATATTTTAATTTAGCAACGTTAAGGCTGATCAAAGTTGTTTTTACAGTTTGATTTCATGAGGTTTTGGGTGCCAAGTTTCTCCTCAAACTCAAGAACAAACTGTTCTGTCATGAAATGTGACTCATTTTGTTATAATTTCAGATTTACAATTTAGAAATAAACAACTTTTTAAAAAGCTTATAATACTCTATGCATTTTTTCCTACATTAAAATCAAGTCAGAAATACAATCTTTCTGCGCTGGTAAAGTCCAGAGATGTTTGACTCTAAGAAGAATGATGTGTGAATAGGTTGTGAAAATGTTGAATATGCAATGTCATGTTTATTCGTACTAAATAACTTCTTAAATAAAATGTTAAACCAAGTATTGAATTAAAATTAAGTGGATCAACCTGGACCTTTTCTTTGTAGTTTAAAAGGATACAGATATCTAAAATGCATTGATTGATGCAGATTGTTTTATTTTATTTTTTAAATAAATCATGACTATTTCTTGGATTCCATGTCTCAAATCCACATCTATATTATTAAAAACACCAAAATAAGAACATCTATATTATAAAAAACACAGAAAAATGTGTATAATGATTCATATTATGCTCCAATACTGGCTGTTCATTACGACCACTAAACCTTTTTCCTTAGAATTAACTGAAAATGAGTTAGGAGAGTTAGGGAACCATGGTGACTAGATGAGTTAGGGAACCATAGTGAATATGTGTCAACTAATAAATAACTAACAAGTTATATGAAGGTATTTACTGTAGGTGAGACAGCAGAGATAAAAATGGAAAAAAACTCAAGTTATTACAAATGATAACATATTTATATTGTCTTGGTATTACACAAATTAGAAATGATGGAAATTGACAAAGTTAATATGAAGTTATAAATTGGCAGTTCTAAATTGGGAACTTTTATATGATTAACAGATATTTGGCATTTGCCCTGAAGTATTTTGCCTCAAATCAACAACGTTTGCGTTTATGAGAGGCTACCTTGAAAACCAAAGTTTATTAGGAATTACTTGAATAAAACATAAATATAAAAATTATAAGGAAACATTACACCATAACATCGACTGAATAGTTATTTTCATTCGATCACTTTTTTTTCTAAGTCTAGGCTGCTTGTCACGTCAAAGAAATGTCGGTTTTTTATGTTTTGCAGTTCTGTAAAAATTGCTTTTTTTTTTACAATTTCTTGCTATTTTACTTCACACTGTACACAGGAAACTAGAATTTTTTTTAGGATGAATGGTTTGTCACAGTATAGAAGTCAATTGGCATTTGGAATATCACACAATTATCAATGAAGTAAATTATAACTAAATAAATACATTTCCTAAGTGGTTTTCAGGATATTTGTAACATAAAAAAGAGTCTACACCTTTTTCATAGTTTCAAATGAACATTGATATGACAGTTTAAGAATACTTTTAACGTTTGTGTCGCAACAAATATGATTATTAACCATTTTTTCCCCAAAATGTACCATTTTGTTACTGAACTTACTCTTTAGGTTGATTTTCAAAATATAATAAGACATCTAGTTTGTTGATAAAAGGTGAACCTACCCTGATTCGGCCCACAGTGGAGAGACGAGGCAGAGAGACAGGAAGAGACCGTCTGTCCTGGGAACACAACAATATAAACTCTGTCTGATACTCGATAATAGACCAGCACTTTCTGCCAATATTACAACAGTTAACCCATCAAGACCTGCACAGATCGTCTGGGGAATCAATCCCATTTAGAACAGGAGGGTAACATTTAGGGTCGTATATGATCTGAAATCCGCTTTGGTAAAAATGTAAGAGGCCACTGCAAATTTTAACCCTTCTGTTAATCTCTCAAGTGTGTCCTCAAATCTTTTTTTAAAAGGAACAAAAATGGTGCAGTGGTGTCTTCAATTTCCCCCCAGAGCTCAATCTGATTTGAAATCTTAATATTAGATTAATCACAGCTTCATGCCGGAACAAATTACTCCTGAACAATAGACAATCAATGTCAAAGCAAAACGATGATTCTCAAGCATTTACAGAGATGAAAAATACACAGAAAAGCGACGTGTCTTTTGACATTATCTAAAAGATTGAGTGACAAAGGTTAGAGGAAAATCTCCCTCTTTTTCTGCTGTTTGATCCAACCAGCCTTTGCCAAGGTCTAAAATACCTCCGCTCCCCCCTGCTGTGGTTCCCTGAGCGCTGGTCAGTGTCGTCTGGCTCTCTGTGTTGCTGGGTCAGAGGGCCGGATCCAGATCCCGAGAGGCAGTGCAGAGGCCCGTTCAGGCCCCCGAGCTGAGCCACGTGGCTGGGCCACGGTCAGCGTGGAGTGGGCCGCAAGTCCTCAGATGAACCAGACACACCCGAAGTGCTCACAAACACACTTAGACACACCCTCGACTTGTTCACGCCCTTCAGCTCACAGCCTCAAACACAGCCTCTGACACAGCCTCTCCCTACATACTGAACCCTCCACCAGGCAGCCTCAAACACAGTCTCTGACACAGCCTCTCCCTAAATACTGAACCCTCCAGCAGGCAGCCTCAAACACAGCCTCTGACACAGCCTCTCCCTAAATACTGAACCCTCCAGCAGGCAGCCTCAAACACAGCCTCTGACACAGCCTCTCCCTAAATACTGAACCCTCCACCAGGCAGCCTCAAACACAGTCTCTGACACAGCCTCTCCCTAAATACTGAACCCTCCAGCAGGCAGCCTCAAACACAGCCTCTGACACAGCCTCTCCCTAAATACTGAACCCTCCAGCAGGCAGCCTCAAACACAGCCTCATTCTTTTCAAAAGATTGAACACAGTCCAGTAGAGGCAGCAGATGGAGGACTGTGGTAACATGTGAGGCTACATTACTAACAGGTCGAATTCAGGAGCCAAGTTTACGTTAACAGAATTCCTGCTCACTGCCCTCAGCCTTCATTTGACATTTTAACATTTAGTCATTCATCAGACTCTCTTATCCAGAGCAACATACAGTAAGTACAGGGACATTCCCCCCTGAGGCAAGTAGGGTGAAGTGCCTTGACCAAGGACACAATGTCACGTTGGCACGGCTGGGAATCAAACCTGCAACCCTCTGATTCCCAGCCCATATCCCTAACCGCTCATCCATCTGACTGAGCACCAACAGACCTCAGCACCAGCCAGTGACGGGAGCTGCCACAGCGATGCTTCGATGGAAGGAGACAGAAGGTACAGCAGCAGTGGGCGTTCGAGCTCCAGGTCACAGCAGAGGCTGTGTGTTAGAGAGGGAGCTGCTGCATTAGACTGTCTCTGAGGTCTGAGACACATTGACGCTTTATAATAGTTCAAGCACCGGATGGAAGAAGATTGATACAGGATAGACTGACATGATTTGAATGAAAGTGAGATATTTCTGCACAGACCACGTCAACATACCTCACCTGTGAATTGTGAAAAGCGTATTTTTAATGAAGAGCTCAGTAAATACATGGTTTGTTAAAAAAAAATATATAGGAATTTTCTGGCTTAAAGATACATAAAAAAAATAAAAAAAATCGTTATAGGTGCGATGTATCTGACAAAGACGTTTTCTTTAAAAGGAAAACCGACTTTTGCAGCTGACGCGGTGTTGCCACGCCAACATTTCCTGTTCCCACGTTCCTCTGAGCCGTCGTCACTCCCCAGTCCCTGTGAGCCCCCCCACCCCAGGAGGGAGCCCAGGACGGAGCCCCCCCACCCCAGGACGGAGCCCAGGACGGAGCCCCCCCACCCCAGGACGGAGCCCAGGACGGAGCCCAGGACGAAGCCCAGGCTGGAGCCCAGGAGGGAGCCCCCCCACCCCAGGACGGAGCCCAGGACGGAGCCCCCCCACCCCAGGACGGAGCCCAGGACGGAGCCCAGGACGGAGCCCAGGACGGAGCCCAGGACGGAGCCCAGGCTGGAGCCCAGGATGGAGCCCAGGACGGAGCCCAGGACGGAGCCCAGGACGGAGCCCCCCCACCCCAGGACGGAGCCCAGGACGGAGCCCAGGACGGAGCCCAGGCCCGTCATGCCTTTACAGCAGGGTCATCTGGGTCACAGCCTGTGACCTCTCACACCAGTCAGGGCTCAGAGAGAGGCCATGGAGCAGGGACAAGAAGTCAATCTTATCTTTCCGTTCGGGGACAGCTTGTTCAGAGACAGTGAGACGAGCTGGAAGGTTTTCCAAAACACTCATTTGGACGGCAGTGCACACACGGAGCAGGGTGTGTTTCAAAAAAATGTGCTGAGGAAAGTTGTTTTGTTTTTCGTGACCCCCGGCACTTGACGCAGTCCCTATCCAACGGTGGGATCCCTCCGTGACAATATCTGTCTCTGTTCCACTGATAAAAACTGCCCAGACGTTTGGAGCTCTCCTGGTTTACTGGAGCCTCCCAGACAGGACCCTTACTGGGCAGAGAGGTCAGGAGACAGTGGGTATGAAAGATGCATAGAGACCCAGCCTCTCCTGGTCTGCTGTCTCAAGTGTGTTTTTGCCAGCATAATGGGGCTGATGACCTGGCACACTACCAACAGCTAATGCCTCTCCAGTTCGCTCAAATGTCAAACCCAGCAGAGACAGCACATGCTGTAATGCACAGACCCTCAGTGACCTCATCCAGGGACAGACCCTAGGTGACCTCATCCAGGGACAGACCCTCAGTGACCTCATCCAGGGACAGACCCTCAGTGACCTCATCCAGGGACAGACCCTCAGTGACCTCATCCAGGGACAGACCCTCAGTGACCTCATCCAGGGACAGACCCTAGGTGACCTCATCCAGGGACAGACCCTCAGTGACCTCATCCAGGGACAGACCCTCAGTGACCTCATCCAGGGACAGACCCTCAGTGACCTCATCCAGGGAGAGACCCTCAGTGACCTCATCCAGGGACATACCCTCAGTGACCTCATCCAGGGACAGACCCTCAGTGACCTCATCCAGGGACAGACCCTCAGTGACCTCATCCAGGGACAGACCCTAGGTGACCTCATCCAGGGACAGACCCTCAGTGACCTCATCCAGGGACAGACCCTAGGTGACCTCATCCAGGGACAGACCCTCAGTGACCTCATCCAGGGACAGACCCTCAGTGACCTCATCCAGGGACAGACCCTCAGTGACCTCATCCAGGGACAGACCCTAGGTGACCTCATCCAGGGACAGACCCTCAGTGACCTCATCCAGGGACAGACCCTAGGTGACCTCATCCAGGGACAGACCCTCAGTGACCTCATCCAGGGACAGACCCTCAGTGACAGGGTCCGGATGCTCCTTGATTTAAATCTATTTTTTTGGGGAGGGGGGGCGTTGAAAAACCTCTCTCCCTCCCGTAAAAGAGAGTCAGCCGGGGTGAGGGGGGGGGGGGGGGGGGCGGGGGGTGGAGCTCAGGGGCGGGAGAGGAGGCTGGAGGTTGGCGGAGAGGGATCTTTTTTAGGGGGGGGGGCAGGGTGAAAGCTGCATGGTCATGTGTGCGAGGCTCATGACAAAAGAGGCTTTTATGAGCTGCATATCCAGATAGAGGAGGAGGAGGAGGAGGAGGAGGAGGAGACTGCTTTGTGTGCAGACGGAGATCCCATGGCTGCCTCTGCCTGGGGCGAAGTGAGGGAAGAGAGAGGTGGGGGGAGGAGAGAGGGGGAGGGGGAGCGATGGGGAGGGAAGGGGAGGAGAGTGGGTGGGTGGGTGAATTTCGGAGGAGGGGGAAAAGTGTGGGTGAGGGTGGAGGAGGAAGAGGAGAAGAAGGGAGACGAAAGAGAGTGAGGGTGGGTGGAGGAGAAGGAGGGAGGGAGAGAAGGAGTAGAGCGATGGAGGGGGGAGATGGAGCAGGAGGAGGAGTGGCTCTGGCTAAGAGTGCCATCACTGGGCCAGGGAGAGGAGGGGCGGGGGTTAGGGGAGTGTGATAAAGACGACCCAGGCAGCCTGGCTTGAACCAGGTCTTAGTAGAGTCCCTGGGGCAGGCAGGAGGGGCAGGCAGGAGGGGCTGGCAGGAGGGGCTGGCAGGAGGGGCAGGCAGGAGGGGCAGGCAGGAGGGGCTGGCAGGAGGGGCTGGCAGGAGGGGCAGGCAGGAGGGGCAGGCAGGAGGGGCAGGCAGGAGGGGCTGGCAGGAGGGGCAGGCAGGAGGGGCAGGCAGGAGGGGCAGGCAGGAGATCAGGACAAATGCTACTGGGATGCTAAAAGAGGAACAGACACGTCACATTCAGACTGGGTTCACTGTCGACGGTCATATGAAGCTGCTCATACATGACCGTGCTTGTAAAGAGTTACACAATTACATCTCCCCCGTTCCTTACTCTGCCAGTTGGGCCCCTAGGTGCTGTGCAGGGCCCCTGTGTTACTGTGCAGGGCCCCTAGGTGCTGTGCAGGATCCCTAGGTGCTGTGCAGGGTCCTTGTGTTACTGTGCAGGGCCCCTAGGTGCTGTGTAGGGCCCCTAGGTGCTGTGCAGGGTCCCTGTGTTACTGTGCAGGGCCCCTAGGTGCTGTGCAGGGCCCCTGTGTTACTGTGCAGGGTCCCGAGGTGCTGTGCAGGGCCCCTGTGTTACTGTGCAGGGCCCCTAGGTGCTGTGCAGGGCCCCTAGGTGCTGTGCAGGGGCCCTGTGTTACTGTGCAGGGCCCCTAGGTGCTGTGCAGGGCCCCTGTGTTACTGTGCAGGGCCCCTAGGTGCTGTGCAGGGCCCCTGTGTTACTGTGCAGGGCCCCTAGGTGCTGTGCAGGGCCCCTAGGTGCTGTGCAGGGCCCCTAGGTGCTGTGCAGGGCCCCTGTGTTACTGTGCAGGGCCTCTAGGTGCTGTGCAGGGCCCCTGTGTTACTGTGCAGGGCCCCTAGGTGCTGTGCAGGGCCCCTAGGTGCTGTGCAGGGCCCCTAGGTGCTGTGCAGGGCCCCTAGGTGCTGTGCAGGGCTCCTAGGTGGCCCTGCCCCGCCCGGCAGAGCAGTGCTGAGCTGAGGGCAGACACACCCTCCCTGTCACATGGGGAGCTTCAGGCTGGGCCATGTACACCCAGACAGATGGAGAACACACACACACGGACACGCTCGCAAAAACACGTCCCTGAACACAAGGGCCTGAAAAGGAACGATCGCGCGCGCACACACACACACACACACACACACACACACAGGTGCATACCTTCATTTCTACCAGGGCCGAATAGAGCGTTCAAAAAGCCCAAATAATGAAAGTGATTTGGGCTGGGGTTGTCTGAGGGCTGTTCGCTGGCATCGAACTTCCCTGTCCGCCTGCAGTCTGTCTCCCAACAGGGCAGAGCTGAGAGTGTGCCCCCCCCCCCCCCCCCCCGCCCCCCCGCCACCCTATCACACCCCCAGCTGGCACCAAGCATGCCAACTAAGGTATTCTAGCCTCTTAACACCACATCATCAACACAGAGAGCCTGAGACAGACAGACAGAACAAGACTGAGAGAGAGGGGACAGGATAAACAGAGAGGGGGATTGTGTGTGCGGGGAGGGGGGGATGGTGTGTGTGGGGAGGGGGGGATGGTGTGTGTGGGGAGGGGGGGATGGTGTGTGTGGGGAGGGGGGGATGGTGTGTGTGGGGAGGGGGAGATGCGCGCTAAAAGAAGTTAAGACAAAGAAGAAGGAAAAACTATTATTGGCTTGTGTGATTTTTCCAGCCTGCCTCAATTGACCTGTAAACCTCTCTGACTGGAACAAATGCAAATAGCTCTGACTTGCTCACACGAAAATACTGAAAGCTATTCAAATGAGCTCACTTTCACAATGGTGGGCTGGCCGGAGCAGGCTGAATATACAATCTATGTGTGAATGGACCAGTGTGCCTGAGCCAGAGGCTGTGGGGGCTCCAGATCCAGCAGGACTGGCTGGTCTGAGACACCTAGAGACACCAAGCACTCAGTCCAGATCCAGCAGGACTGCCTGGTCTGAGACACCCAGAGACACCAAGCACTCAGTCCAGATCCAGCAGGACTGCCTGGTCTGAGACACCCAGAGACACCAAGCACTCAGTCCAGATCCAGCAGGACTGCCTGGTCTGAGACACCCAGAGACAACAAGCACTCAGTCCAGATCCAGCAGAACTGCCTGGTCTCCAAGCTCTCTGTCCACCAGGCCCAGACCTTCCCATCTCTAACCTGATACAGGTTACAGGTCTGATAAATACACAGACATGAAGCTGCAGCCCTTAGCAAGGCACTGGACCACACTTGGCTCGCCATGACGTTAGACTGATTGGATTTGTCATCGAGCGGAGCTGTGGTTTCCACACTACTTCATCAATCACACTTGAGCCGTTCGGTCCATTTAGACCCAAGTTCAAGTTGAAGGTCGGGTTCATGTTCAAGTTCAGCTGGATCTGACATGCAGGTTTGAGATTCCAAAGTAAAGGTTAAAAACAACAAGAGCTGTTGCTCAGTGACCGATGCTCTTTTGTAAAGCTCTCTCTCGTAAGTCGCTCTGGATAAAAGCGTCTGCTAAATGAATGAAGATGTAAGAGCTGTGCAGTCTCTGATGTGGTGAACCTGTATCTCCATGGTGATGGTGACACACTGGGGTCTCCCAGATCTTCATCCAGTTTGTTTTCACTCAACGTTCTCTGCTCCTGTCTCCCATCTGTGTTCTGTTGTAGAACCTGTCTGTGTTCTGCTGTAGAACCCGCCTGTGTTCTGTTGTAGAACCCGTCTGTGTTCTGCTGTAGAACCTCTCTGTGTTCTGCTGTAGAACCTGTCTGTGTTCTGCTGTAGAACCCGTCTGTGTTCTGCTGTAGAACCCGTCTGTGTTCTGCTGTAGAACCTCTCTGTGTTCTGCTGTAGAACCTGTCTGTGTTCTGCTGTAGAACCCGTCTGTGTTCTGCTGTAGAACCCGTCTGTGTTCTGCTGTAGAACCTCTCTGTGTTCTGCTGTAGAACCTGTGTTCTGCTGTAGAACCCGTCTGTGTTCTGCTGTAGAACCCGTCTGTGTTCTGCTGTAGAACCCGTCTGTGTTCTGCTGTAGAACCTCTCTGTGTTCTGCTGTAGAACCTCTCTGTGTTCTGTTGTAGAACCTGTCTGTGTTCTGCTGTAGAACCCGTCTGTGTTCTGCTGTAGAACCCGTCTGTGTTCTGCTGTAGAACCTCTCTGTGTTCTGCTGTAGAACCTGTCTGTGTTCTGCTGTAGAACCCGCCTGTGTTCTGCTGTAGAACCCGTCTGTGTTCTGCTGTAGAACCCGTCTGTGTTCTGCTGTAGAACCTCTCTGTGTTCTGCTGTAGAACCTCTCTGTGTTCTGTTGTAGAACCTGTCTGTGTTCTGCTGTAGAACCCGTCTGTGTTCTGCTGTAGAACCCGTCTGTGTTCTGCTGTAGAACCTCTCTGTGTTCTGCTGTAGAACCTGTCTGTGTTCTGCTGTAGAACCTGTCTGTGTTCTGCTGTAGAACCTGTCTGTGTTCTGCTGTAGAACCCGCCTGTGTTCTGCTGTAGAACCCGTCTGTGTTCTGCTGTAGAACCCGTCTGTGTTCTGCTGTAGAACCTGTGTTCTGCTGTAGAACCCGTCTGTGTTCTGCTGTAGAACCCGTCTGTGTTCTGTTGTAGAACCCGTCTGTGTTCTGCTGTAGAACCTCTCTGTGTTCTGTTGTAGAACCCGTCTGTGTTCTGTTGTAGAACCTCTCTGTGTTCTGCTGTAGAACCCGTCTGTGTTCTGCTGTAGAACCCGTCTGTGTTCTGCTGTAGAACCCGTCTGTGTTCTGCTGTAGAACCCGTCTGTGTTCTGCTGTAGAACCTGTCTGTGTTCTGCTGTGTGTTTTCTTCTGCATGTTATTTTGATCTCAGTCTATCACAGCTCATCCTTACAGAATGCAACATGCCACAGCCAGTACTAGGAAAAATATCCTCTTATCAGATTATCTTATCTGGTTATCATTTAAATAACCTACATTTTGATGACAGATTTTAGGCTCCCTTATATATCCATTAAAACTGTGTAATTGCATATGCTGGATTTAACATGCTACTTAACATGCGTTAAAAAGTGTTTACGTAAGTATTTATGAAAAGTATTTATCGTGGTTGACAATCGTGGTTCTACTCAAGCTTAGCTGAAGTGTTTCAGGAGAAGAGAGAGGTGGGGTATCTAAGAACGCAGTGGTACTAGTTTAACAGGACCAGCAACTCACTCATCTCAACTGCACATATTCTGGTAAAGTGTGTCGTCCTGTATTGCTGGTGTCTTACTGCCCAGGAATGTTTTGGTAATATCTCTTTAAGAGCTCACGGAGGCTGAAGCCATGAGCTGGTCTCATTTCTGCTTCCAAACTTCACTTTCAGCTCCGGCACTGCTCAGAGTCACTGTGGAAGGAAGCAGACACGCTCTCCTGCAGCCAAGTTTCCCAGAGTGCTTTGCAGAGGTCTGACTTTGTTGCTTGTGTTAACTGTTAAGTTGCTCGCCTTCACGGAAGGTAAAACTTTTGGGGGGGTTTTTCTCAGTACAAGATGGCTGATTTAATGTGTTTGATCTGGAACTGTGTGAGGAATTCAAATGAATTTAAGTGCAAAGAACAACAAAACAGTTTTAAATATTTCTTCGATTTTGTAAGTGTTATATGTAGTGTTGGTTTGGATTGTGCTATATTGTGGTTAGGGAAATACAGTAATATTGAGCCAGAAATATGTTTTGAATATTTTATACCTATATATATTTTATTTTATTCTATTTCACAAATTAATTGTACATCTTGAATCTTGTTTTTACTTATGAATAGGAATATAGATTAATTAGAGCTTCCATTTTATCATTCATGCAGAAAATATCCTCCTCAACCTACAGTATAATGCATCAAGAGACGTTATTGAATGTCTTTTCCATCCCCTCAAAGCGAGTTATTCTGTGTTCCATACTGTGAGCAGGAGAGAGCAGGCAGCCTGCAGCATCTGGTGGACATCTGGAAGACTACAAGTCCCAGCAGAGCCCAGGAAAGGCCTTCTGAATCTGCACAGTCACCACAATCTGACTTCACAGGATCCAAATATGGAGCAGCCAGGCCAGTTTGACAAGCTCAGAACACAAGGAGGCCCGAGGAAGCAACATAGCAACGGAACATAGCAACGGAACACAAGAACTCTGGATGGAAAGTTCCAAATGTAAATTCCATGTGTAAGTAGGCAGAGGAAATGTCAATAACAATCAATGTTAAACGCAGATGAATTCAGCCAGAAAAGACAGGTTCTGGTACCAAGGTGCCAACAGTAGACTTTGTGAATTACAGCTCTGCAGTCACACTGACGAACAAGAGATTTCTGTTTTCTGCTGGTCATAAATCCTACGCAAATTCATGTAATTGAACGGGATAGGGAGCAATCCAAGCAGCCGAGTACTTGAATGAGAGTAAGGAGAGTAGGAAATCTAACAGTGGTTTACTTACAGGTTCTGATGACTTGCATTCCTGCAGTCTATCTTGTCTTTGTGTTGAGTCCCGAGGCCATGTGCTGTAAAATGGTAGAAATGAAAGCACGTCATTAAACAGCAACACTAAGGTACCGCTAACAATCTATTAAAATACCTATAAAAAATATTGTGCAAACTGAGCATATCATTACTTGTTCTCTACACCCCCCCCCCCTCCCCCCCTTCTCCCCCCCGAGGCCTGGTTCCTCCAAAGCATATACATCGTAGCAATATCACTCTCACACTGGAGGGTCATTCATTTACGAGCACTAACAGCCTCGAGTGAGACCCACCGCAGAGGGATGGTCACCAACACTGGGGTGATTAGTACAGACTGGGCTGGTATCTTACACTGACACCATGGTGATTAGTCCAGACTAGGCTGGTATCTTACATCGACACCATGGTGATTAGTCCAGACTAGGCTGGTATCTTACATCGACACCATGGCGATTAGTCCAGACTAGGTCAGTATCTTACATCGACACCATGGCGATTAGTCCAGTCTAGGCTGGTATCCTCCAGCGAGACCGCAGGGTCTTTAATGACGGCGGCCCAGGAGCCGGGCCAGGGGACAGCCTCTGGGGGACGGGGCCGGGCCAGGGGACGGCCTCTGGAGGCCACAGGGGTTTGCTGTGTTTACAGGCCATCGGGGGCAGAGAGCTGGTTGTTAACGCAGGCTAAATGAATCCCTGGAGCTACCTCAGTAAACCTGTGCTGTTCCCGTAACCATGGCAGCAGACAGGTAGTGTCTGGGTCACAGGGCAAACATGGCCGGCTTGGTGTCGGGTCGTCAGTTCAGACAAAGTCTGGCTCGGTGCGAACACAGTACAAGTGAGGGACGCATTTACGTAACCTCTCGTGTACACACACATACACACACACACACACACACACACACACACATGACACAGACAACACACAGACACACACAGACAGCTGACCTAAAACTGATTAGTAAACATAACCAAGGGGGGTTTCCATTAATCATTAAAGGATTTACCAACCTCCTGTTTTCTCTAAGCTGCTCGTTCGAGAATATGTTTAAATGCTACAGAACGTGGATTATATAAGGTTTAGTTGAATACAAACGCACGGTAAAGTACTGTACGGTGTTTTAATTGGGCTTAAAGTAACATGGTAGGATATCCCTGCTTCATCTCCTCATTCTGACAAACGAAAGAAAAAGATGAATTTCACGGCAATCCACTCTCACGGAATCAGCAGGTCTCTTTGTGGTCTCTTAGGTTACACAGTGTTACTGAGAGGAGCAAGGGAGATTAGGACGACTGCATCAAACAGACCTTTCCTCAAGTACAGCGAGCTGTGGCCTGTGTGGCCCCTGAGAGGGTCACATGATCTCACCTCACCTCGTCTCATTCGCCAGCGTTCTCCCTCCTCTTCAGTTGCTATGAGACAGCCGCCCAAGCCAAGGCTTCCACAATTCATTACTGGACGAACAAAAGCCAAACGTCCGGACAAAGCAGGGCAGACTAACCCAAACCAGCTCCTACTTAACACACACATCACACCTCCGAGTGCTCTGACTGACATACAAATGGGCAATTCAAAGCTTCTCTTTTCAACAAAAAAATCTTTTCATTATGCCCTGGGATATTACGGGGGCCAAATCACATACAGTAGATTACCACAGTGAGAGTTCAATGGCTGGATCATTTTGCACTCGTTTTAATAGACCCTGTGAGAGGGCTTTTCTGATTGCTTGGTGCTGAAAGGTTGGCAGTCCGGCTCAGGTGGAACTCATATGAGGGTTAGACAGAGAACCAGACAAAAGCACAGCCCATCAACGTATCGATCCATGAAAGTGCACCATTTAAAAAGATGATCTGAATCATATAATTTCACACAACAAAAGACATTTGTTAGCAATTATTTTGCTAAAATGTTTTATAATAATAACATGTCTGCTTTAAACTGTATTTAAACGTCCTTTAGATGAACTCAACTAAAAACTTAAATACAAAAATCTTTGATGAACCTATGGTGGCTCTGGTGTAGAATGTCTTGCATTTTGATCAATGCTTAAGGAGTTAAATTATGTATGACATTTGAGTTAAATAAATGTAAATATAATTATAGTTCCGATACTCAAACAGAAATATGAATAAGGCAGTTTTAGTGGTTTGAATCCCAAGAAATATACCTGGAAACAAGTGCACAACAGTTGTGTAGCTCTAGTCTGATTTCAGGAGCAGAACCTTGAAAACCTTGTAATAAAAGTGCCCAATCATTCTTTTCTTTAGAGAGGGAGGTGGAAGGGTTAAACTATTCAACGCTGATATTTTTCCAAATATAATTTACAGCAAAGAAATCCAGAATTAATAACTGTAATACAGTGAAACAAAATAAGGTTTCTTGTTGGCTTCTACACCCCTCGCCCCTGATTGCGCTGGTCTAATTATGACACTAACTACATTTCCTTCAACCAATCAAATCCCTACGTCCTGTTGTCCTCATCCAAGGAAAGATCTGCTAGACCAATGAGAAGCCACCTCCTCCTCCTCCTCCTCCTCCTGCTCACACGACAATCACTGTCTGAGAAATGCAGGCGGAAAAAGCAATCAGTCATCCTAATTAGGCAGGTTGCCAGCGGAGGGGCCGTCATAATTCAGCCAGAGAGATGGGAGGCTGGAGGGGTGTAGAGGGAGAGGCAGCTGGTTTCAACCCTCCACCAGCTCATCCAAACACAGCCACTGAGTGAGACCACTCCCTCTCACCTCCCTCAGGGCTTGGGGAAGACGGGAAAATTATTAGCGTGGTGGTGGTGGTGATGGTGGTGGTGGGAGAGGGGGCGGAGTGCAAAATTAAACTCTCCCCCTCCCAAACCCACCACCTCTCACATTCGTCTTTCACCGCACTGCAGACTTTTGTTCCAGATCACTGCAAAAGATCTACATTTTAAGTGGCGAGGACAATAAACCGTATCGAGGAAAAAGATACCAAAAGTTTAAAGAAGATCATCAGAAAACAATTTTGTACATGTTTAAATGAATGTTTGAAAGACTCTAATATATTCAGTCTGGTATTCTCCCAGTTTCCCCCCAGTAAGGATTTGTCAGTGTGTGCTGAATGTAAAAGAACCAAGCTTGTTTGTCCCTTTGGTACTACGAACCAAACAGGAAGTGAAGGTTGCATTCTACAGAGCCTCACTTTATTTGCTCACAGGACATGGTGGATTCAGGGTCTGGCTTTCCCTGCTGCATCTTTAAAAGACCTGAAGTTTTCTTGGCAGTGAAATTAAGAACTCCGAGTTCAGCCAAAATTGACAATAAAAGAAACAAGCCAAATTGCTAGGCCACTTCAGTCCAGAGGCTCATTTTTCCTAAATGATTCACATTGGAAAGAAAAACCTTCCCCTGTCCTCAGATGAACTTAGCGTGCTCTCAGATCCAGCAAGAAAACACTGAGGGTGGGAGGGAGGGCTGCTTGTTGACTGAGAGAGAGGGGGGGGAGAGAGGGGGAGGGAGGGAGAGAGAGAGAGAAAGGTGGGGAGAGGGGGAGAGAGAGAGAGAGGGGGAGGGAAGGAGAGAGAGAGAGGGAGAGAAAGGTGGGGAGAGGGGGAGAGAGAGAGAGAGGGGGAGGGAGGGAGAGAGAGACAGGGGGAGAAAGGTGGGGAGAGGGGGAGAGGGGGAGAGAGAGAGAGAGAGGGAGAGAGAGGGAGGGGGACTGAGAGAGTTAGAGAGACTGAGGGAGAGAGGGAGAGAGTTAGAGAGACTGAGGGAGAGAGGGAGAGAGAGAGAGAGAGAGAGAGAGAGAGAGAGAGACAAGGAGGGACTGAGAGAGAGAGGAACTGAGAAAGAGAGGGTGAGAGACTGAGAGGGATAAACGTAAGAGGGCGATAAAAAGAGAGGCTGAGAGGGAGAGATAGGGGGACTAAGAGAGAAAGGGAGGGAGACAAAGACGGAGAGAGAAAGGAAAGCGGCCATTACTGCAGATTCTCTGCTCGTTACCGAATTAGGTCATGCATATAACACCCTGAAACAGACAGATAAACACACACTACTTTGAAATTACATTTTCAGAGTCATAAGGGAAAACCACATGGATATTCAATAAGAAAAAACCCACCCACAGTAGGAATCAAAGCCATGAAGACGTCACCTGCCATTTTCAAGTGATCTGGAGTAAGACCAGCAGAGACCAGTCTCACTGCAGTGATCTGGGGTGAGACCAGCAGAGACCAGTCTCACTGCAGTGATCTGGAGTGAGACCAGCAGAGACCAGTCTCACTGCAGTGATCTGGAGTGAGACCAGCAGAGACCAGTCTCACTGCAGTGATCTCTCTCCCTCTCTGAAACCTCACAGATGAGCAGGAGAAAAGATGGAGGACTTGGACAAGCTTGTGTCCTTTATTAGCAGGTCAAGCTCTGTGTGTGAGCGGGTTCACCTGTTCCTGCCAGCCTGCAGTCCTGTGTAGCACTGACATCAGACTGCAGCAGACTCCAAGACCAGCTGGCCTCTTCATCCACTGCAGCCACCACAACACAAACAGCACTGATATTCACATATAGATGTTTCAAAGCTATCTTTTCTTTTTATGATGTTGCAGGGCCCAGATCGAAAAGCACATTGTGCAATGTCACACACCATTCCCATTGTCTTATATCACCAGAGAGAAGAAACTTAGTATAGTTGATAATAACCCTTATTATAGGGTCAAATTAGTATCATGTAATGAGTCATATAGGTGAATTTAGTAAAGGTTAGCTAGCAACAGGTTTTCAGCCAGATAACAGACGACAGCTTTCTTTAAGCAAGTCTGTCTTGGCCAGAAAAGCCTTTTTTCCATGAACTCGGCTTTTGGTTCAACAATAGCTGGGGGCATTTCAATGTCATGTCAAGACAGACACAACATTTTAAATACGGATTAGGACAGTTTTGAAGGGAGTATGTTCAGACTAAAACTGACTGTTTTGTGTGTTTGTGAATGTGTGTCTGGGTGTGAAACTACGAATACGTTGTCTTTCTATAGTGACATCCAGGTCACGTTTGGCATTTAATAAAAAATAAAAAATAAAAAAAACGTTATTTTTTTCATCTAGAGAAGCTGTTCAGGTAATGGCGGAATTTCAATACTGTTCAGTAAGGCCTGTCTGGTTGGCACAGTTTTTAATTCAGTCAGTCTTTATCACAGCAGCCCCTTAACAAACACAAACTAGTTCACATACTGTACAAGGGGAGGTATCCAGAATGATAAATAAATGAATGCTTTAGTAAAATGTATAAAAATGATAAATGTTGAGTCGAGATTAAATATTTTCCTTGGAACTGCTTTTGACAATTCGTTTTCCTATGATATGCCCCCTAAAAATGGAATTGACCATTCAAACAACAATTTAACAATCTACCTTCACGTGAAATCGTAATTTACATTTCAAACCGTATTTCTCAATTCCACTCCGTGTATTTTATTGATTTATTTAAGGCCTTTCACTTCTCCAGTAATCCCATTAACCACATGCAGCAGGCAGCCTACAGGCTGGAAATACAAACACAATATTCCTGATTTTGCTTCTCAGAAGCCACAACAAATATGCAGAAGACAACTACTTATTAAATTTAACACAGTGTTTCTGAAGACACCATTTCAACGTATTAAACTTCCTTATACGTTCCTAATAAAACTTCCAGTGGAGTTTGACCGTGTTCATGTGAAATGCTTCTTATCACTGAGGAAGAGGAAGGTCAGTGAGTTCATTAAATATGAAGCTGGAGACACAGTAGAACTTTCTAGAAGTGAAGGAAACACACATGATGAACTCACCGCGCGCGAACATCTGCGCGACGGTAACGGACACTCCGGGGAATCTTTCCGAAGACTGTGAAGTCAGTATTCGGTAGTCGGTTGTCGGTAGTCGGTATTCGGTAACAAATTCATTTCGGAATATTCGCGCTTTCCCGTTTGTCACGAGCGCATCGGAGACAGCTGTGAGCGCGTGCTTTCGTCGCCGTTCCTGCCCGCTGATGACACAGAGCTCGTGCTCTACACAGCGACACTGTCACCAATGCAGATTAGGTGCAAACTGTGTAGCGGGGCAGGATGTGAGATCAGGATCTGAGATCTCAGAGAAAGCTTATGATGTGTTCCCTCCGGTGCAGGGGGGCACCGGCGGGGTGGGGCAGCTGCTGCCGGGGTGGGTGAGCTGCTGCTGGCCTTCATCATCCAGAGATCAGGCCTGGAACTCACATAACATCGTGTTCATGGATCACGGAAGCTTTACTGCTCTGCTTTCTCTTCAAAACTGTCTCTCTTTAAAATGCAAGCTTCGTTTTTTTCCCGCTAGACCGGCATCGTTATATTCTGATATTAAACTATCCTTACATCCTTGTTTTCTACACTTTAATGGAGGGGGAAAGAATCATAGAACGAATGTGTAGAGAACAAGGATAGTTTGAAGACTTCAGGCTGCTTTGCACATTGCTGGCTGTTTCTACAACACACACACACACACACACACACACACTATAATTCTGTAGTCAAACCCGTGTAAATCCAAATACTATTCTGTTATTAAATTCCTAATGCAAGTTTTAAAGTTATTTAACTAATTCATTTGGCAGTGATATGTTCTATTATAGATATACTGTATAAATAAATAGGGCCTATTATGGCTACATAGTTGTACAAATACAAAACATTCGAATTTGGTAGGAAATAATTTTGACAAAGTATCAAAGGAAATGAAATATATTTTGATATTATATTATATTATATTTTTGAATTGTTTCACTTAACAAAATAGTGTTAAATAATGCTGTGAGTAACATTCAGCCTGACCTGGAGCCCATCATGTTCATTAGATCATCATTTGGTATATTAATCAGAAGCACTAAACAGTAAAACCTGATCGTTCCTTTACAGCTTCTTGCACACGCAGAACATGTGAACAAGACACTGATTCAGCTACAACTGACTCATGACGCAGTTAAGAATCAAAGGTTGACAGCATTTACGATGGCAATAATGTAAAGAACGATCATAATATACACAACGAGGTGTGAACACACACTCTTTGCACACTGCAAAAAGAGGCATTCGGGGGAAAGCAAATCCAAAGTTCTAGCAGGCAACAGGTTTCCATTAGCCTGCTTCATCCTGCTGCTATTAATACCAGCATACATGAAGAAAAAGGGATCTCATGTTTCTGCAAAGCTGCATCATTTTGATCATTTGTCTTGATCATTTTATATTTCTGTGAACAGTGTTGAGGAAGGACACACAACTCTGTTGACCCAGGCAGCACAGATACAGGGCTAATGAGATTAGCTCTCCCTGAGTGTGACTGTGTGTCTCTGACGTTCTTGCCCCAGATTGCGCACGCAGGCATTTCAAACCCAGAGTAGTCATGTGACATGATCACTGCGGTTTGGAGCAGGAGATTACAGAGCAGGGTGAACAGGTTCATAAACCCGGCAACTCACAGCTACAGTAGGGTGTGTGTCTGTGTGTGTGTGTGTGTCTGTGTGTGTGTGTGTGTCCACGCCTGTTTATAAATACTGCACCATGCTGGTTGGAGATTTCTGACCCAGATAGACAAAACACTAAAAGAACACTGTGTCCTCCAGTAATGTTGATCCTGTGTTTTAGACCGGATCCAGGCTCACTGTTGTGCTTGTGTGTTATAACCTGTGTTCAGGCTTCAGGCTAGTAGCTGCGTCTCAACAGACACACTGTCCTCCTCTGTGTCATAGAGAAACACTCATCACGTCATCACCTCTCAGGATTAGTGAGGGGGGACACCCAGCCCGGCCCAGCCTGGCACAGCTTGGTCCAGCCTGGCCCGGTCCAGCCTGGCCCGGCTCTCAGGAGAAGAAGCGTAGGGAGAAAGCCCTGGTTTAGGGAGCGCTAACTCCAAACTCCAAAGGAAAAGTTCACTTTAGAAGTCCAGAAAGCGCTCTTCTAAAGGCCCAGCTGCCGACCCCCCCCCCCCCCCCCCCCCCCCGCCCCCCCGCTGTGCGCTGACTTACGACTCATGAGGAGAGACATTACGTTCTGCTCGTAAAGAGAGCGTGTTCCTGTCATCTTGTCGTCTGCTTGGCAGAACCAGTTCAACTTCATTTGTAATCCCAAACTCCATTGGCAAACACGAGAGCATGAGAAAGAACTAGACAAAAATCAAAACAGGAAAAAAATGAACTTTTCCCACCATTACACTGGTTTAAATGGAAAGTCATTAGAATATGACTTGAGCCTTGTCTGTATATAACTATCTGTTATGGTAATTAGGTATAGAGGCTATGTCAAACCACATGGTCTCTGTCTTACTTAAAGCTCTATGTCGCCTCAACCAAACAAAGACCTTCTTATGCTCCGTAATCAAGCTTCCAGACTCAAGACGCGACGCACATCCAAATGTGAATCCACTTGATATTCAGATGAAGGATTACAATTTACTTTCTCTTAGTGTTTTTTTTTCTGTTATTCGTCGAGTGTGTTTTTCGCCGGCAGAGTCCAGCACAGAGAAGGCTGTCTGGGGCTTTGTGAGGTGGGAAGCGCTCCTTGAATGCTCTTCGACCCTGAGCTAGAGACTTCACTCTTAAGCTCTGCTTATTTGTAAACAAACAGGTTTTCTGAGCCTCTGCACAGTCTGGACTAGGAAGGCAAGAAAACAAGACAAGCACGTCATTCTCTTAGTTAGGAGACCTTGTTTGTTCCCACAAGCCTAAAGAATTTGGGGTGAAAAGAGCGGGACAATTATGCCAATTACTTTGACATGATTTCTTTAATATGATCATATTTGTCAGTTTATATTTTCATAGCTAATAACATGAAACCTAATAATTAATTGTACGCTGAATAGTTAACTTAAACAAGCAAAGGGAAAATAAATACATTTTCTGTGGATTTTCCTAAAGAATGTTCTCGTACCAAGCTAGCGTTCTCCCTCGTATGTTCTGAGGAGAACCCGCTCGTTAGAACCTCTGAGAACCTTTACCGTGCTCCACCCCTCTCGACGACACATTCATAAAGACTTATGAAGACATGAAGTCTGGAACCTTCCACATCTTAAAATACAGCCTTGCACACCAGGGCAGGCCCTCCCTGCCCACCATCTAAACAAAATCTCATTGTTCCTGTTTTCCATAGCTGGGAAGGGGGGGGGGGGGGGGGGGGGCATTCCCTTCAACAGTCCTCTTCTAAAATGAGTGTGACTCCCCCAACACCTTCCTCCTCCAGGTCTCCTCGCTCCCCAGGTCCTGAGAGGTGTTCTCTGGTCGGTAATGAGACAAGTCTGCCTCTCTGCTTCTCTGACCTCGTGTGTGTGTGTGGGGGTCTTTGGCTGTCCCCCCTCCCCTCTCTGTGCCCCCCCCCCCCCCCCACACACACACACACACTAGCTAAGGAGGGATTATCTGACGGTGAAGCGGTGAAATACTCCCACTGCATAAATCTGCAATTAGTTCAGTTTGGGACGGAGCGTTGGTGGACTCTCTGTGAACACACACACACACACACAAAGCCTCAGACACACACACACACTTAGACACAGACGCACATACATAGATGCACACTCAGATACACACACACACACACACACACACACACATACATACATAGACACACACACTGACATGTAAATGCATGCAAAATTCAGAAAATGCATGGAACTGGATTAAAGCACACACCACTACACACAGCTCACACATCTCAGCTCTTCACAAGAACAACAAGGACAACACACACACTGAGATGGGTGGTGATTTCAGTGTGTGTGTTGATGAATTACAGTTACCATGGCCTCTCCATGGCCTGAATCCTCCACACATCTGGTCCTGTGCACCGTGTGCACCTTATCAAGTTGTCAGCCGCAGTGACAAACTGACAGGAGTTCAGATCTTATTACAGTCCAATTGCATGTTAACTTTGGCTGCCCTGTCTTCCTGTATAATTCTGCAGTGACTCGTAGTGGCCAGAAAGTCCTTAAACGTCGGCGTATTAATAATCAGTATTTCAGCAGGCGTCTCATGTTCGATCGCTCCGCATGGCTACAGGAAACTCTGTCTAGATTAAATGAGCAGTTGTATTTGAGGAGAAACTCGATATCTCGCCGTGAAGTATCTCAGAGGTAAAAACCTGCAGCGTTGGGAGGTCTCTGCGGTCTAACGAGTCATTCAGAGCTCTTCAACACCAGCAGATTGGTCCGCTGTTAGGGGAATATTCTATAACATCTGTCACAGCAGGAGAATCACTTGATCCACATCTTCTAACCGGCCTCATCAATGCTGAGGTGACCTGATCTGTTCAGTGACCTGCCAATAGAAACGATAACAGCTCGCAGAAGGAGAGGAGGAAATGGACACTTGGAACGTGATCCATCCCCTCTCTTCATTAAACGCTGCTCTCCAAGAGAAGCAAATAAATGTCCAACTTAACAATGAATTATATGAAATAGTAAAAACATGTTTTCCCTTGAGATTTGATCCATTGATTTGGTCTCTTTATAAACATGGAGCCACTTCGTAATCTTTCTCTTTGGCATTAGTCTACTTCCATGGACATGTAATACATGTCTTTGGTAACCATGGTTTTCCCTGTGAATATTGTTTTTTTTTACTTTTTGTTTTATGTATTTGTGCAGCACTGTCAAGTTTAATGTTTAGTTGAATCTTTTCATTGCATTATTTCTCCCAAAAATGTTGCTTCATTTTTCTCATGGACACCAGGTTTCTTCTATCCCCATGCCCACTTCCTGGTCTCAGGAACCTGGACACGCCCACTTCTTGGTCTCAGGAACCTGGACACGCCCACTTCTTGGTCTCAGGAACCTGGACACGCCCACTTCTTGGTCTCAGGAACCTGGACACGCCCACTTCTTGGTCTCAGGCACTTGGACACGCCCACTTCCTGTTCTCAGGACCTTGTATGGCAGCTCTGGGATCAGCCTTATGTAGCTCCACAACAGCAGCTAAGTGGCTTAAAGTGAGTCAGACTCTTGAACCCAGTCACCTCGCTCGGGTTCGAACTGTTCTGACATGACAACAGCATCCCTGGAGATGAACCCTGCAGGAAGATCAGCACAGCAGCTCACACTGCTGCCCTCACCACACACAGAGGTCACAGAGGTCACAGAGGTCACCTCACCACACACAGAGGTCACAGAGGTCACCTCACCACACACAGAGGTCACCTCACCACACACAGAGGTCACCTCACCACACACAGAGGTCACAGAGGTCACCTCACCACACACAGAGGTCACAGAGGTCACCCCCCCCCCCCCCCAGCAAGGCCACACAGGAGCCATGTGGCCGGATCGAGGGTCATTCCAACGCAACATGTGGCCCATAAGGCCGCTCACCGTGGCCAAACTGTGGCCCACATGCTTCAGCGTACTGCAGGGGATCCCAGCTGACCCTGAACTGAGCCAGGATCCAGGGTTAGGGCCCTCCTCTCATCCTCTTATCCTGAGAACGACTCACCATGTCTCCTCACTGTCTGTGTGTGTGTGTTCATACCTGGGCACAGGGACAGGTTCAGGTTAGGCAGACGTGTCTTGACAGGATATTGTCTCTGCTGGTGGTTTAGAATGAGATCTCAGCTCCAGAGCAGGGTTCTGTCTGTCACCTTGTACAGTGAGGGGACCCTGGGGTCTGTGTTAGGACTCCGAGGGCCACAATCTGGTGTTTAACTAGATACTTTTTTTAATCCCAAAGGGAAATTGCGGATTGAATTTGCCAACTCTACTGAGCTTTAATATAACTTTGTTTTGTTCACAAATCAAGAAGGACAGAACAAAGATTTAAGATGAACTTTCAAATGAAATATATATATAAAAAAAACACAAATTAAATGACCCCACACCTCCTATAAAGGGATTTTTTTTGGTTTGTTTGAATTGTTTTGTCAGTTGGGCTCTGTGTGTCTGTGTGTTTTTGCATGAGTGTGTGTGTGGAGGTTTTAATATTCACCTCAAATCACCTCAGAGTATCAGGGCCAGATTGTCTTTGTTCATCATAACTTAGTGATGCACAAACAGCACAGAAGCGTCTTCTCATCACTGCAGTAATAGAGGAGATCGTCAGACAGTCAAGGTTGTCAAAACGGCTCATGAAAATTAACACAACGTTGTGTTTGGAAACTTTTTTACAATTTAACTTCTGGCTTCACACTTCAAACCACTGATATCATTCTAACCTACTCAGTTTCATTAGTAAAGTCCTCTTGGAAGGTCACTGTGTACACTGATCCAAGGAGAGGGTGTACAGAGGGGCCAGTGAAACACAAAACACACACATTCTTCCACCCTGGCCAGTACTCCTGCTTCAGATAACATAACAGAGACAATGGAATCATTAAAGTTTGGGGCTTGTGGATTCATGGCTGCAGGAGAATGTTCTCTATTGCTGTTCCTCCCAGAACTGGGAGAACCTCTGGGAACGTACAGTACAGCAAGGAACCAGACAGGCTCTGTAGAACATGAGAACATTACTGTACAGCCTGTCTATGGTAATATTACTGTACTGCCTGTATACATTAATGTCACTGTGAAGCCTGTAGACAGTAAAATTACTGTGCAGCCTGTTATGCAGTAACATTACTGTACATCCTGTAGTACATAATAACATTACTGTGTAACATGTAGTACATAATAACATTACTGTACATCCTGTAGTACATAATAACATTACTGTGTAACATGTAGTACATAATAACATTACTGTACATCCTGTAGTACATAATAACATTAATGTGTAACATGTAGTACATAATAACATTACTGTACATCCTGTAGTACATAATAACATTACTGTGTAACATGTAGTACATAATAACATTATTGTACAGCCTGTTCTACAGTAACATTACTGGTTTCACAGTGACATTACTGTACATCCTGTAGTACATAATAAAGTCTTGTCACTGTCCAGAACCTGAACAATTGCTGCTTTTGATTTACAGACACTCTGAGGTCAAAGCAGGTCAAGGAACTCCCCAGAGCCAATCACTGAGTCCCATCTGAACCAGGGTGGCTGGGCCAATCACTGAGTCCCATCTGAACCAGGGTGGCTGGGCCAATCACTGAGTCCCATCTGAACCAGGGTGGCTGGGCTAATCACTGAGTCCCATCTGAACCAGGGTGGCTGGGCTAATCACTGAGTCCCATCTGAACCAGGGTGGCTGGGCCAATCACTGAGTCCCATCTGAACCAGGGTGGCTGGGCCAATCAGTGAGTCCCATCTGAACCAGGGTGGCTGGGCCAATCACTGAGTCCCATCTGAACCAGGGTGGCTGGGCCAATCAGTGAGTCCCATCTGAACCAGGGTGGCTGGGCCAATCACTGAGTCCCATCTGAACCAGGATTGAGACAGAAGGAATCTCAGTAAACAACATGGCAACAATTACCCAGTTATTAAAGGTTAAGAGAGACTTTAGAATCTGTTTTTGATGTTTTTATATAGCTGGTAAAAGACTAAACACTATAGACTATTTACAAAATTTTTTCTGTTGAGATAAAAACATTTGAAACTAGATACCTTTTACTTGCAACTAAACTAAAGTTTGAAATGTATGTTCTTGGGGGCAAAAAAGCGATTTATTTCTGCAAAGTTGCTGTTGAGAGGCCGGTGAAAAGGGAACACGTTTTTCTTCCTTTTCCCTCCCTCCCTCCCTCCCTCCCTCCCTCCCTCCCTCCCTCCCTCCCTCCCTCCCTCCCTCCCTCCCTCCCTCCCTCCCTCCCTCCCTCCCTCCCTCCCTCCCTCTCACTCTCTCTCTCTCTCTCTCTCTCTCTCTCTCTCTCTCTCCCTCCCTCTCTCTCTCTCTCTCTCTCTCTCTCTCTCCTTCCCTCCCTCCCTCCCTCTCTCTCTCTCTCTCTCTCCCTCCCTCCCTCTCTCTCTCTCTCTCTCTCTCCCTCCCTCTCTCTCTCTCTCTCTCTCTCTCTCTCTCTCTCTCTCTCTCTCCCTCTCTCTTTCTCTCCCTCTCTCTCTCTCCCTCTCTCTCTCTCTCTCTCTCCCTCTCTCTCTCCCTCTCTCTCCCTCTCTCTCTCCCTCTCTCTCTCTCTCTCTCTCACTCTCTCTCTCTCTCTCTCTCCCTCTCCCTCTCTCTCTCCCTCTCTCTCTCTCTCTCTACCTGATTCAGCACGCAGGGCTGTTGTGTCGCTCAGCTATGACATCATCAGCCCAGCTGAGCCCTGGCCTTGCATCAGCGATGTGGTGGAGCTCTGCTTGCACCAATCACAGAGGCCTAAAGTGAGAGGGGCGGAGAGACAGGGGGGCGGAGAGGGAGAGAGTGAGGAGGGCAGAGAGAGGGAAAGAAAGAGGGGAGAGAGGGAAAGAAAGAGAGAGAGAAAAGGGAGGGGTGAAAGAGTAGAGCTGAGAAAGCAGAGGAGGAGGAGGAGCCGTTAACCCGAAAAGTTAAAGCAAATCTTATTTTGATTCATCCAAAGACAAAGTGCTAAAAAATCCGGATATATCTGCTAGTGGTGGTC
This sequence comes from Neosalanx taihuensis, assembly GCA_030340665.1. NCBI lineage: Eukaryota > Metazoa > Chordata > Actinopteri > Osmeriformes > Salangidae > Neosalanx > Neosalanx taihuensis. The sequence goes on from CM059290.1 coordinate 1,693,943, forward strand.
AGAGTTTGAAGCATGTTTGCTGTACTTTGTGTCAATGTCTGAATCTATCAGATGTCACTGAGAGATTGAAAACTGACTAAGCATCGTCTTGCCAAACAAAGCAACATAGATTTGATTTTGTTTAAACGTTTAACGACAACTGCCAGAGCAGCCAAGGAAATTATCTGGCAAGCGGGCAAACCTTTCTTAGTTCATTTATTACTGACTCGTGTGATGACATGAAACTCTAGTTTCCTGCTCCAGATCCGGGTCTCTGACAGGGGAGGCAGGGGAGGCCAGACTGGACCAGGACCAGGCTGGACCAGGACCAGACAGGACCAGGAGGATCTGAGGCCTGCAGCGGGGGGGAAAGAGGGAGCACGTTTAGGATCATTTTTCCAGACTTCTTAATGCTCGGTTGTTCTCAGATTTTGGGGTGAAAATGTATTCCACACTAAGCAGTACTGTGGAAAAACAATAGATTTTGATTTTCTGTTTCAAAGCAAGGCCTGGTGTATACATTAAACATTTACATTTCTAATTTATTCCAAAACACAAGCTGGACGTCTTCCCTCTCACCTGACCCCCAGCTCATTTGAACCCGAGTTTCCAACGGAAAGCGTTCAACTGGCTTCATGATGAATGACATGCCGGCGAGGAACAAAACAGAGCCGAACATTGTAACTCTGTCCTTAAGCGGCCGGAGCCGTTTCTAACTTTGATCATGTTCTCTTTGAACCCCCGTCAGGAGCTGAGCCCTGATAGGTCAGGAGGGAGTGGTGTGCATGTCCAGGGCAGGCATTGTTCTCATCACAGGGAAGGCGTCCAATGGAAGGAGATGTCTGCTCTGAACCGCAAGCGGAGCAGGAAATCCAGAGCCTCTTTTGCACGCGCTCACACACTTCCACATTTCCACACTTTCACACGCACAAATACACGCAAACACACACACACATATGCCTGCACACACCCACACACATGCATGTGTGCACATACTCACACATTAACACACACACGCACACCTTTTGCAATCCAAGCCGTGCTAGCGCTGGCTGCAGTCAGGAAGTGCTAATGAACTTCTTAATGATATGCATGTGCAGCTCTGGCCTGGGCAGCCAGCTGGGAGATCACACTCAAGCTTTGGAGAGTGGTGATTACAGTAACAGAGAGATGAAGACACTGAGAGAGAGACGGAGACAGATGGAGAGAGAGGTGGAGAGGGAGGTGGAGAGGGATGAAGAGGGAGAGATGGAGAGAGATGGAGGGAGATGAAGAAAGAGAGAGGAATATGGAGAGGGAGAGATGGAGAATGAGATGGAGAGGGATAGAGAGGGAGAGAGGGATATAGAGAGGGAGAGATGGAGAATGACATGGAGGGAGATGGAGAAAGAGAGATGGATATAGAGAGGGAGAGATGGAGAATGACATGGAGGGAGATGGAGAAAGAGAGATGGATATAGAGAGGGAGAGAGAGATGGAAAGGGAGAGATGGAGAGAGAGAGATGGAGAAAGAGTGGGAGAGACAAAGATAGAGACAGAGAGGGAGCGAGAGAGAGAGAGACAGAAAGAGAGAGAGGGCGAGGGCTGACATTTTACAAGAGTCAGGGACAGAATGTATTTCAGAGTCAGTAACATGTCATCATGTTCATCTCTTCCAGTTTGTCTTGTGTTCAGATCCACATCAAGAAGTCATCATTTCCAGTCTCCCGTTTAGCTCTTGAAAAGCATCTGCTGAACAAACACATTCTTTTCGTGCTAGGGTAGGAAGCTGTGTCCGGGGGGGGTGGGTGTTGGGGGGGTGGGGGGGGCAGCTGTCAGGGCCCGCACCTCCTGCACCTCCACCAACAAGGCCCACAGCAGCCTTAGGACGAATATGTGAGTGAATGCGAGATATTCCTGCTCATGTGAGTGCAATCAAGATGGCGGCATGTCTGGAGGGCTGTCAGAACTGCAGGCCGGATCCACTCCACTGTCTGTGGGCGGGTGAAGTTTCCCTGAGTCGCTGTGGTCTGAATGCTGGTGGTACAGCGCCCCCTGCTGGGTCTGGGGTTTCAGTCAGACCAGGGTAGAACCACTGATCTGGGTAAAAAGGGGTTGTGTTGGAACATTGTGTTGCGTTTCTGTCTGGTTGTCTGTGTGTGTGTGTGTGTGTGTGTGTGTCCACGTGTGGGTGTGTGTGCATTTGTGCACACTGGTGTGTCTGTTCGTGTGTGTGTGTGCGTTTTAAACAATGTCATGACTATTCATCATATTCTCTTTCTGTGCATGTGCTATAATTCGCCCGTGGCCTGCAGGACGTTCCCTTGCACGCTCACGTCTCTATAGATAAAGGGTTCTAGGAGAGAAGAACCGTTCTGGTCTCTGGTCCCTGAGATTCACGGTGTTTTGTCGCCACCTGCTGGCTGTTTTCTTCTCCTCTCTAAAATGGACGCGTCCTTGTCATTGATCTATTGGTCCTTGTTCGTCTATCCACACAAGTCTTCTGAATCACAATCACAATGAGCCATGTAAGTTACACACAAGCACAGAATGTACTGTGGCAGGATGGATCAAACAAAGAACTAATACAGGACTTAAATAAAGATTACAAATTAAAATAGGCAAAGATGGCAGAGAATGAGCTGACCCAGAATAAATGTAAAGCTGTTTTAGGGTTATACAGTTTGTGATATCTGTCTGGTGGGATATTAGGAATCATAAGTGTAACTCGGAGGTTCAGGAACAACAAGAAGACCGCCTTTATATTCATACAGAGGATGAGTAATGAAGTACAACTTTGCGTTGCACAGTAGATGAAAATCTATATAAACTATAATAGCGTACAAAATAAAAAAAACTACAAAAACTGAATATAAAACATGGTTGAGTACCATTATGTTATATGTTAACACGTTTTATTTGTCAAACTAGTACACATTGTGACGTTACTTCAGTCTCTCAAGAGACACTCAAACTCAGGACAAGACTGAATATCAGGCAAGGTTGCCAAGGGCCAACCGCCCCTTAAACATCAATATATCCCTCAATATATTTAATCATTCTGTCCAGAAAGATTTATGCTTCTGACGACATTCGGCGCCAACCATGTGAACATTTGGGAGCTATTTCAGTATTGTTTTCTGCCAAATTATGGATGAAAAAAAAGGTTTATGGCCCAGTTCAGTTCTGAGTAGAAGAGAAGTCTCATTGTCTGTAATACTATCTCATGTGAGCTTATGTCCATGTCATTGGCAACAAGCCTGACGGTAGCTACAATTTCATCTAGATTCCAGTAAGTAACATTTGACAACTTTCCTGGTCTTAACGGGAATTCTCTCCAAAGGGGACGAAGATTATAACCTCTGCAAACCGCTGGTCAATGGAAAAGTTTTAATCCACTCACAGCCGACCACTCCCTGGTGTAGCTCTGGCCTGTGTCGACACAGAGGTGGCCGAATTTGACCAAAAGCAAATAAATTCAGCGAAAACTTAAATAAATCCCCAATGGGGCAGGATGTGAGGATGTTGAAGACTGTTCTGGGTCCCAAGACTCTGCTCGTTATTCACCTACGCTCAACTGAATTCACGTTGAGGGAACGAATGCTAAATCTTATAGAGTAGACTATAGGAAACGGCTGTGAAAGAGAACTTTTTCGGTTTGCGGCATCCAAAATGGCGGCCCCTGTCTTCAACCTTGTTCAGGGGCCTCCCTTATGGTTGGGCTATTGATTCAGTTGGAGCTTGTGCCACAGTGAGATCATGATCATATTTTCCACATAAAAGCTGTGTGACAATGACACGGCACCTCCTGCAGCATTACAAGTCCTGCTAGACATGGGGCCTCTCACAGCAGCAGCAGGACCCCTGTTACATCCCAGCACAGCCTGTGTGTCATTGTTTAAAGACGGCCTCAGAACAAACCATCCCATAATTCTCAAAGGAAAGCACACGCAGTGAACTCACGCACCACAGCAAAATAAAACCAAATGGGTTTGCCTTTCATGTCGGACGGGCTCTGCTTTATGGCAGGGACCAGCGTCGAGACTGAAAATGTCATTGTCATCGCCGTGGCGGCTGAGGTAATGGCTCCAATGTGGCCCAGAACACTTCCTGCTTTCGGGCCTCACGCTGCCGTCTCCACGGCGACTCGAACGGAGGAGAAGAAGAAGAAGACGACGTCTGTAACCGTGGAGACGAGGGGGACGGTTCCCTGGCTGACCGCACACAGCCTCGGACCACCGTCACCTTTGACCTCCTCAGGATTTCATGTTCTCAGCGGGGGCCGTCCGGGTCGGCCTCGGCAACTGTCGCTCACACGTTACCACGGAGACGCCAACGTCCCTTTCTTAACTGGCTGAGGGGAAGCCATGGATACAGACACACACATATACAGCACACACACACACACATTCACAGACAGACAGGCAAACCACAGGCCTCCACACACACAGTTGAAATAACAGTCATCCCTCACAGGAAGTCTCTGGGATGCTCGGTGACTGAGCCACAACAAAGCAGGAACTGTCCTCTCCCTCGGACACAGCAGGGGGTTCCGTCCAATCAGAGTCCAGTTCAGACGCAGTGTGACTGGCCTGCAGACTTCTGGTCCTCCTCAGCAGCTCCATGCTCCCTATCAAGTCCCCTGCTGGGTAGACAGAGGGGGGGGCACAGAATCTGCTCTGGATGTTTACCACACACAGCATCCTGTGAGCTGTTCCACTGCCAGTGAAAGCTTGGTTCAATGACCAGTCACCTTGAGGCTACACCTGGTGCACAGAGACATTAGGCTGCTGGTGGGAACAGGTTTAAACTAGAGGTGTGTTCAAAGGTTCACCTAAACAGACTTGTGTGTGTGTGTGTGTGTGTATGTGTATGATTCAGAATACTTTATGTGTATGTGTGTGTGGGAAAAGTGTGTGTATGTATGTGTGAGGTCCGTCTGTGTGTGAGGTCTGTGTGTGTGAGGTGTGAGTGTGTGTGAGGTCTGTGTGTGTATGTACAGTATGTGTGAGGTCTGTGTGTGTGGTGTGTGAGGTCTGTGTGTGTGTGAGGTCTGTGTGTGTGTGTGAGGTGTGTGTGTGTGAGGTCTGTGTGTGTGTGAGAGCTTTGTGTGTGTGTGAGGTGTATGTCCTTCAGGGTGTCCTGGTGTGTGGTGAAACTGCTGCGGTAAAAACAATTAGTCATTTCAAGAGGATTTCATTTTGTCTCACTTTCAGTCGTCTCACCCTTCAGTTTGTCTGTTGCATCCATTAAGAATCAAACATTAGCATAGAGGCTAAAGAGTATCACAGTATCCAGAACTCCTCATTGAGCCGTTCCGTGAGGCCCGGACAGCCGTGACTGAGGCCTGTTTCCTGCCCTGTCGGCAGAGCAGCAGTATGAAGCCCTCGGCAGGGCCTCACTACACTGGCCAAGCCATCAACAAAAGAGGAAGTTCGAAACAAACCCAGAGGGATGTCAATCCTCTGATATGATTATACTGCAAATGAAAATACCATGTGATCCTGCCAAGCCAGCCAACCACAAGCCAGCATCAGTGTGTGTCTGCATGGTAACCTTCCAGGAAACGTTTAAGGGTAAACAGTAAGAATCAATAGTCTATAGAGGATGTGACAGAAAGCAGGGGGAGCCAAGTGGTGCAGGCGGTTAGGGTGTCAGGTTAATAATCAGAAGGTGCCTGGTTTGAACTCTGGCTGTGTCAACATGTTGTGTCCTTGGGCAAGGCACTTCTACTGGCCTCTGGGGGAATGTCCCTGTACTCACTGTAAGTTGCTCTGGATAAGAACGTCTGAGGAATGACTAACAATATAAATGCCCTCACCTGCTGCATTATGAAACACACCTGCTGCCCTCACCTGCTGCATTATGAAACACACCTGCTGCCCTCACCTGCTGCATTATGAAACACACCTGCTGCCCTCACCTGCTGCATTATGAAACACACCTGCTGCCCTCACCTGCTGCATTATGAAACACACCTGCTGCCCTCACCTGCTGCATTATGAAACACACCTGCTGCCCTCACCTGCTGCATTATGAAACACACCTGCTGCCCTCACCTGCTGCATTATGAAACACACCTGCTGCCCTCACCTGCTGCATTATGAAACACACCTGCTGCCCTCACCTGCTGCATTATGAAACACACCTGCTGCCCTCACCTGCTGCATTATGAAACACACCTGCTGCCCTCACCTGCTGCATTATGAAACACACCTGCTGCCCTCACCTGCTGCATTATGAAACACACCTGCTGCCCTCACCTGCTGCATTATGAAACACACCTGCTGCCCTCACCTGCTGCATTATGAAACACACCTGCTGCCCTCACCTGCTGCATTATGAAACACACCTGCTGCCCTCACCTGCTGCATTATGAAACACACCTGCTGCCCTCACCTGCTGCATTATGAAACACACCTGCTGCCCTCACCTGCTGCATTATGAAACACACCTGCTGCCCTCACCTGCTGCATTATGAAACACACCTGCTGCCCTCACCTGCTGCATTATGAAACACACCTGCTGCCCTCACCTGCTGCATTATGAAACACACCTGCTGCCCTCACCTGCTGCATTATGAAACACACCTGCTGCATTATAAAAACACCTGCTGCATTATGAAACACACTTGCTGCCCTCACCTGCTGCATTATGAAACACACCTGCTGCCCTCACCTGCTGCTATATGAAACACACCTGCTACCCTCACCTGCTGATTCATGAAACACACCTGCTGCCCTTACCATATGATCTGCTGCTTTATGAAACACACCTGCTGCCCTCACCTGCTGCTTTATGAAACACACCTGCTGCCCTCACCTGCTGCATTATGAAACACACCTGCTGCCCTCACCACATGATCTGCTGCTTCATGAAACACACCTGCTGCCCTCACCTGCTGCTTTATGAAACACACCTGCTGCCCTCACCTGCTGCATTATGAAACACACCTGCTGCATTATAAAAACACCTGCTGCATTATGAAACACACTTGCTGCCCTCACCTGCTGCATTATGAAACACACCTGCTGCCCTCACCTGCTGCTATATGAAACACACCTGCTACCCTCACCTGCTGCATTATGAAACACACCTGCTGCCCTCACCACATGATCTGCTGCTTCATGAAACACACCTGCTGCCCTCACCTGCTGCTTCATGAAACACACCTGCTGCCCTGACCAGCCTGACCCCACAGGTGTGGTTCTCGTTTGTGTGAGTAAGCGTGTGTGTGTGTGTGTGTGTGAGTGTGTGCGTGTCAAAGTATGTGTGTGTGTGTGTGAACTAAAACACACCCTTTGAATGTGGTTGAATGAGTGAGGGGAGGAAACATGGAGTGTTTGAACTGGACACAGTGTAAACACAGAGCATGCAGGAGAGAGGGGGGGGCAGCACAGGAGGAGGAGGCGTGTGTGTGTGAGAGAGTGTGTGTGCATTGGTGTTTGTGTGTGTCTCTGTATGTGTGTATGACTGTGTGTGTGTGTGTCTAGATGTGTTTATGAGTGTATGTTCATGTGTGTGTGCGTGTGGGTGTGCGTGAGTGTGTGTGTGTGTGTGTGCGTGTGTGTGTGTGTGAATCACTATAACTGCAGTCAGGTACAAAGAAGTAACCACACCTTCATTCAACACACTCTATTCTGCTTTTACAGATGGTAACTTTAAAAGAGTCCATTAAATGCATTTGATGGTCCCGCTAAATCTACAAGATAAAATACAAGCCTATTGAAATGTGCAGGTTTCAGATAATACCCTGATATTGATCAATACCAGCCTGAACAAAGATCCATTGAGAAGGTTTTACCAAAACCATACAAGACACCAAAATGGAGATTTAAACGCAAAATAAAATTCACAGGATGCTTTTGTGTTTTGTAAAAGTATCATTAAGTTATGAATGGACTTTCATGTTGTGGTCGTTCTATGTTGTCAATTGTAACGGCATCAATTAGAAGAAAAAAACTATAATCATGAAGATGAGCTATTGTTGCTTGACATGCAGTCTGTTATGACTCCAGCATTAAAGATTAAATTATGTTTTAAGTTCTAATGTGTCAGTTCCTCAAGCCGGTCTTCCACGCTCTGGTTTTTAGACAGGAAGTGGTGCTTGTCTCTCAGGCGTCACAGACCCAGGAAGCATGTCTGTCCACTGTTATGGCAAACATCAGTTTTCAAGTCCCATTTCGACGAACCAGCTGAATGAATGCGGTTTGTGTTTTTCAGTTAGGGGGAATCAAATTTTGCTTTTGTTATTTTGGAACAATGAATTCACACATGAGTGCATTCATCAACTCCCTGCCCTTCTGTCTCCTGCTCGGATGACCTGGCCTCGGTCCACAGGCGTATAAAAACACCATTAACTCTATCTGAACATAGTCGCCTGTCTACCACACATCCCCCTAAACACAACACACATGCTCGCCTGCCCGCCCGCCCCTCCCCTCCCCCCCGCAGGCAGATGTGGTGTGACGGCCGCTTGTCCATCTGATTCCAATCCAAGCATCCGCACTCAATTTGTTTCTCTCAATAGGCTTACACAGGCCCGAAGAATGATCATTGATAAATAATGGTCTGATCTCAGAAGGCTTTAGCGTGGTACATCGTGTTCGGATGAGGCTGCATGAGGGAGGAGAGTGAAGAGGGAGAGAGATGGAGAGATGGATTTTGGGGGGCTGGTGTTTCACAGTCCATAAGAGGAAGACTTTAGTGTCTTTAATCTCTTCTTGGAGAGAAGGGATGGTTCCTCAAAATCAGGGGTGTCTGATCCTGGTCCTTGAGGGACACTCTCCTGAAGGTTTTAGATGTTTTCCTGCTCTAGCACACCTGATTCTAATGAATGGGTCATTATGAGGCCTCCGCAGAGCTTGATAATGACCCATTCATTAGAATCAGGTGTGCTGGAGCAGGGAAACATCTAAAACCTTCAGGACAGTGGCCCTCGAGGATAAGGGTTGCCCACCCCTGCTCCAGAGAGTCGTCTCTCCCCTGGGCAGGCTGGGGTGGATCCTCCAGAGAGGCGTCTCTCCCCTGGGCAGGCTGGGGTGGATCCTCCAGAGAGGCGTCTCTCCCCTGGGCAGGCTGGGGTGGATCCTCCAGAGAGGCGTCTCTCCCCTGGGCAGGCTGGGGTGGATCCTCCAGAGAGGCGTCTCTCCCCTGGGCAGGCTGGGGTGGATCCTCCAGAGAGTCGTCTCTCCCCTGGGCAGGCTGGGGTGGATCCTCCAGAGAGGCGTCTCTCCCCTGGGCAGGCTGGGGTGGATCCTCCAGAGAGTCGTCTCTCCCCTGGGCAGGCTGGGGTGGATCCTCCAGAGAGGCGTCTCTCCCCTGGGCAGGCTGGGGTGGATCCTCCAGAGAGTCGTCTCTCCCCTGGGCAGGCTGGGGTGGATCCTCCAGAGAGGCGTCTCTCCCCTGGGCAGGCTGGGGTGGATCCTCCAGAGAGGCGTCTCTCCCCTGGGCAGGCTGGGGTGGATCCTCCAGAGAGTCGTCTCTACCCTGGGCAGGCTGGGGTGGATCCTCCAGAGAGGCGTCTCTCCCCTGGGCAGGCTGGGGTGGATCCTCCAGAGAGTCGTCTCTCCCTTGGGCAGGCTGGGGTGGATCCTCCAGAGAGGCGTCTCTCCCCTGGGCAGGCTGGGGTGGATCCTCCAGAGAGGCGTCTCTCCCCTGGGCAGGCTGGGGTGGATCCTCCAGAGAGTCGTCTCTCCCCTGGGCAGGCTTGGGTGGTGGACACAGGGCTCAGGCAGCCTCCTTACTCCACCTCTGGGAGATTATGTCAGGATTTCGCCCTGAACACCATCAGCTATTTGTGCGTGACACCCGGACAAACACACACACACACACACACACACATACACACACACACACACATACACACAGCAATCCAGACAAATGACAGTAGAACACATCCTAATCTCTGACGTGACAAGGTCATCGCCTGATTGATACACAAGCCTTGTATTTCCTCACAGCTAACAGACCACTCCTGTGAACAAGCACAGAATAGAAAGGTGTTTTTAGTGCTCAAGCCCCCACTGTCAGGGCTGAGGAAATCCATCCATCTTCTCTGCTCTCTCTCTCTCTCTCTCTCTCTCTCTCTCTCTCTCTCTCTATTACTCCCTCCCTCCATCCCCCTCTCTCTCTTTCTCTCTCCCTCTCTATTACTCCCTCCCTCCCTTTCTCTCTCTCTCTCCCTCCCTCCGTCTGTCTCTCTCTCTCTCTCCCTCCCTCTCTATTACTCCCTCCCTCCCTCCCTCCCTCCCTCCGTCTCTCTCTCTCTCTCTCTCTCTCTCTCTGTCTCTCCCTCTCTCTCTTTCCCTCCCTCTCTTTCCCTACCTCCCTCCCTCCCTCTCTCTCCCTCTCTCTGTCTCTCCCTCTCTCTCTTTCCCTCCCTCTCTTTCCCTACCTCCCTCCCTCCCTCCCCCCCCTCTCTCTCGCTCTCTCCCTCAACTCTCAACCTGATCCGTAACACTGAAATGAGTGTTTGAAATCTTAATAAGAGGCAAAAAGCTGATGCCTGTCTTTAAGCTTTATCTCCAGATGGGCTGAGACTAAACTGAGCATGTGCAGGGCTGTGGGCCCATGATCTGGTTGATGAACTGGTTGCTTGTGTAGAAAGATCCTACTCTGCACACACACACACACACACACACACACACACACACAGAAGTATCCGAGGTCATGTGGGGAATGAATCAGTCCTCGCTCGTGACCCCGTCCACATACGTGCCTGACCAGCATGACTAAAGGTCAAACACATTGGTCAGGCAAGGAAGGCCTGTCTGCAGGCTTTCACCTTTGACCTTTAAGTGGTGAGAACTTCCTGCTGGTTTATGTACACGGAGCAATCAGATTGGTCAAAGATGTCTCTCCCTCTGTGTCTCTCTTTTCTCTCTCCTGTTCGGTCCCCCCCCCCCCATCTCACAGTCTGTTTGCACTTTCTTTCTCTCCGCCCCCCCGGTCCTCCCTCTCCTCCTCCTCTCCTCCTCCTCTCCTTCTCTCTCCCTATGTGTGGTTATTCCTCCCGTCATCCTCCCTCTTCCACAGCTCCTCAGAAAGGTCTTGGTTGTAGCCTTTGTAAAGGCTTCTTTTCAGGAATACCCTCCCTTTCACAAAAGCCACTCTGGGAGCCAAACTAAATCTTCCTTCAGCTAATTGAGGGAAGTGTTAAAATTCAGGGAGCAGGAAGAGTTGATGGAGCAGAGGGCCTTTGGGGAGTGGATAATAGTGCGCTCCCTTCCCTACTGCCTGGCCCGGGGCCCCGGGGGCCTGGGGGCCTGGGGTAGATGTGGCGGGTCCCAGACTCCTCGCTCTGGTTTGGCATGTTGAGGTTCTTCATTTGTCTGCACTGTTACAGTCTGTTTCCAGCGGAACAGAGTCCCAGACAAACAGACGAGGGCCTGGTGGGTTTTCTTATTTAGCTGTCGGTCAAGAGCACTTCATAATATCCAGAAAGACAGTGTGATATGTCAAGTCAACAGCCTGCCAAAAATGCACATCCACATTTTGTATTTTTTTTTGACAATTTTTGTTTCCCCCCTGCCCATTGAGCAACATGCGTGTGAAACAAAAAAGATACATGTAATCTTGAACCTATTTTTTACTAATCGTTCAGAGACGTGTCGTCTGAAAAGTAGGCTAACGCATCTGAAAGAACTGGATCCGACCTCTGCCAGGCCAATACAGGGTTTTTCCTTATCAGAAATTCTAACAATCATACTTCAACTTTGACGCTATGAATACAATTACTTGAAATATATATTTACATCTGTTTAATTCCCTTATTTACATAATTGAAATCTCTCTTCCTTGTATCTGCTGCTGTCATCACGGCCTAGATGGAATCAGAAGTGTGAGTGTGTGTGTGTGTGTGTGTGTGTGTGTGTGACATGTCTGCGATGATGCTTGCTGGTGACAAATAGCACTGACGCACAACATCCTCGGTCTTTGAGGACTCGTCTTCATAAAAAATCTTCGTCCTTTGAACATTTTAATTAAACTAAACAGTACTGTCCACGCCCACCCTTTGGCCCGAGGGCTACGTTTGAAGCCAAACCAGCCCATCGTTTACGGGGAGACATCAAATATGTGTCTTTTAATGTCACCCTGGGTCTGTATGTTGACGTTCATTAGTTCTGAAATCCATCTGGAATTTTGATGGCCGTGTTTTGAAGGAAAGGCCTATAGACCGCAGAGCAGGGATGTCTTGAAACAAAGGTCTTTGTGGTTTAGTCTGTTCCTTGTGGTCAATAACTCCTCTCAGTCACGGCTCACAGACAGCTCATGGCTGTAATTTTAGGTTTATTCTGTAATTATTATACCAGTTTAGACATCTCCATCCTCATGGTATTCGGGCAAATATGCTGTGTTACTTAGGTTAGTGTTGTTTTAACAAAATATGTCATATTGACTCGTAAAAACCTTGAAGACGGGCAGTATTTCTTTGTAATGTGTTTAATGTGTCTGTAATGAATCTGAGATCGTTACAGAATTCACAGAACAGGAAAGGTTTACCTCAGTACAGAAGTGATATATCTAACATGACGTTCAGTTGGGCTCATTTAAAGCAAGTATGTGTGTTATGTCATTTTTGGTTTGCATGAGTTAAAATTACGTTGTGTTCTAGAATATCTTCCTTAACCCAGCTCAATGAAACAATGATTATCTTAAATTTTAAGATTTTAAGAGACCCTAAAGAGAAGATCTGGTGTTCCACCACCAGGGGGGGTTCCCATGGAGAACTCAGGAACAAGTCACAAATGAGCGTCAGGTGTTTTATTCAACTATCATCTTCCTCTGGAAAGTTAAAACAACCATCTCAAAGTCAGACTAATACTCATACTTTTACATCGCCACTCATCCGTTAATAACGCACTTTTTGTTAAAGTTGTTTGTAAAATGTATTTGATGCGACTTTAACTGCATTTGACTGCATAAACACTAAATAGATGATCTGTATTATGTAATACAATAAACATGATGTGACATAAACTTAGTTGTGACCAAATCGTGGTTGTATTCCCCCTCTCCCACGTCACTTGTGATTAAGGACAGTGACACATTAATGCCTTTAGTGGTAGTGGGCACTGCCAGAGTTACAACCTCCACCAGCTTATATAAAGGAAGACAGTTCAGTGCAGCTCCCTGGAGAGTTCTGCTGCTGTTCAGCACGTGTTGAGCTCAGTCTGAAGCCCATCCCAGAGCAGGCAGACCCCGACACATGGGAGGAGGAGGAGGGAGGAGAGGAGTGTCTTTGTTACCTGGACCCAATTAGAAGACCTGCAGCTACATGGGAAGAAGTTAAGATGTCGCCAAAGAAGTGGAACTGGAAGCGATGTGTCAAAGCAGCTTCTGTACCTGACGAAATATCACCGAGCAGGAGGCCAGTGTACCTGTACCTGTCTGTACCTGGAGCACCAAGGAACCAGGGAGAAGTCATGATTCGGCTGCATGTTTAAAATGAGAACCGGCAATAGGGGCGTTCTGCTGGAGAACCTCATTCACCTTTTGAGGCAGAACCCTCGCGCATGTTGAGGTTTCCAAACCCTTTAATGATCTTTTTTCGGACAGTTTCCCCTCGCAGTCCACCTGTGCACGGGGCAATATGGATCTCAGACGCTTTAAGATGACCAAGCAGTTCATAATTGATGTGTTTCAGAAGGATATTTCTATTTGCATCTGGAAAGGCTGAAGCCGCCGATGTAAACAGGAGCTCGTGCACTTGGCTCGTGCACTTGGCTCGTGCATGGCTGACCCCATAGTGACCATGCGCACACTCCTGCGACCCTGGCGCTTTAACGTGTTCTTGTGTTTTGGCATCATTTACCTGAGGCTTGGGTAAGTCTGACTGTTTCTGTTTTTTCCTTTCTGTTGTGTTATCGTGCGTGAGTGTGTGTGTGTGTGTGGTGTGTGTGGTGTGTGTGTAGTGTGCATTACATCAACAGATGAGGACGGCATGGCCTCTGACCTCATCGTAACATCACTGAAGTTATTACTGTGTCTTCATTACGGGTGTGTGTGTGTGTGTGTGTGTGTGTGTGTGTGTGTGTGTGTGTGTGTGTGTGTGTGTGTGTGTGTGTGTGTGTGATTGAACGTGCACAGTTAAACACCATGGAATCAGCTTGTTATGCTTTTTAATTGTTGATATTTCGGGTCGCCCTCCTCCAGTTTGTTCACTTGTTCACTTGTGTGCTCCAGTCTCTGGGTTAGTTCACCATGGTTAGAGCCTGTGTGGTCCAGTCTCTGGGCTCCAGTCTCTGGTTGTGTGCTCCAGTCTCTGGGCTCCAGTCTCTGGTTGTGTGCTCCAGTCTCTGGGCTCCAGTCTCTGGTTGTGTGCTCCAGTCTCTGGGCTCCAGTCTCTGGTTGTGTGCTCCAGTCTCTGGGCTCCAGTCTCTGGTTGTGTGCTCCAGTCTCTGGTTGTGTGCTCCAGTCTCTGGTTGTGTGCTCCAGTCTCTGGTTGTGTGCTCCAGTCTCTGGTTGTGTGCTCCAGTCTCTGGTTGTGTGCTCCAGTCTCTGGGCTCCAGTCTCTGGTTGTGTGCTCCAGTCTCTGGTTGTGTGCTCCAGTCTCTGGTTGTGTGCTCCAGTCTCTGGGCTCCAGTCTCTGGTTGTGTGCTCCAGTCTCTGGTTGTGTGCTCCAGTCTCTGGGCTCCAGTCTCTGGTTCAAAGCTGCATTCCTTCATTAGCAGCAACACTGAGTTGTATTTCCACATTCCAGCGGCCAGACCGAGTTTGTAGTGGAGCTGTTTTGCAACAGGCCCACCTCACCTTGATACAGGAGGCTGCTAATATCGCGTGTCTGCCTTCATTATCCTGTTATTACATTTCACCTGGTTTTTGGTGTGTATTTCACGTTGATTTGCAGCAGCATATTTTGCTAACTTGCCTTGGTACAAAATGCAGGCTACTCCATTTATTGCAGGCCTTGAGAATCTGAGTTTCTGTGATTAGTGCACTGCATTTATAAGTAGGTTAATTCTGCCATCGAACCCAAAAAAATGTAGTAAATTTCCGAGTGTGTCAGATGAATCAAGATGGATCAAAGTTAAACCGCATTTAGAACAGGTGCGGTCCCTACGCGTGCCTCCCGGTGCCGCCCCTCTTGCGTCACACAGCATGCACGCGCTCAGCCACGACATCAGTGGAAGGGGAACATTCACCCCCCCCCCCCCCCCCTTTATTTAACGTTTCATGATAGTATTTTTTCAGTTTTGACGAGTGATAGGCTACCAACAGGTTTAGGTGATAGTTTCACTATTTCACCATAAAAAAGTGCCTTTCAGGATCACATTTAACAATATAGCTTAATAGTCATTAAGTTTACCAGTCTTTTACCTAATCATTTATTGACAACATTTTCTCTACATTATAGCAATAAAACAGGTTGGCACTTCCTATTGCAAAAATACTGTTTTTTCACATCATAAACTTGAGTGGTGCGCGATAAGGATGACAGGCTGAAAGCTGCCCAGAGAGGGTCAGTGTCACCCTATTGTCCTGCTGCGGGGCTGAAGGGGGCGTATAGCTGCATCTCACTGCCCAATGGCAGCGACGACTCTCCTGAGAGGGGAGAAAGGCACTTTCCTGCCATCCCAAATCCCTAAAAGCATCATCATTCCTGCTGGGGAGCCACAGTCTGGAACAGCCTCACCGCGGAGAGATGACAGAGCCCAGCACAGCTGCACACTCACGGCCCGGGGAGCTCGGAGCGGTATAGGAGCCCCGCACCCCCACCAGGACCCCCACACCAGCAGCACCCCCACACCAGCAACCCCCCCCCCCTCCCCACTATCAGCACCCCCACCCTGAAGGCACCCCACACTGGAGGCACGCTCTCTGATCTGCCGGCAAGAGGAATAAAAAACCTGCGACAGGAATTAAGGAGTTTACTCTTTTTTTCGGCCATTTATTCAATGTCATCATGATCATCTTGTCGTCGCGCAGTGTTCTGCTGTCGGTCTACTACCCCCAGATCTTCCTCATCCTTACCAGTGGGAGCTACCTGTAAGTTCACCTCAACCACCTGTGTGTGTGTGTGTGTGTGTGTGTGTGTGTGTGTGTGTGTGTGTGTGTGTGTGCACGGTAACACTGTCCCGAGGAGGGGATATTAAGATAAGGAAATCTGCCTCGTGTTTGCAGAGAAATGATCAGTTAGATGCTTTTTCTGTTTCGTTATTTGTATATTTACCTATTTTGGAAACAACCACTTCTCAGTTATATTATGAAAGAAAAATTTGTTCACGAACTACAAGCCTATATTTTGAGACGTTTTTATTCCGCATCGATTCATATTTTAATGGATATGTTCATTAAATGATTAGATTATTTCGTTGACTCATTCAGCAGCTGGACACGTAGAAAAAGGCGAGTTTGGCTCGAGCGCTGAGTTATAACTGGTGCACGTGCGGACCTGATGAGGATGCACGAGCCGTGTGCGTGCGCAGGTGCTCATTTACTAAAAGTGGAGCATGACTTTATAAAAGAGACGTATTTCTTCAATATCAAGGCGATCTTTCTGAATTATGAACGCATCTTTCATTATTGTGATGACAGTTGGACAGGATATATTTTGGCCACAGAGTGGCAGAGATGTTCAAAACATTTGGAGAGCAGAGGAGCTTATTGCTGCATTATTTCCTGCTGTTATATAGACCAAATATGTCTTTTATACACAGCTTACCTTCATTGTTTTCCGTTAGAGATACAGAGGTATTATCATTGTTGCGCATAGGCCTACCAGATAATACACCCAAGCCATTCATGCATTTTGCAATAAAATACACATTTGTATGAACAACTTTAATTTGACTTGTAGCCCACTGGTTGCTGATTCTTAAGAATCGTTTACTCTCGCAGTAGAACATTTTATTTTAGGCTCGAAAATAATGACTGAAACATAGTGATCCCGGAGCCCCCAAACCTGAGGCTGAAATAGATGCGGCTTCTGGTCACAGTTAAAAGTGGGCACGTCTATGTTTAGTATTGGTTTGCAAGTTAGAAACGACATATAATGTGTTTGTTTTTGTAATTTAAATCATACTTAAAAGTGTTGCATTGGATAAAAGAGATTTGATGAGGATGTTTTAGTATAAACATGGAATAGATAATGTGTAGGAATGCAACACATGCCCTAAGATCATTTGAGTCTGTCATTACACATCTGCGGAAAATGTTTATGCGTGTTAAACTCTCAGTGAAATCTGCTGAACTGCATGGGTGGTAAATGATCCCCACGAGAACCCCCTCAGCACGCTGTCTAACCCCCCCAAAATGACACCTCTGATGAGGGATTCACTTTGGTAAAAAAATATCCGCAATAATATCGACTATAAGATATAATTTATTCAAATGCAGACATTTGAATAAAATAAACGGATATAACGGATTTTTTTACGGATTATTTTCCACTTCAAAGGTCATCATGTCAACATAAATGTGCGCCACGTGTAGACAAAAGTGCAGATACACCTATAAGGTTTTTGTACATTCTCAACGTTCATTACATAAGTCCACAAGAATGAGTTGCATTGTGAGTCAAAGTATGTGTTGACCTGCAGCTTCTTGTTAAGTGTGTGAGCTTAAAGTGCTGTGTCAGACCAGGGAATGTCTACTGTACTGGAGGATGATCCAGAGAGTCCTGAGGTCAAACTGCTGCTGTCTGGATCACAGCCTGTCAGACACAGTATCACTAGTGTAGGTTAGTGCACAGTGCTTAATATGTGTATCTGTTTTCTCATTGAACCCATTGATAACTAAATTATCTATTCCCAAAACAAACAAGAACATTGGGAAATCAAATATTTCAGAAGTTTTTGTTTGTGATGCATGGCTTGAGAAATAGATTATCATTGAATAAACATTTGAGCATCAATTGGTTATTGTCAAACACTTTTGTACTGAATCCTATTCAGTACTCTAACTGATCAGAAAAACACATTGCAAAAAAATATTAATAATAATAAGTTCAGTAACAGAGCACCCTTAAGGGCTGTAACTGTGACAGAGCTAACACTAACACTAATACTAACACTACTAACACTAACACTACTAACATTAACACTAACACTACTAACACTAACACTACTAACACTAGCACTAACACTAGCACTAACACTAGCACTAACACTAGCACTAACACTAACACTACTAACACTAGCACTAACACTAACAGTAACACCACCAACACTAACACTACTAACACTACTAACACTAACACTACTAACACTAACACTAGCACTAACACTAGCACTAACACTAACCCGACAGCCAACATGCACACAGAATCATCACTAAGCAAACAGAATAGCGTTTGTGCACTTTGATGATGCAGGGATTTAAAGGCTTAGCTGTGGAATGCCTGTTTTGCATTGTCTGATGATTTCCACCAGCCCATGTCCCACAGTTATTCTGTGATGTAGCAGGTGAAAGTCCCAAGGATTAAATACCATCTTCATGACTTCAACTGTTTTGCAAAACATGTAAATATACACAGAAAAAACACAGAATTCTTGATCGATACCTACGGACTGTTTTGACAGTCCTACGGAGTATTTTTCTCCGTTAGGCTTAAGGAAAACTGTTCTAATCACATCTGCTAGGTTATAACGGCAGACCTCAGAGCAGTTCATCAGTGGTACAGCAGGGCCTGTACTTATGAATAAAGAGCAGCTGATCTGACCCAGGAACAGCGTTACCAAGTTACCAAGATGACAGTGAAACCAAGAGACTCATAATCATAACAGGAGCTGGAAGTCCGGTCGATACAATCGTGGGTTTGGAGAAGCCATTGACTTATCAATCTATGGGTAATCAATCGGATTGTGAATATTATTTACAAGAGGAATTGTTTGATGGTTACAAAGATCAATCTTTCGTGTTTTGGTTATCACTGCAGTCATGAAAATTTGTGTTAAGATTTTTCTATTCCAGCTTTTCTATGTTGTGGTAAAACTAACTTTAGGTGTGGACAAAGTCTAGCTTTTATAAAAATAGGGATCTGATATAGTCAGTGAAAACCAGATAGCGATAACTAATAAATAGGCAGTGATAAGCAGATAGCGATAACTAATGCATGAATGTACTGGCCTGCTAACCGTTTTCACTTCTGAAACGAGAACTAAGTGGGTGTACTTTAGACACAGCCCAGAGTTCCTGTATGGTTTAAGTTGAACATGTGGTTTTACATTCAAAACATCCTTGTTCAGTCTTTGAGGAGACAGTTGATCCACAGGAGGAGATGTGGGGCCGTTAGCAATTTCCAATCAACATTTTCATCTTTTGTTCTGTCTGAGACAGACCGGATGGTCTCATTCCATAATGCTTCTTAAAAGCGATCTACAACATGTAGGCAAGGCTCTTCACAGTCCCTCCCTCCCTCCCTCCCTCCCTCCCTCCCTCCCTCCCTCCCTCCCTCCCTCCCTCCCTCCCTCCCTCCCTCCCTCCCTCCCTCCCTCCCTCCCTCCCTCACCCTCTTATTCTCTCCCTCTCACCCTCTCCCTCTCTCACATACTCATGATTTCTCTTTCTGTCTCTCTCACTTTCTCTCTCTCTCACTTTCTCTTTCTCTCTTCCTTTCTCTCACTTTGCCCCCCCCCCCCTCATCCCTTTGTCCTCCCCCAAACCCCCTCCCCTCCACCTTGTCCCTCTCTCCCTCCCCCCTCTGGTTTTTCACTGACACACAACTTGCCTGCATCAGCCTGTCTTGCTTGTGGTGGATTGCTCGAAGGCCTACATCAGACTTCAAAGATGGTATTTGCCTCCACGCACTTTTATGGTTTCTTGTCTCTTGACATGTTTGAAACTCGTCTGTTGGCTTCAGAAGTCACGAAACAGAGAGATTGTGAACCAGAAAGGTTTTTTTTTCCAGCTGTCTGCAGGCTGTTTGCAGCCCAGCTCAACGTGGATGGGGATGGGGTCTGTTGAAGGATGGTGATCAGACAAGATCCAGCCCTACCAGGGTGCGGGAGACAGGCAGGGTGGAACCACTGCTACATGAGACAGCATCAAACTCTTTAATTCCCACAGCTCAAAGGTCATGGTCAGGGTTAGGAAGGTGAAAGGTCAGAGGTCATGGTTAGGTTTAGGAAGGTGAATGCTCAGGTCATGGTTAGGGTTAAGAAGGTGAATGGTCAGAGGTCAGGGTCAGGGTTGGGAAGGTGAAGGGTCAGAGGTCAGGGTCAGGGTTAGGAAGGTGAAGGGTCGAACCGGCACATGATTGGACAGCATTTGGATCGAATACAATGATTGGATGGGCTACTTGTCAGTCTAGCTACCTCTGTGTCTGTCTCTGTGATTGACAACTAATCCACTAAAGAGCAATAAAAAATGTTTTGCTTTCAGTGCAAGCTAGACAGGATACCTTGGTATTTTTTCTAATCTTATTTTATTTACTTTACTTTATATACTCAAGTGTGTTTTGTTTTCTGTGCTTCTTGTGTGTTTGAATTGAATTGAATATCATGTGTTTAATTATAACGTGTGCTGTACAGCATGCACAGACCCTGGGCCTTCAGTGATTGGCTGAGTTTGAACGCTGTCTTGGAGAGTGTAGTGTGTGTATGTGTGTGTGTGTACCTGCAAACACCTGTGTGTGTGTGTGTGTCTTTCCTGCGCAGGGCCCTGTCGTCTGTGGTGGCGCTGGGTGCAAACATCATCTGCAACAAGATCCCTGGTCTGGCTCCGCGCCAGAGGGCCATCTGTCAGAGCCGGCCGGACGCCATCATCGTGGTGGGCGAGGGCGCCCAGCTGGGCATCAATGAGTGCCAGTACCAGTTCCGCTACGGCCGCTGGAACTGCTCCGCCCTGGGCGAGAGGACGGTGTTCGGCCAAGAGCTGCGAGTAGGTCAGTCTGGGTCCTGGCCGAGGGGGGGGGGGGGGGGGGGGGGGGGGGTTGCTGTGTGGGTTGCGGGGCCTCTGTGTGGGGATCTGGGGGCCCTCTGTGGGGGTCTAGGGGCCCTGTGTGGGGGTCTGGGGGTCCTGTGTGGGTCTGGGGGCTCTGTGTGGGGGTTTGGGGGCTCTGTGTGGGGGTCTGGGAGTCCAATGTGGGGGTCCTTTGTGTGTGTCTGGGTACCTTGATTGTGGGTCTGGGGATCCTATGTGTGGGGGTCTGGGGGCCCTGTGTGGGGGTCTGGGGGCCCTGTGTGTGGGTCTGGGGGCTCTGTGTGGGGGTCTGGGGGTCCTGTGTGGGTCTGGGGGCTCTGTGTGGGGGTTTGGGGGCTCTGTGTGGGGGTCTAGGGTCTCTGTGTGGGTCTGGTGGCCCTGTGTGGGGCTCTGGGAGTCCAATGTGGGGGTCCTTTGTGTGTGTCTGGGTACCTTGATTGTGGGTCTGGGGATCCTATGTGTGGGGGTCTGGGGGCCCTGTGTGTGGGTCTGGGGGCTCTGTGTGGGGGTCTGGGGGTCCTGTGTGGGTCTGGGGGTCCTGTGTGGGTCTGGGGGCTCTGTGTGGGGGTCTGGGGGTCCTGTGTGGGTCTGGGGGCTCTGTGTGGGTCTGGTGGCCCTGTGTGTGGGTCTGGGGGCTCTGTGTGGGGGTCTAGGGGCCCTGTGTGGGGCTCTGGGAGTCCAATGTGGGGGTCCTTTGTGTGTGTCTGGGTACCTTGATTGTGGGTCTGGGGATCCTATGTGTGGGGGTCTGGGGGCCCTGTGCGGGGGTCTGGGGGCCCTGTGTGTGGGTCTGGGGGCCCTGTGTGGGGGTCTGGGGGCCCAGTGTGTGGGTCTGGGGGCTCTGTGTGGGGGTCTGGGGGTCCTGTGTGGGTCTGGGGGCTCTGTGTGGGGGTTTGGGGGCTCTGTGTGGGGGTCTAGGGTCTCTGTGTGGGTCTGGGGGTCTGGGGGCTCTGTGTGGGGTCTAGGGGCTCTGTGTTAGGGTCTGGGGGCCCTGTGGGTCTGGGAGCCCTGTGTGGGGGTCTGGGAGCCCTGTGTGGGGGTCTGGGAGCCCTGTGGGTCTGGGAGCCCTGTGTGGGGGTCTGGGAGCCCTGTGTGGGGGTCTGGGGGCCCTGTGGGTCTGGGAGCCCTGTGTGGGGGTCTGGGAGCCCTGTGTGGGGGTCTGGGAGCCCTGTGTGGGGGTCTGGGAGCCCTGTGGGTCTGGGAGCCCTGTGTGGGGGTCTGGGAGCCCTGTGTGGGGGTCTGGGGGCCCTGTGGGTCTGGGAGCCCTGTGTGGGGGTCTGGGAGCCCTGTGTGGGGGTCTGGGAGCCCTGTGTGGGGGTCTGAGACGATTTCAACTGCGGGGCCAAGCTGGGGCCGGCTGGACTCAGGGGCCCGTTACATTGAACATTATTGTTGTTACATCGTTTTCTTCAGTGCATTACAGGCATTAACTGGTGAAATACCAAACCAAATACCATGATTCCACAATTTATTAACATTTCCTTTACATTTTCTCATTGCCGTTACTTAATGAGTATCAGTCACATCAACTGGGTGGTTTCTGTGGTTTCTTTCAAACAGAACATGATCGCAAAAATGTATTATGTAATAATTTCAGCAGACTCTACATTTAGGGGGGCCACAAGGGGGCTCAAGCCACAGAGGCACTTCCGCCCCCCCTCCACCCCCCATCCCTGGCTCAGGAGCTAGATAGACAGGGTGGCTGGCAGTCTGGATGTGTGGATGCAACCTGATGTTCGGAAGGGTTACGTAATGACCTCAGAGAGAGGGGCTGTGTTTGCTGTGTATGGTAACATCAGCTACACAGGGCTGTGTTTGCTGTGTATGGTAACATCAGCTACACAGGGCTGTGTTTGCTGTGTATGGTAACATCAGCTACACAGGGCTGTGTTTGCTGTGTATGGTAACATCAGCTACACAGGGCTGTGTTTGCTGTATATGGTAACATCAGCTACACAGGGCTGTGTTTGCTGTGTATGGTAACATCAGCTACACAGGGCTGTGTTTGCTGTGTATGGTAACATCAGCTACACAGGGCTGTGTTTGCTGTGCATGGTAACACAGGCCTGTGTTTGCTGTGCATGTTAACATAGGGCTGTGTTTGCTGTCCATGGTAACACAGGGCTGTGTTTGCTGTGCATAGTAACACAGGGCTGTGTTTGCTGTGCATGGTAACACAGGGCTGTGTTTGCTGTCCATGGTAACACAGGGCTGTGTTTGCTGTGCATGGTAACACAGGGCTGTGTTTGCTGTGCATGGTAACACAGGGCTGTGTTTGCTGTCCATGGTAACACAGGGCTGTGTTTGCTGTGCATGGTAACACAGGGCTGTGTTTGCTGTCCATGGTAACACAGGGCTGTGTTTGCTGTGCATGGTAACACAGGGCTGTGCTTGCTGTGCTTGCTGTGCATGGTAAGATGAGCATTACACAGGGCACTGGCGTTCCTCTGAGCTTGGTGAAATATGGCTGCTTTCAAGCCAAACCCAAGCTGCACACATCACAGACTTCAGCCCTAACCACCAACATACAGCTTCTCCCTCTCTCTCTCTCTCTCTCTCTCTCTCTCTCTTTCCTCTCTGTGTGTCTCTCTCTCTCTTTCCTCTCTGTGTCTCTCTCCTCTCTCTCCTCTCTCACTCTGTGTGTCTCTCTCTCTTGATCGCTATACTGAGTGTTTTACTGGTCTAATGCATCTTCATTACGGCTCACACCAGTTGTTGCTCACTCAGTAAAGACTGTCGCTTTGTTTGCAGTAAACCTCTGGTTAGGATGCCATGCTTTGCTGCTGGTAGCAACGTTCTGGAAAGGTTACCAGAAACACTGAGACCTAATGAGGAAAAAGTGTGGTTGAAAAAGGATATGACAGATGAGGAGACAACTAATGGTATTATAGCAGAGAACGCTGCTCAACCCAATGGATGAACAGACATCTGTTGTTAATCTGGCTCCACTGGTTGTGTTCTGGCCTGTTGCTTTATGTGTGTCTGTACATGTGAACTGATGTGCAAAGACAGAACTGGACAAATAGGCAGACATGTACATCTAACTTTGCCTTTGTTCATAGTCCTGTTTTACAGTGACTTTTCTACATTTCCTCAAGTTTAGAGCTGTTTTGTTGCTGTTAAAGTGCGGTTTGTGTTTAATCCAGTGGCTCTGTTAACAATCACTCCTCCTTAAGACCGGCTGTGGGGCGGCTGCCCCTTCAGAAGCATGACTCTTTGTTGTCAAAGTGGCGCTCTGTGTAATGGATCTGTGCTCATTTTCTCTCCGCTTTCGGCTTTTCCTTCAGAGTGTCTCTGTGCTGTGCAGCAGGGCGAGGACACCAGCCTGTGTTGGGATCAGAGAGGGCTGTGCTGCCCTGTGTCTCTGCTCTGTACCAGCCTGTGTTGGGATCAGAGAGGGCTGTGCTGCCCTGTGTCTCTCTGCTCTGTACCAGCCTGTGTTGGGATCAGAGAGGGCTGTGCTGCCCTGTGTCTCCCTGCTGTGTACCAGCCTGTGTTGGGATCAGAGAGGGCTGTGCTGCCCTGTGTCTCTGCTCTGTACCAGCCTGTGTTGGGATCAGAGAGGGCTGTGCTGCCCTGTGTCTCTGCTCTGTACCAGCTTGTGTTGGGATCAGAGAGGGCTGTGCTGCCCTGTGTCTCTGCTCTGTACCAGCCTGTGTTGGGATCAGAGAGGGCTGTGCTGCCCTGTGTCTCTGCTCTGTACCAGCCTGTGTTCAGATCAGAGAGGGCTGTGCTGCCCTGTGTCTCTGCTCTGTACCAGCCTGTGTTCAGATCAGAGAGGGCTGTGCTGCCCTGTGTCTCTGCTCTGTACCAGCCTGTGTTCAGATCAGAGAGGGCTGTGCTGCCCTGTGTCTCTGCTCTGTACCAGCCTGTGTTCAGATCAGAGAGGGCTGTGCTGCCCTGTGTCTCTGCTCTGTACCAGCCTGTGTTGGGATCAGAGAGGGCTGTGCTGCCCTGTGTCTCTGCTCTGTACCAGCCTGTGTTGGGATCAGAGAGGGCTGTGCTGCCCTGTGTCTCCCTGCTGTGTACCAGCCTGTGTTGGGATCAGAGAGGGCTGTGCTGCCCTGTGTCTCTGCTCTGTACCAGCCTGTGTTCAGATCAGAGAGGGCTGTGCTGCCCTGTGTCTCTGCTCTGTACCAGCCTGTGTTCAGATCAGAGAGGGCTGTGCTGCCCTGTCTCTCTGCTCTGTACCAGCCTGTGTTCAGATCAGAGAGGGCTGTGCTGCCCTGTGTCTCTGCTCTGTACCAGCCTGTGTTGGGATCAGAGAGGGCTGTGCTGCCCTGTGTCTCTGCTCTGTACCAGCCTGTGTTCAGATCAGAGAGGGCTGTGCTGCCCTGTGTCTCTGCTCTGTACCAGCCTGTGTTCAGATCAGAGAGGGCTGTGCTGCCCTGTGTCTCCCTGCTGTGTACCAGCAGCCTGTTTTGGGATCAGGGCTGTGCTGCCCTGCTTTGTGTTGGGTTTGAAACCCTGTGCAAGGTTGGCAGTGAGGCTGTGTCAAGTCTGTATATTTTTCTGGAGCACATTTTTAAAATTACAGCTGTTGACTAAAGTGCTATACAATCGGGAAATAGCAAATAATTCAAATTCAAATTGAATTTGACATTAAGCTATTTTTTTTGGGGGGGGGGGGGTTGTTGTGGGGGGATGGGGGGTGGACAACCTGCCTTTTGACTGCTGGGAGAACATTGACAGCACAAATCATCAACCGTCGCTACGGCAACGTGATGGAGTCTCAAGTCATGGATACAGGAAATACAAGTCTGGCGTGAGTAGCTGTGTGTGAGCTGCTGGGAGTGGAGGTCAGAGTTCATCTGAGCGTGTCCAGGGTGTAAAGGGTGGGTTAGGGTCAGGGTGACAGACAGCCCAGGGTCAGGGAAGCCCCTTGAAGAACACCTGGAATCATCTTAGCTTATCTTCCAGGTCGGAGAATGTAAAGATGCTTGTTGAGTGTTTTCCGCCAACGCCTTCATTGCAAAGAAACACTTCTATTCAGTTTGTTGTTCCCTTTTAGTTTTTACTTAGTTTCCGATGTTAGTTCCCTCCCATACTAGCTGAATAACCAGGCGTGTTCCGTGACTGCGATCTATGTGACATGTATTGCAGTCTTGTTCTGAATGGCATATGAAATATGGAACTACTCCTCTCCCAGCCCAGCCTTCCAACCCCTTTGACCAAATCTGAAAATTCCCACATCATCATAATCAACTGTGGAAGGGGAAAAACTCTCGATCTGCT